>LNAC01000692.1:559219-571811 GCA_002007465.1 Ailurus styani | reverse complement strand
GGGTGGCGGGGCAGGGCCTGGTCCTTGGCAATACTGGGCATGCAGGGCCTGGAGCTTGGACTGCCCGTCAGGCAGCACCCCCAGGCCACCGTGGCTGTGACCGTGGTGGTGGTGGTGGTGGTGGTGGTGGGTGGAAGAAGCAGATGAAGAGGAGGCAGAAGCCTGGCCTGTTGGCGGTGGTGGCATCTGGAAGGGCCCCTTGCCCCGCTTGCTTCCAAACAGGGAGCCCAGGAAGGATGAGGAGTTGGAGACGGGCCTCTGGCTCTTGTACTCCTCTGGCGGCGGGGGTGGGGGCGGAGGTGGCATCCTCTGGTGAGGGCGTGGACTGCTAATAACAGACCCCTGGAAGCGGGGAGGGGGGCACAGTCAGGCCAGTCTAGACTTCCTGAACCCCCAACCCTAAACTCCACCCGGTCCCTGAGGGCTGGAGCTGGGGAGACAGGAACGCCCAGGGCATAATGAAAACCAGTAATGGTCCTGTACTCTGTACATGGAGCTCCGCAGCTTTCAGAGCTCTGCTGTCACATCCACTATCTCATCTGAGCCTCCTCGGGGAAAGGAAGAATCAGTAGGACCTCCTCCTCATCCCCATTTTGCAGGCAGGGAGAATGTTAGGCCCGGAGAGACACAGAGTGACTTGCTCCAGCTCAAAGAGCAGGACTTGGAGGTGAGAGCTTCTCACGGTCCAACTCCAAGGGCATCTCTACTCAGAGTCGGCCCTGGGGTTGAGAGGGGCTAGGGAGAGTGGAAGACAGACTGAGAGACAGGCAGAGTGAGGACAGACAGAGTTGAGGACAGATGGAGAGAGTGGTTGGCTGGGAGAGGCAGCCTCGAGGTTCCCATCAGGGAAGAGGGGGAAGCAACAAGTCCCCTCTTCCTCTGGGGCTCCGAGGCAGGGTAGGGCTCATGCAGAGGGCGAGTGGGGCAGGAGCTGGCACTTACTTCGATGGTGCTGTCCAGCGATCCCACGCTGTTACGCCGCCCCCGCTTCCCTGCACCCACAAGCAAGGAGCCCAGCGTCAGAGCAGCAACCCCCCCTCCCCACCCTGCTGGGCTCCAGAGCTGGGCACCAGGCCTGGGCCCCTCCCGGGGACAGACACCCCTATTCCCTTTCCCCCGTTGAAGAGGGGAAGGTGGGGAGGAGGAGAGGTGGAGGAGGAGGCGTGAGAGGAGGAAAAGATGGAGAAGGAGGAGACGTGGTGCCGGAGAGATAGAAGAGGAAAGAGAGGAGGAGAGGTGGAGCGGCGAGAGAGAGGGGCTAAGACTGTGGCCCCACTTCACACTCCCTGGCCCAGACTCTGGGCTCCGCCTGATCTGACCTGGCGCCTGCGGCGCGGCGCCCAGGGCTCTGGATAACGGCAGGGTGCGTGCAGGTGTGGCAGGTGCAGGGAAGGCTGGCGGTCAGTGTGATAGGAGGCAGAGAAGACATCCGGTCCCACATCTCCCCAGCCAGGGCGGGGGCCCTGAAGACTTGCCTGCGTCGGAGAGGTCTCGCAGGGAACTGCTGAGCGCACCCCGTTTGAGCCCATCGCCTGCCCCATATGTGTCCTCCAGGCTGCTGCGGGCCAGCGTGCCATTCACTGAGTCCTTGGCCCCTCCGGGCTGTGAGGCGTTAGGCCGCATCATACCTTTCTGCTTCTCTAGCTCCGCTGGGTGGTAGTGGGGGAGACAGGGAGATAAAGTCAGGGATAGGAGTGAAAGGCCACCTGACTGACCCCAGCCCTCCGTGAACCTTCCCCATCCTTGCCCACTCTCTCCCCAGGCCTCCTGCTTTGCCCACTGGACAGGCAGCACGTTCCCCTCAAACTGCAGCTCCATCTTTGAAGCCCCCCCAACCCCTGCCCACCCACAGCACCCAGCCCCATTTTGCACCATCTCCTCTGGCTGGGTTTTCCCTCTGTTCCTCTCTGGTGCCTGCTTCTCCTGCTCCTCCTGTTCCTCCTGCTGCTCCCTTCCTCCTGCTCTCACCCTTCTTGCTCCCGGCTCCCCTGCCCACTCTCAGTCTGGTCTTCCAAACCATCTCTGCCCTTCAAAACAGAGCTTCGCAGCTGCTGGTCACAGCAGGGGCAGGAAGGCCCTTCTGGATTATGGCAAAGGGCAATCATTCCAAAGTCTGCTCAGTTCTCAGATATCTTGCTCCAGAGCAGAGGGCTCCTGGAAGGACAGGAGCAGGAAATCCATAGGAATTGAAGCCTCTATTATGTGCCAGCAGTATGCTGGGAGCCGTGCGTACTTGATCTCGCTCCATCTCACAACAAACAGTTCAGAGGTAAAGCATTATCATCCACATTTTTCCGAGGAAGAAACTGAGAATCCGAGAAGTCCTCGAGCTTGCCCAGGGTCATACAGCTGGAAATGGGGGAGCCGATATTCTGGAAGCAGGACTGCCTGAGTCCAAAGCCTGCATTCTCCAGCCTCTTTATACCTTCACCTCCCTGAGGAGGTCACGGAGACCTCTATCACCTTCCCCCTCATCTCGGTATGCTCACCCCTCTCTGATTAGCCCCTGGGTCTCAAGGATCTGGTGAACTGAAATGTGTGACCCTGCCTTGCTGAGGAGTAGCGTCGACCCTGGAACCATGAAGAGCTCACCAAGCAGCTGTCCACTGCCTCAGTTTCTCTCTCTGTGTCTGCCTACCTCTTTCTCCTCAACACCATGTTACTTAACTGTGACTGCTTAGCCTGGAGAAAAGAAAACTTAGAGGGCATCGAGGGAATGAGAGATAATCACTGTTTCCCATTATATATGCTGAAAGTGACTTGGTAGGGCCTCTGGGGGCCAGAAGAATGGGTGACAGGGACTCAGCACAGGAACTGGAACGTGGGAAGTGGACACCTTGTCTACCTTACCTCATCAAATCTCCACAACTCTGTGGAGGAGATTTCATCTTCTCAATGTCATGTATAAAGAAACTGGGGCTCGGGGAGTCAGGCAACTTGCCCCGGTTTACCTAAGTAATAAGTAGCAGACCTGGGATCTGAAACTAGAGTCCTACCTCCAGAACCCTGATTCTTCTCCCTGCCGCCTTTCAATAGAAGGAAGAGTTGGTTCATAATTAGGGCTTGGAGTAATAATCTGCCGTTCAGAGGTAATGAGTCTTTTGTCGTTGAAGGTATTCAAGCAGAGGCTGAAAGGTTCCTAGAATGAGGGTAGGAAGGCTGGACAAGCTAACCCTCAACTCTGAGATTCTCAAAGGATAGGATTCTTGGTGTCTGCTGGGTGCCGTGTCAGGAAAAGGGGAAAGAGGCGCCGCTGGGCTACTCACACTCCACACGGTATTTCTCCATCTCCTGCACCTCGGCAATGGATTCGCGCAAGTCGGATGTGAAGCGAAGCCGGTCCTGGAGGCTGGGGGCGTTGAAGATGATGAGGACTTTGCGTTCCCCGCCAGGTACTGCGGACAGCAGCTTGATCCCAAACTGGTAATCTATGGGGAAGGGGGATGTTGGGCATCTTTAGCGGCTCCCCTTTGCCCCCCACCACAGCCCCCAAGTTCCTAGTAGTCATGGCCCCATTACTCCCTCTACTCCAGATATGAAGGCAAACTGAACTCTAGCTGCTCTCTCGAACCCCTTCCTCTGCCTCTACTCGCATTGCTTCTGCAGCCACCCATCGACGCTCCTCTGGCTTGGTCCTTCAAAGCACAGCATGATCACCATCTCTTCGGCCCCCCAGAAAACAGACGCGCCCCACGGTTCTCTGCCAGACCACGAGCTCCCCAGGGCACAGACCCAAATTACACTTCACCCTGGCCTGCCCTGCGTCCTGGGACCAAGTAGGTGGTTTGGAGACCTTAGGCCCATTGTAAAGGGCTCCAAAAAAACTTGAGGTTGGTATGTATGAAGGATGAGTGCGGGGACCATGGCATAGACTTTTGGGATGCGGGGACCCAGGAAGGGACTCACATGAATTCTGGAAGAGCTGCATGTGCATTTCCACGAGAGGAAAGGACTGACGGAAGCTGTACGTCACCAAGATCTTCTTCTTCTGGAAAATTTTGGTGACCTTTGGCAGGGGGTGGGAAAAAGACAAGAGGCAGGGTTTCGGGTGGGGAATTTCCACATGACACCTATTTCTCATAGCCACCCTCCCCCCTCCCACCACCACCAGCGGGCACATACACACAAACACACATACCCACGAGTTGGGAAGAACTGAAGCTTGAGGAGCAGAACGGGAGAGACAGGAGAAAATGCAAGTTCCTCATATGTGATGACGACGCACAACAGGCACTTACGATTTTTATAGGAAGTAACTGAATGCTGTTCTCTCCAGAAAGCCTGTTCTATCTAACGCCTCACACTGACTCCCCCACCCCGCCCCATTCTCCCAGTGTGCTGCTGCTTTGGTGCCTTTCACCCAGAGGCTTTAGGTGAGCACTCTGCGGGCGTGGTCGCCCCCTGCTGGACGGGGAGCGCCAAGAGGAGTCTGATTTTCGGGTTTCTTGCCCATCTCTGAAGATCCCAGCAAACAATGGCAAATGCCAATGAACCCATGTCTAGAGTTAACGAGAGTTCCTCTCAATAGCCCAGGGTCTTTATCAAGTACTTGGGCACTCTGGATTCGACCACCATAGGCTCCGAACACCTCAGGCAGTCGAGTACTGTGAGCTCCCAAGAACAAGGACTGAGTCTCGTTCATCTCGCTCATCTCTGTGAACCCAGCGCCTAGCGCGAGGCTGGACACACACAGGCGTCAGGGTGTGACAGGTGGTGAGACATTACTCAGCACCTGTGTGGGCCAGGCACTCCTCTGGGTTAGGCTACTCCACATCTGACTTCTTAACTCCAGCCTCAGGACAACCCATGAGATAGGGATTAGCCCCACTTCACAGAGGAGGAAATTAACGCTTAGAGAAGGCATTGGAAGGGCTTCATATAAAACAGTAATTCTCAACTAGGGGTGACTTTGAACCCTGGAGGACATCTAGCAACGTTTGGAAACAGTTTTGGTTGAAGGAGTGCTATAGTATCTAGGAGGTTGAGGCAAAGGATGCTGCTAAATGTCCTCCAATGCACAGGACAGCCCCCACAACAAAGACTTATCCTGCCCCAAATCTTAACAGTGTTGAGATTGAGAGACCCTGTTATAAAGAAGAGAAGACCACAGGGGTGGGGGGGTGGCGGTCACTGTCCTCAGATCCCTGAGGAGCTATCTCAGAGCAGGAGAAACACTTGTCCTCTGTGATTGCAAGGGCCCCAGGAAGATGGTTAGAAGAAACTCATTGCAAGACGGTTTCTATCGATCAGAGCTGTCTAACCAGGAAACTGGCTGCCTTAGAGGAAGGCAGCCTTCTGTCTCCACAGTCACACAAGCAGGAGGCCATGCAGGAAACTGGTTCTTGTCTCAGGTAAGAGGTTGGATGGGAGACCCTGAAATTCTCTTCACACCGGCAGAGTCCTTAAGAATTCCAGCTCTAAAAGATGCATGTCTACAGTGGAGACGAGCTTGGTTTTAAGAATCACTTCAAGCATCCTGACCACCAGAAGGTTTCGGAGTGACCCCAGGGTCACAGGATCCTGTCCTTCCAGCCAACAGTCTGGGCTATAGAGATGGACGGGGACTTTTCCTACCGCTTCCCGGGTTGTAGGTCTGTCAACTCCCCTGGTCCTCACACTTTCTCCCCCTATGCAGCTGTCACCACCCCCAGATGGATCTGAAAGGGGAAAGGGGGGCAGAGGGGGCGTGTGCCTTATCCAAGACGGCACAGAGCCCATGGCGAAGCATGTCACCCACCATGCCTCCACCGGTCAACGTTAACATGGTTCACCCCAGACCCAGGGTCCAAGCTCACCACCTCCCCTTCATTTCCTCCCCCTGCCCCCTGCCCCCAGGGCTCATACCACAAGGAGATCGTTGAAGAGGAAGACCTCCCGCTGATGCAACCCTAGCCGCTGGGGGCGGTTTGGATCTGGCACCTCGTAGAGTTGACAGCAGCAAACCAGTCGACGGTGGGGAAGAGACAAGACCTAGACAGGCATGAAGAAATAGGTGTCAGCAAGGCTAGCACGCCAGCTTTGGGCCTCCGGCACCTTATTGTTTAACCTCAAGAGGAAGTCCACCTCTGATACGTATCAGTGCCACTCTGACATGAGGAGTCTGAGCAATGGAGGCCTTGGCTTGCCTTTGTCCTTAGAGCTCTCTCTGCTGGAGTGACTTTCTTGCCTGGTTCCATATTCCGCTCTTCCTCCCCACCCCAGTTCAGGTGACTAAAAATGACCTCTCCCTCCTTTCTGCTTCCTTAGACTGACTATAAGGCAGAAATATTGTGCTGACAGTCCACCCACTCCCAGTCCGTGAATGCCCCCAAGGACGGAGACTTTGTCTGATTCATACCAGTGTCCCTACTCCCTAGTGAAATGCTGGGCTCTGTGGAAAGGCATCTGTGAAAGTTTGTTGAGTACAAGGCTAGAGGGTGTTCTTGGTTTTGGTTATCAGCTATTAGCTTGGCTCCTCACCTGGGATGGAGAGGCAAAAAGCCACAGGTGGGAAGGATGTGTGCTAGAGGCCTTTCCCCAAGTGCGGCTCACTCTGTACCACCGCTGAGGAATGCGTTATCACCCACTCCATGCAGCAGGAAGCGGGGCAGGGGGTGCGGGGGTGGGCAGAGGTCTGGGGCTCAGAGAGGGGTACTGACTTACCTACCACTCAGTGGCAGAAGCTGACCCAAATCCTGTCCCCTCCGCAGCCTCCCAAGGTACTTACCGGTTTCTTGCCCACAATCATGCGCTCCACGGCCTGCACCTGGGACACATGGTCATCATTGGTTCGCAGTTCACGCCCTTGGATACGCTGGTAGATGCCCACCAGGAGGTCTCGGGGGATGTCTTCACCATTGTCAACCCCTGGGGAGGGAAGCAACACAGGGATATATTGCATAGATGTGGGGAGTGGGTGGCAGGGGTTCTCTGCAATACCCCACAGGGAGGCAGGAGTGCAAACAATGGCTGGGACTGGAGGGAATGGGCCAGAAAAGGCGTGCTTCGCCAAGCAACTGGATGGCCAGTTGCTTTCTTTCCCAGTGTGGGGATTTTATTCTAAGCAACTCAGAGCACACTGTGATGAAAATCATCGAATACTTTTTTTCTTTCTACCTAGCAAAAATAATGTTAAATGATTACCCAGTGTTAAAAAGAGGGCAGAGAAGTGGGCACGTATATTAACATAACTGTTTCCGAAGGCAACTTGGAAAAAGCCTAAATATTCCGTGATTCTTTTTCTCGGAATCTGCTCTAAGGAATTACTCAGAAATATGTGCAAAAGTACATGTACAAGTGCTACTTACAGGAAAACTCTGAGACAACCTAAGTTCTCACAATAGAGGCATAATTAACTAAGGCCGAGTGTATCCACTAAAAGTAATTTACAGCTATTCAAAACCTGGTGTTTACAAAAAGCATGAGAAAATTCCTGTAACAAAGTAAGTGGAAAGAGCAGGATAATGAATTACATTCAGGGCACGACCTTAACTGCATAAAAAGTTACAGACGCATGGGGAAAAAAAGACTACAAAATAGCAAAATAAAATATCAACCACGGTTGCCTCTAGCGGGCAGAATTTGGGATGATTAAACAATTTTTTTCTCATTTGCTATAGTTCCTAAGTTTTTGGGTATGAGTGAGTATTCATTTTGTTTGTTTGCTTATGTATTTAATAATTGGAGGGAGAAAGATAAACGCATATATAATACATGTATACATATGCATACATATATACACATGTATGTATGTATATTTCTATATATGTATACGTGCATATATGTATATGGAGAGGAGAGGTATCTCCTCTCCAAATACACATGTACACATATACATATGTATGTACATATATAAGTGCACACACACACACATATTCATACAGAGCGAGGAGGAGGGAGGGGGAGAGGATGGGTGAAATGAATGAGTGAATGAATAAATGACTAATAGCAGGATTCTGGGAGACAGCACCAGATGGCCTCTGATCTAACTCCCTCCTCCCAAGTCTACCATCCTTCTCCACTCTTGACTGTCTGTTGAGTGAAACCCACTCACTCTTCCCTCTAAACCTTCTGCTAGAGAAGATGTTTTCTCCTTTGGAAATGCCACACCTCCTCCTTGGACAGGTGCTGAGGGAACATCCTTCATCACATCGCCTTTTCACCTCAGCTGCCAAAGAGCTTGAGCCCAGCAACCGTGCGCAGCTTGCCGGTCAGCCGATTTGTATCATCTGGTTTTTTTTCCCTCAATTCTATTTCCCACTTTCATTTCTGTTTAAATAATCCTAACGTCTGTGCCGTTTTTAGTAGGCTGCTCTTTGGTGAGATGCCGGGGCTTGACATCAGTACCATAAATTAAGAAAAAAATGTCAGGGGCGCCTGGGTGGTTCAGTCGGTTAAGCATCTGCCTTCGGCTCAGGTCATGATCCCAGGGTCCTGGGATCGAGCCCCACATCGGGCTCCCTGCTCCTCAGGGAGCCTGCTTCTCCCTCTCCCATTCCCCCCGCTTGTGTTCCCTCTCTCGCTATGTCTCTCTCTGTCAAATAAATAAATAAAATCTTATAAAAAAAAAAAAAAGGTCAATGTGACACCTCTCACCTGGCATTCAAGGCCCTCATGTATTGGTTCCCTCTGACCTTCCCGACTGCATCGTCCACCCCATCTTGATTGTTCTCCCAACAACTTTTCCTACCTCTGTGCCTTTGTATTCTCACTGCTAGGTAAGCATCCTCTACTTGCTATTCTGTCACATTATCCGTGCCTTCAAGGTCCACCTTAAAATGAAGATGCTAATTCCTCTAGGAAGTGCGTTAGAGGTGGCCTCTCCCTCCTCTGAGCTTTGACTGCACTTGCAGCCTGTCTGACATCACAGTTCGCTCTTTCTCTTGTGTTGGGTGTCTGGTCCTATAAGCCAGTCTGTCCCGCAAACCGGGAGCTCTTGGGGCAGGGGCTGTGGTGTCCTTAGCGCCCACCACAGGGCTGGGCACACGGGAGACCCTCAGCGTCAGCTGGCTGGCTGGCTGGCTGGTCAAGGGAATGAATGAATATATGGATGGAGGAAAGGGTACAGAGAATAATTAAATGAGTCTTTATGGGCATAAATAAAGAAGAGAGGGAAAGAGGAAGTGATGCATCAATGAGTGGATTAGTATAAGCTCTGTAAGAGCCAGGGCTTTTATCTCTCATGTGCACTGCCATAATAACCCCAGAACCCACTCGCTCAGTATTCGGTGCAGGAATGAGCGGACAAACAATATTCGAGCAAATTAATAAAGGAACGTGGCAGCTTTGGCAGAAAAGGAGAGAACCCCACAGGTTCATTTCCAGGGAGCCTATGTGATCTCCCCCCTCCTTCCCCAGCCCACCTCCACCCTGCCCACTCTCCCTTCCCAGGTGAAGGACGGGTCACCTCTCAGGTTCTTGATGAAGTCATCTAGTTTCATCTTGCGTTCAGCCTTAACGCTGGGACTGTACATGTCAGTATTGAGGAGGATGATAGCAAAAGCGAGGATGAAGATGGTGTCTGGGTTCCGGAACTGGCGCACGAGGGCTGGGTTACACACACAGTACCGCTGGCTGCAGGGCAGGATCAGGGCCAAGGTCAGACACCAATAAGCTTCACCTACCCACCATCCCCCCCTTCCCCACCAACCCAGTCTGGTGCTCCCAACCCTCTCCCCCAAGAAATATCCCCAAACCTTTTGGGCATGTCCTCTGCCTTCAGTTTCCCCAAGATTAGCGTGTAAAAATCACAACCACTACCTTTTACGGAGCTCTGCTAGGGGACTTAGGTACATTGTGTCATGGAATCCTATCACAAGCCTGCAAGGTAGCGATTAGCAGGCCCATTTTACAGAGGAAGTAATGAGGCCCAAAGCGAAGAGGTAACCTGCCCAAGGTGACAGAGCTGGCAAATGGTGAAGACAAGATGAAAATCCAGATCTTTCTGACTTTAAGGCAAACCCTTCTCCCATTATGGGCACAAGTTCTCTGCCATTCTTCTGTTTTTCTGCTACATACCCCGAAGTGTTGGAGCCAGGATTTCTATCCAGGTCTGCCTGGTCCCCAAAGCATTAACAGTAGAGGATAAGAGTTAAGGGCATTGGGTCATGGAGGCAAATACACTTGAGTTCAAATCCTGGCTCCACCTCTTACTCACTGTATGACCCCGAGCAAGTTACTTCACCTCTCTAAATTTCCGATTTCTTATCTGCAGCACGGGAATAATAATAAAAGCACCTACCTCACAGGGTTGTTATGAGTATTCGGCGAAATAATCGTACAAAGTGCCTAGCTTAGCACCTGCTACCTGGTGAGTACTCGACAAGCGTTAGCTGGGTGGGGCTGCTGTTGTCGTCACCTATTGGATGCCCACATCCCAGGTGCTGAGCTAGACACTCCAGGCAGACTACCTCTGATCCTCACAACTGCACAACTGCGTGGCAAGACAGGACTTATAATTTCCATTTTCTGGTGTGAGGAAAGTATGAGGCTCAGAGAGGTGACATGGAAACACAGACTCCGCTGCCCCCCCGGAAGGAGGGAAGGGCAGTTTCTGGAGTGGGAGACAGACACACCTGAAGGCTTCGATGAGTCGCTCCACTTTCTGGGCCTCGCCTTGAACCCGGATGTGGGATTGGAACTTCCGGAGTGCGTCATCCAAATCCATGGAGGAGAAGTCCATCTCATCCACCACACAGCTGCGGAACAAAGAAGTGGGTATGGAACTCTCAAATCCTCTGTAGAAAACCTCTGTCCTGCCCTGACCTGCCCGAATGGACAAACGCCCCCACTGCCAGACTTCCAAAATCTGGACCCATGGCCCTAGCACGTACTTACGAGGATGGAAGGTTTGAAATGGAATCCATCCCAGAAAAATCAAGGTCAGACACATGGTTACTAAGGGTCCTTTCCATTGACCCACTCTTTTCAGAGATATGAAAACTGAGACCCAAAGTAGGTCAGAGGACAAGCAGGGCCACCCAGAAGACTTGTAGGAATAGAGCCAAGGGAGATCAGACCTTTTTGAAGTACAGGGGTATGGGAGCAGGAAGGTCTCTTTATCCTGTTTTGTAAAGTTTATCCGAGCAAAAAGGACCAGCTGCCCACTTCCTCCCTCTTGCCCTCCTTTTCCAGGAATCCCTGGCCCAGTCTGCCCCATCCTGGGTTCCTCACTCCAACACATCTCTGTTGAACTGCTTCTGCCGGTTCCCTAGGAATTCCCCTATCATCTGCCGGCTCAGGCCTTTCCGTTCCAGGATAAAGTGAGCCACTCCCACCGGTGTGTCTGACAGGAAGCCCCGCTCGATCAGATACTGGATGCCCTTCTCTGGCTTCCTGCAGAAAGAGGGGAGGTAGATGAGATGACTGTCCTCTGAGAACTCGGCCCTCGGTCCCACTGCTTGAACTAATTTGGAGCCCAACTGTAGCCTCAAAGAACCAAGGAAGTAGAATACATAATTTGGCCCAATCCCTTCACAGCACAGATGAGAAAACTGAGGCCCAAGGAGAGGAAGCCACTCTCACAGAGCTTCCAAACTCCAAGGTGTCCTCAACCCAACTTCCTCCTTCACGGGAGCCATACTACGATGGAAAGAAAATTAAGATCTAACGAGAGGCTGCTCTATGCCAGCAGCTTCCATACTCCCAGCAGGCACTGAGGAGTCCTGGGAAAAGGCCTGAGCTCCAGGCTACGCCCTTCTCTCTGGGTCACAGACCCCCCGAATAGGAAAGCAAAGAGGTTACTGTGTCTGCACCTCACGTTCCACCTAGACAAGGTATTGCCCAGCCTCTGTGGGTGGTTCAACAGACAAGATACTCCCCGCTTTCCACGAGGCCAAATCTGGGTCTGAACTATCCCATATTCAGAACCCCAGAGCCGTAGGGCCCCACGAGGCTGGAATTTGGAAGGGACTTTGGTGCCACCGGAGTCTCAAGTCCATTACTTACCAGTTGTATGACTCAGGACAACTCCTTTTACTTCTTTAAGCCTCAGTTTCTTCTCTATAAAATGGGGACACTACTTCCCACCTTACTGAGCTATTGCAAGAAATAAATACAGGTGGCAGCATCTACTAAGCTATAAAGACATAGGGCACTCATTTTCTCATTCTTTTCTGACAAAATGTCACATTTCCACCCTGCTCCTAGGCACCCGGCACAAGACCAGGCATCTAGAAAGAGCTCGGTCACGGTCACGAACTACTCCAGCACCCCCATGCTGCCCTCCAGTGCCTCAGATATACACACCCTGCTAATCAAGAGAATGGAAGCCCTGAAGCCCAAGGCAGGAACACACCTTGCCCTGGGCTGCACACACAGTTTGGCTGAAGTCAGGTTAGGGGTCCGGGGCTCCTGGGACTCAGAGCAGGGCTCCTGATACATCACATGGCTTCCCCACCAAAAAGGGGATTTGGGGGAACCAAGGTTCAGAACCCACCCCTATAGACAACGAACTGGGGCCCAGAGAAGGAAGCTTCCTGCCCCAAGTCCCACAGCCAGTCAGAGGCAGTATTAAAACCAGAGCTGCTTCTGACGGGTGGGTGGGTGTGTGTGTGTGTGTGTGTGTGTGTGTGTGTGTGTGTGTGTGTGTGTGTGTGTGTGTGTGTTGGGGGGG
>LNAC01000692.1:523556-557731 GCA_002007465.1 Ailurus styani | reverse complement strand
GGGAGGGAGGGAGGGAGGGAGGGAAAAAGGGGGAATCTTCCTAGTGGGTCAGCCAAGAAGTGGGTCCCCTCCCCTGCCTCCACAGGTTCTCTGCAGTATATAAAACAACTCCCAGGGAGCCATTGTGAGCTCACAGGAGCTGGGTAATGGCGACAAGTTCCTTTCTCAGAAATCTCAATACCTCCCTCATGGCCCTGTAGACCCAAGCCAAACACCACCTCCTCCCTGATTCAACCCATATTTCTTACATCTGCCATCCCCCAGGGTAAACCAAAATCTCGGCTTCCTCCAGGCTCCCAGAGCCCTCCGTCTGGTTCTGTCTTAGGAAATCCATATATTTATTATTTGAGAATCCAAACTATGGCTGGTAACTCAGCTTTTCTGTGGTATCCAGCCTCCAGACTGGTCTCTAATGATCCCTACCTCTCGCTATCTACACCCTTATGTGCCACACCATCCCAGGCATGGTCTGTGGAACCAACAGTATATGGCAGAAGGGATGGGATGTCACTTCCGAGATTAGGTTATGAAAGACTACAGATTCCTTCCTGAGAATTCCTGTTCACTCTGCTCTCTCTCTCTTTCTTTCTCTCGGACCCCTTGTTGTGGGAGGAAGCCACACCATGAGCAGTCCTATGGAGATGTCGACATGGTGAGCATCAGTAGTCAAGTGAGTGAGTCTAATACATGAAACTAACACACTTCTCCATTGGATGTGGACAGCACTAACAGCTGGGCCCAGGTCTGGTTCCTCAGTCTCTGCACCAGACTGTGATCCCCTAGCTCCCATTCTCCCCTTGAGGGCTGGGTCCAGGTTGGGCTTTCCTCTTTTCAACTCAGTTCAACACACTCGACACAGAAGGATTTAATTAAATGTCTGTTGTATGAATGGATGAACGATTTAGATATTCCCTTTACTACTTCTTTCCTTCTCCCTGCATATACCCCTTCACTAGCTCTAGGGAAGCCTGTCCTGGCTGATGGCAGGGCCAGATCACAGAGATTAGAGAAGAATGATTTCTTCTCTTATAAGGCTTCATTCATTTTTTTAAATAAGGCTTCATTCATTCATTCATTCAACAATCTCTGCCAAATACCTCCTTGGTTTTAGGAAGGAAACTAACATGTACTTAGCAGCTACCATGTATAAGTGCTTTCATGTATATTTCCTAGCTGAAGTGACTCTTCACAACAGCTTTAAAAGGAAAGTTTTATCTCCGTTTTATTGATCATGTTTCAGTGGGGTTAAACAGCTTGCTGGAGGTCACATTGCTGGGAGGTGGCAGAACTGGAATTTGCACCTGAATGGCTACACAGGCTACACCCTCCAGCTGAGAATGACCTCCTATCACCACCACAGCCTTTTACATTCTCACCATTCTGTGCTCTTGCCAAGGTAATGCCTGGGCAAGCAACACCTTCCCAACAGTCTCTAACTTGCTAAATCTTATCTATCTGGTAAGGCTCAGCACCAGTGCTATTTTCCCAAAGAAGCTTTCTCTGGTCCTCCCAGGAGAAAGTTTCTTTTCCCTCCTCTGGGTTCCCGTGAGACTCTAGGTGATCCTTCCTGTGGTTTGGAGCCCACTCTATTTCAGGAGAGAGTCATGCACACGTGTCTGTCATTTCCTACTGGCTTTGGAGATCCTTAAGAACAAGGACCCTGGACGGCTCTCGTCTGTCTCTGTCACGGTGCCCAGCACAGAGCCTGGTCCCTAGTAGTGTGGTATGAGGGAAAGGGCACGGAGTTTGGAACCAGACAGAGCTGAGTTCCATTCCAGTTTGGAGAAGTCACTTCGCCTCTCAGGGATTTGGAGCCTCAGTCTCCCTCTCTGTAAAATTGGGAAAATACCACCAACACCCCGTAACGCAGATTGTTACAAGGCACACACAGGCCATGGCATGGATTAAGAGCTCATCACCTGTTAGTTAGGCCTGAATTCGGCAGTGGCTCAAGTTCCAAAGGGTGGGAATGTAAATGTTCTTCCATGTTCTCCACACCTAGATTTTTAACTTGTCTGTTTTAATGACCTGATTGTTTTGTCTGGCCAAATCTTTCTCCTCAATCTCACGGCCCCTCCTCAAATGCTCGCCAGGCAACTCCTTTCAGTACGGAACATAGGTAAAAAGGCACATAGCTGAAGAGGCGTAGGGGTAGCCAGCGCATGGGGATGGGGAGGAAAGGCCCTTTTCAGGGATACTGACCTGTTTGGAGAAGGAGTCCTCGAGCTCTGTGATGTCATTAGAAAACTCTCCAGATGTGGTGACAGAGCTTCCCCCACCATCGATGCCCCCTCCACAGGAGCCTCCATAGGGGAGCCCTCGTTCAAGCCGGTGGCTCCGGGCACCAGCCATGGCACCCTCGTCCAGCGAGGCAGGCTTGCCCTCGAAGTACGCAGGGTTCTGTGCCTTCTCGTACTCCTCGAAGGAGAACTGCATCCTCATGTTGGAAAGGATGATGCGGCGGGACATGCGGCTCTCTGAAGCGGAGCTGCGGAGCCGCTCAAAGTTCTTGTTCATGCGGTACTGGCGAAAGGCTGTCTGGATGGTCCTGGCAGCCCTGCGGCTCAGGAAGGAGCCCCCATACTTCCTCTCCAGCATTTCCACCTAGCAGGGGAGGGTTGAGGGGAACAAGGTCAGAAACTCACGCCAGCCTCATTCATCTCCCTGGGCCTCAACACAAACACACACACACACACCCCGCCCCGAGTCACAGCTAACTGCCTAGAGCTGTCTGGACACGCCCCGCAGGGCTCTGTGTGGTGTCCTCACTTTAATCTCCGATACCGCTTGGCACCTGAGGCTGGATGGTGGTTTTCTTTCTTATTTACAAGAGGTAGAGGTCCATTATTCCAAAAAAGTTCGAAAAACCCCAGAGAAGCCAAAAATGGAGAGAAGGTAAGAAGTAAACTGAGAGCTAGAAGGAAGAAAGGAAAGAGGTAGAGAGAGAAAGGAGAGAGAGAGGGAAAGAAATAAGGAAGGAAAGAAGAGAGGAAGGAAGATTGGTTCGCCTAAAGTCCCAATACCTAGGAATAACCACAATTAACATTTTGGTATATGTCCTTCCAGGTTTTTTTTTTCCTATACATGGTATTTTGTGCCCCCCACCTTTTTTTTTTTTTTAAAGCTAAATGATATCCTGTGTGGTATATGTGATATACTATAGCACACTCTTCCGAAAGTGTCAATGTATGTGTGTGCTTCTCTTATTAGACAGATTTTTGGAGGACTGGGTCCAGGTCTCATTCATCTTTATGTCTCCAGCGCGGGCTTGGAGCTCAGTTGATGTTTGTTGAGAGAACAGGAGACTCAGCGGATGGGTGGTGAATGAGTAGGTGAGTCCCCAGTAGAGTGAAGGATCCTATTGCTAGTCTCCCATACTAGGCTCCCTATCCTTCCCTGGATACCACCCTCAAGTGCCACATCCCGATGCCTCCCTTGGTTCTCTCACACCCCCATTCCCACTCCCAGCTCCCATTCCCAGCCAGAGCCATCTCCTCTGCACCTTCTTGTCCTGCAGGTCCGTGGAGAGTTCATAGCTGTCCGATAGGGCCTTGGAGCGCTTTATCTCCTCCTCCTCCTGCTTCCTCAGGGCGACACTGGCCGGCTGGAGGCGAGCTCGCTGAGCCCATGGAAGGCCCACCCCAGCTGGGGGGCCCCCCATGTGGCTGCTGGTGGGGGGCAGTTGGCTCAGCCGGTAGGGGGGTTGGCTCCCAGGACTATCAACCGCTGTGCTCAGGTCACTGCCTGGGGCATCACCCTCCACACTGTGGGGATGAGATAAGATGAGCCAGGATGTGGGACCAGGAGATGGGCCTGCTCAGCCAGACTGAACGTGGGTGGACCAGATCCCTTCCCACAACCCCATCCTCCCCAGCTTCCTCACAGACATAGGAACCCCAACATTTAAAGGCCGGAGGGGAGTTCTACCCACCCCACCCCCAAGCTGCCCTCTGCAGTCCCTTCCCTTCAGGCCCTCTTGCCTTCATAGCCCCACCATCATTGCTCTTCCGCCCCACCGCTCACAGCTCCAGCTGCTTAGACTCTTTACCTCAAGGCTGGGTCTTCTCACAGGCTTGTCCCGGTTCCTACCCACCCCTCACAACTGGTCCCTTCATGGCCACATCCCCTCACAGCCTTATCCCCAGACCAGTTTCCTCCCAGTCTTGTGCACTCAAGTCCCTTTTCTAATAGTCCTGGCCCTAACAGCTCCATCCCCAAACCCTCCTTCCCCAGATGGCCCAATTCCCTCACAGGCCCCCCATCCCCACCCCAGACCCCTTCCGCTCTCAGTTGCAGCCCCTCATGGCTCTGTCCCCAACACCGTGTGCTGCAGTTTCCCTCCTGTCCTGATCCCCCGGTACCACCCCAGATCAGCCCTGACCCCAGGCCTGGGGCCCGCCCCTGCATTCTGTGCCTCCAGACTTACCCCTCCCCTGCCCAGCCCTGCCCCCTACAGCCCTGCCCCTGCCCTCAGCTGCCTGGACCCTGGCCTGGCCAGTTCCCAGGGTTCCCTGGCTGCAAGGGCTCAGGCTCGGAGACAGAGAGAGGCACCTCCCATTCAGCATCCTCACAGGTAAAGAGCTGCCCTGCGAGGCAACTTCTTTTTTCTCCTCATGGCCTCCTCTGTTCAGCTGTGGGCGGGGGGGAGGGCAAAAGTCTCGAGGTCGAAGACTGGCAGGAGTGGGGCACGGGGCCTTGCCCGCCCCGGTTACCCAGAGCTGTTTTTCCGTGAGACTAGCTCCCATGGTGCCATGGCAACCAGGCTGCCAGGGAACCCAGGTGGCGACCGCGCCCAGGTGCCCTGAGCCTAGCAGGCAAGGTGAGGAGGCACAGAGGTGAGGAGAATGGAGGAGGGGGGCCTGGAGGGGAGAGACAGGTGGGTGAGGCATGGGGGCTGTGGGGGGAGTGGGTGTGGTGGAGCCCAGAGAATGGTCTGGTTTGGGCAGGCACATGGCTGAGGGGGCTCTTGGCTGGAAAGGCTTAAGAGGCCACTCCCCAACCCCTACTTGGCAGAGGCCAGGCCGCAGGGCAGGGCAAGCAGGGTGGATGTAGGGGGACTCCCTACCCATGTAGGAACTTCAGCTGCATCAGACCTGCCAGCCTTGTGGGAGAGCACTTTAGGTTGGGGGCTGGGTGCAGTGGGGAGGCTGCACCCACCCAGCAGGCTGTGTCCAGGGCTGCAGGGGTAGAGCTTAGCTCCACCCTAGAGTCCTCCCTCCCCCCCCCCGCCCACCATTCATCCTCTACCCTACCAACGTCAGTCTATAACACCGCCAGGAACAAGGCAGAAAGCAGACTGGGAACGGCCCTCTACCCCGAATCCTCTCTCCTCCTGGGCCTCAAGGGCTTGTGAAGTCCCACTTTTGGAGTCAGACCTAGTCTAGCCCCCCCCCCCAGCCAACCCAGGCATCTAAGATGCTCCTCAGGACTGAAGGATCCTGTTCATCAACCTTTCAAACCTCTCCCTCTCAGCATATAGCTCAAACCCAGGTTTGAGCCAATTGTCTCCCCTGTTCATGAACCATCCAGAGCTGCCCACAAGAGATAGCTCAAGTTTCTTATTCTGGAACTTGAGGCTTCTCAAAGACACAATAGCTAATGCTTATAGAGCCCTTAGCATGTCAGGCACTGGTCTTACCACTTCACATTTAATAATCTGTTTACTCTTCAGAACAATCCTATGAGATAGGTATTATGATTTATCTTCATTTTATACATCAAGAAACTGAGGCTCAGAGAGGTTAAGTAACTTATCAATGGTCACGCAGCTACTAATTCTAGAGCCAGGATTCAAATCCAGGCAGTCTGACTCCAGAGCTCATGCCCTGAAACATTCAGTCAGACTGCAGGGTGAGCTGCCAGCCCCCCATCCCATCCACCCTTCCCTCCAGCCTGGCCCAGATCCTGTTTCTCCCAAATACTCCTCTGCTTTCCACCTCCCAAACTGCTCATACAGTACCTTCCACCTGGAATGCAGTCCCTATCATCTCTGCCATCTGCAATCGAGAAATCCCCCCACACCCTGCTTCTATCAAGATTCAGGTCATATGCCACCACTAAGAAGCCCTCCTGAAGCCCGCCTCCAGCCAGAAATTATTGCTGATCCTGTTCAGAGCTCCCACACACAGCACATGTCTGTCCTTCTTTTTATGGTGCAGGTTAGCTTTGGCAAAGCGTGACAGCTATTTGTGTTCATGACTCCCAGAATCCCAGCACAGGAAGAGAATTTGGTAATCTCCTAGCCAGCACCAAGCACAAGGCCTGGAACAGAATAGCTCGACAAAAGCTTTTGGAGTGAAGGAATCAATGAATGAGCTCCAGGGGCTGTGCTAATAAATCCTCCCACCTGAGCCTTGACCTCCGCCGCCAGTGTCCTCTTCTAATCCATTCTCCATCCTGTGGCCAGAGAGAGCCCTCCACCGTACAGATCTGACTGTTTTGCTCTCCCACTAAAACCCTCCCACAGCTTCTCAGAACTCATTCAACGAACAACAGATGAGCATTTTCGATGTGCCAGTCACAGTGCTGGGTGCTGGGTGCTGGGAATATAGCAGTGAGCAAGACCCGTAAGATGTGTTCCCTAGGGAAGGTGACATTCTAGCAGGAGAGGCAGACTATAAATACATACTATCACTGCAGGTAGAGATAAGTTCTAGGAAGGAGAATATGGCAGAGTGATCAAAGGTGCTGTTTTCAACATGGCGGTCAGGGAAGGTCTTTTTGAAGAAATGGCGTAGAAGCAGAGCCCAGATCGAAGCGAGGGAGTGAGTTGTGTGGTCCCCTGAGGCCAAAGGAGTCCAGACAGAAAGTAGAGCCAGTGCAAAGACGCTGAGGTAGAGCAATGCCTGGCATGTTTCAGAAACAGCAAGGAGGCCAGTGTAGCTGGAGCAGAGTGAATGGGGAGAGTGAGAGGAGGTAAGATCAGAGGGGGAACGGGAGCCAAATCGTGAAGCGCATTGAGACCGAGATAAAGACTTCAGCTTTTGCTCTGATTGAGATGAGCAGAGGAGGGACGTGATCTACCTTAGGTTTTACAGGGATCATCATTCGGGGAATAACCTCTAACTACCTCAGCAGAGCCGTGGGTGGCTCTCCTGACTTGACCCCTGTCTCATATACCTTCTGCCCCATGACTTCAATCTAGCTACCTCCTGCTCACCCTTCAGTATTTAGCTCCTGTGTGCCCTTCCCTGCCTACCTGACCCCTCCACATGGGTTGGCTTACAGGTCCTTCCTCTGCTGCCATTGGGCCCTACAGTCACCCCTATCCCTAGGGCAAGAGCATTAATGAGCTGACTGAATCCTTGAAACTTATGGCAGACACCATTAGCCCCATGTTATAGATGAGGACACGGAGGCTCAGAGAGGTGATATAAACTTGCTTAAGGTCACACGGCCTATTAAGTGAGAAAGTCAGGATGCAGACACAGGGCCCAGGCTGCCTTTGCACAACATCTCATTGCCTCTCACCACTTCTGGCTCCATGCTGCCCCTAGCTCTCCACTCTGGCAATTCTTCCCTTCGGAGCTGGCCCCCAGCTTTGACTGCAAAGGGAAGAGTGGCAGGGAGGTCAGGGTGTCAGTGCAGCGTCCCACAAGAGGGCCTGGCAAAAAGGACAGTGTTTGGGGGTGTTGTTCCTGATATCATACATACTGCCGAAGAAACCAGAACTGGGGGTGTGGAATCCCTTTACTCAGGGCCCCCAGAACACTGAGGGGCATGGTGATCGCATGGAAAATCTCTCTCTCTCATGCACGCATAAACACACACACACACACATGAACACACACACGATATGTGCAGTAAGAATCTGGGAAGCCCAGCTTCAGGTCTTGACTGACCAGCAGTGTGAGCCTGGGTATGTCCCTTTACCTCCCTGCACCTGCTTCTTATCTGTGCAGGGCTAGTGGGAAATGCAATTCCCTCTTTGGATTCCTGGACTTCAGAAAGGGCCTGGGAGACCCTTTCCACCCCAACTCCTCCCAACCAGGAGCAAAAAACACAAGAACACAGACACACAGACACACACAGACACACACACACACGTGCCTGTGTGCACTGTCTTCTGAGCCATTCTGTGGGGGGAAACTGAAGAGCATCCTCTGCAGCGGGGGTAAATAAACCACGTTACACAAATAACCACAGTACAAAACTGAAAGTTCTCAAGGCTGGGGAACAGAGGAAGTGCTGGGGGAGCTCATGAGAGAGATTCCTTCTGCTTGGGGGTGGCTGAGCAGAATAAAAATAAACTCACACTTGCAGTTCACCTTCCCTGTGTCAGGCATTTTCAGCACGTTATTTAATCTGCATGACAAACGTGAAGGAAGAATTAGGATTCCTAATTTGCAGGTGAGGAAAAAGGCTCTGAGGGGGAAAGTAAGTGCCAGAGGTCTCAGAGAGAGCAAGTGGCAGAACAGAAATCCAAAGCCCAGAGCCTGGACTAGTTCCCCTGCAGCCTTAAAAGCTTCCCTGTGGAGGAAGCGTTGACCGGCGCCTTCACTAGGAGCTGGCAGAAGTGAGTGAGTGACCTTGTGAGCCAAGGCACTAAGATGGGGAGAGGTAGGGCAGGACGTTCTGTAAGGATTTAGGTGGCCTGCTGTTGGCGTGGGGCATTGACGCATTGACTCTCCCTGGATGCTGCTCTTAATGGGAGGTCTCTCTCCCTCCTTCCCTTTATTGGCGCTGCCCTGAGCCAGGCAGCCAGCAGGGGACAGGATCAGGATGCAGTTGCCATGGAAACGAATGGGGCTGTTGCTATGGATACCATAAGATGAGGGTAAGAGGAAGCTAGGGATGCTGAAGACTATCCCCATGACAACTTAGGCTGGAAGGGGCGGGGACCGGAAGTGGAAGACAAGAAAACAAGAGGAGGAGGTCAGTGCACCTAGATGAGAGCAGGGGCTTGGGCTTTGAAGGAAGACTGGGTCAGGAGATGGACAAAGTGGTGGGTGGGGCAGAGGGGCAGAGGGACCCCAATCACCTCTGTCTCCTCTGATGGTTCTTCTGCAAGCTGTTTCTGCTGCCCAATCCCAGTGCCATGGAGAATCCAAACCTGAGGCCAGCCCAGCTTGGCACGGGGGGGGGGGGGGGGAGGTAGAGAAGGCGGGGGGTGGCCAGCTCCTTCACAAAAAAAAATAAGGAGGCCTCNGGGGGGGGGGGGGGGGGGGGGCAGGGGAGGAGGCCATCAAAGGGGCTGACTGGAGAGACAGCAGGCGAACGTGGGCTTGGGGCACACAGACCTGGGCTTGAATCCCAGCTCTACTGCTTTGCAGCCCTAAAAAGGATTGCTGTCATTTACTGAGTACCTACTTTTGGCTAGGTCTAGTGACTCTGCAAGGTCCGGGTTGTTCTCCCCAAAGGAGATAACAGATGAGGAAACTGAAGTGCAGAGGGATGAAGTAACTTGCCCAAAGTCTCAAAGCTCAGCACTGGTAGAGTCAGGAGCCAAATCAACGCTCCTGTTCTTACCCCCCACCCCGGGCACTGAAACACCCCCCACCCCAGGTCTGATCTGCATTCTCCAGCTCCCTGTGCCTTCCCACAGTGACATGCGGAGGGCCAGAGGCTGGGTAAATATCTGTGGAGTGGGAGAAGCAGCAACCCAAGAGGAAGCAGGAAAGACTGAGGTTAGATGGAAGAAGTGCCTGACTTCGAGAAGAGTGAGTCACGGGGAGAAGAGCCACAGAACAGGGATGGGCTTTATGAACCATCCAATCCCTGAGATCCAAACTGAGGCCCACAAAGTCAAAGTGATGTGCCCAGGGTCACGAAGAATGAGAACCCAAATCCCCTATCTTCCAGGCCAGTGTCCCCGCCTTTAGTTTGAGCAGTCCCTCGAATCTGTCCAGCTTCCCCCAACCCCTGCGCCTTTAAGCTCCCAGACAATAGCCGGGCAACAGCAGGCAACTTGTACTTGCTAGGCTAGTGAGCCTGGTGCCCCTGCTCATACTCTTCCTTTGTTTCTTCTGCCCAGGATGGCCTCCCTCTCCCCTTGGCCCAGACCTCATCTGCATCTTGCAGCACTCCAAGCAGGTGAGCCCTCCCAGAAAGTCAATTCTGACTCACTTCCCTCTCTCCCCCTCACAGAACCCGACAGGGTCAGCTACTCCCCACTCTGCGTCTCGTGCACCCTTACGTCATGGGTAGTCCTTATCAGCAGCTAACTTGTGATACCCTCTGGAAGTGTCCCTCCACTTCCCTGCTCCAGTCTCCCAACGGCAGTGGCCAGGTACGAGTCACCTCTGTGGGGCCTGCGTGCCCGGGCCAGGGCCCAGCATATAGCACATGCTCAAGAGGCCACCTTGGTCCCCTGAGACATGTGGCAGTCGTGCGGGTCTGAGCGTGTGTGACCATCCTGCTTGACAACTGTCACCCTAAAAGCCATAGCCCCACATGCTCAAAAGCCACCCACACCCAGTCTCATGATTATCTCTACAAGGCAGACACAGAGAGCCTGCTGGGCACAGAAGGTCATTCCCTCGCACAATCAACCTCACACACACACTCAGAATTCCTCACATCCAGCCTCACACAATCACACGCCCTTACACACATAACAATGCACGGTCTCTCACTACTGGTCCACCTGCCCGCCGCACATAAGGACATGCACACAAATGCGCAGGCACACACATTTCCCTCACAGCTGACAGAAATCTTCCCCCTTCCCGGGCACAGGCCCTCAGCCGATTCCATTGCCCACACAGGAGTCCACATCTCCTTGGCTCCCACAGTGATCACCTGGCTCTGACTTGCCCTCTGCCTCCGTTTAGTTGAACCCCCACCCCAACCCCACCTCCAGTCAGATAAAGGGTAGATTGGTCTCTCCAGCCACAGGTCATCCAGCCTCCCACACCCTAGAGACCAGTTGAACAGAGCAACCTACACACCATTCCCCGGCACAACCCTGGAGCTAGCTTCCTGCCAGGGATTCGTCCAGACTGTGCCTGTCTCCTATGATGCCTCTTCATGTCTACCACTGGTTCAAACCCTTCTCAGCCTTCCACTCTTTGCCCCTCCTCCTCCAGCAAGCCCTCCTTGACAGTACCACCCTCCCCAGCCCACCCTGACATACTCCCTCCTCTTTGGGCCAGGAACCAATTTTGCTCACCAGTAAAGCTGTATCTACTCCACCGTTTCTGCCCCTCACGCCCTGCCTATTTTTCCAAAGGAATTCTCACCTTCCCTGGGAGATGGAGAACTTGGGGAGAACACAGCCACTGTCTTCTTTTGGAACCCTCACAGTATTTAGCTTAAAGTCTCATTGGGACACCTGGGTGGCTCAGCCGGTTAAGCGTCTGCCTTCTGCTCAGGTCACGATCCCAGGGTCCTGGGATCGAGTCCTGCATCGGACTCCTTGTTCAGGGGGGGCCGGCTTCTCCCTCTGCCCGCAGGTCCCCCTCTCTTTCTGACAAATAAATAAATAAATAAAACTGTTAAAAAAATAAAATAATAAAATAAAGCCTTGCCCACAGTTAGGTGCTCAAGCAATGCCTTCTGGAAGAGTAAAAGAGGGAGAAGAGGAAGAGAGGGAGGGAGGGACAGAGGAAAGGCCAGAGGGAGCAGAGAAATAAATTAGAATTTGAATGAATAAGTGAGTAGATGAGTTGAGTGGCTGAGTGAAACAGAGTGAGGGAATAAGGTGAGCTTCTGTGAAAAGGACGGGACCAATGTGATGGGGATGCTGAAGGGAGGGAGGGCTGAAAGAAAGGAGAGGAGGCACTCTCACGTGGGCCCTAATCACACTTGCCCCACTGTGCACCAGACCCTGTGCTGGGCTTCTTGTGTTTCCTTGCTAATCTTCACGATAACCCACAGAGGTAGATATATTCTCACTGCGCTCAGGGGGAAAATGAAGCTCAAGGAGAAAAAAAATACTTGCTCAAGATTACACAGGCAGTAAGTGAGAGAACCGGAAGGTAAGCTCAGATTTGTTCAATGCCAAAGGCTTAGAAAGGGAAAGCTGGGGTATAAGCCCACTTGGGGGTCTCCTGACTTTGCTCCCACCGAAGACACATTATGGAAGGTGTGGGTCCTACAGTCCCTAAAGGATAACTTCCACCCTCCTGCCAACAGCCTCCAGGGAGTCTTAGAACCAGCTTCTGGAAGGTGCAGGAAACATTCAGGGTCATTGCATCTGGAGGAAATGGCTTCGCCTTAGACTCAGAGATCCCTAAAGTTGTAGAATCAGAACCTTGAAAGTACAGAATCAAGGACTCTTACCAGCAGAGTATTAAAATCATACTGTCAGAAGCTTTTTAATAGAATTATGAAATTCTTTAAAATAATAGAATCATGAAATCCACAGGATTGGAGACTCCCCAAATCACAGTGTTGTTGTAGAAATAGAAACCACAGAGTTGCATGGAATGTGTCATTGAATTATCATATTTTAAATGTGTGTAATCATACTTTCTTAAAATTGTTGCATCTGAGATCGACAGAATGTCAGAGCTGGAGGAGCCCTTGGAGATCCTATGACCCAACCCCTCCTCCTTTCACACATGGTGGGGGGGCTAGGTAGCAGAGGGGCCAAGCAGCGTGTCCGGGCTGGCCTCAGGTTGACCGGCTGGAGAAGGCAGCAGGCTTGCCCGGGGTGAGAGCGCCACACCATTCATTCATGGATGGAGTGCCTGCCTCTGGGGGGTGTTGACAATACCAAGAATCAAACCCTATTCTCTCTCCCAGGCCCTGTCCCCAGCCCTGGATAGGAAAGAAGGTAAAGCCCTGGTGGGGATGAGGAGAGGGAAGTGGGGGGTAGGGTGGAACATACATCAGACAGAGAGAAGAGATCAGCTTTTATTGATGGAAATTCCTTTGTACACAGCGACACACTCACTCTGAAAGGCCTTTTCCTCCTGATCATATTTACAGAGCACTATGGGAGGGGCAGAGGTCATGGGACGAGGCCTTCAAGCAGTGGAGGAGACGGTAGCAATGGCCACAGCGAGGGAACAAGCAACGGGGAACTAGGCAGGCTGGGTCCCGCCCCCGCCTGGTCCTCTGAGCCCTAGGCACCCTGCATCTCTGTTTGTGCTCACAGAGGACAGAGGTAGGTCCTTGGGATGTCATTTGGAGACCTCTCCAGGAGTGGCAGGCTCCAGGGTGCCTGGGAAGTGGGGTGTGGGTGAGGGAGGGTACAGGTTCCAAGCTCCAAGCTCCAAGCTCTGCTGCGCCCACATTTTAGTCAGACCTAGGGCTCCAGATCTTATAATTCGGAGGCTGGAGTCCAGGGGAGACGGCAGTGAGGCGGGGCGGGGGGGGGAGTGTGGGAATTCCAAGGAGGTGGGGGAGGAAGGGGCATTGATGCTTGCCTATCCTGAAGCAGGAACAGGGTCCCATGGGAGACCGCGGGCGGGGGGTGGGGGGCGGGGGCTGGTTAAGGCTTTTGCTTCTGCATAGAAAATGACCCTTTTCCTCTCAGTTACCGAGAGGAGGGACTACTGCACTCGGAGGCCGGACAGCAGAACTGATGAGCGTCTTCCTCTTCCTCTTCCTCAGTCTCCTCCTCCTCCTCCTCTTCCCTGGGGCCAGGAAGGGCAGGGTAGAGGCCACAGGCGGGCGGGTGACAGAGAGAGGCAGAGGCATTAGTTTGCAGAGTAGGGGAGATACATGAATGGCTTTGGAGCCAGGGTGGTGGGGCTAGGATGGGGGTCTGAATGGGGAGGCCAGCGTGACAGATTACCTAGGGCCATGCCCAACTCAGTCTCCAAGTCTGCAACAGCCCTCCCCCACACCCAGGCTGGGCTCGCTTAAGGTCACGCCCAGAGTATACCAATTCCACTTGGGACCTGACAGGTGCCCAACCCTCATTTGAATAGAAATAGTAGCAACCTGCTCTGGGTGCTGGCTCTTTGCAGACATCATCTCATTTAACCCCTGCAACAACAGGGCACCATTTTAGAGATGAGGGAATTGAAGCTCAGAGAGGTTGAGATAACCGCCCAAGGTCACACAGCTGGGTGAGTGGCAGAGTTGGGATTTCAGCCCAGAGTTCTCAGGGCTCCAAGTCTCAGACTCACCCTACCAGGTCCTTTCGGTGAACTTGGCATGGTCACTAGAAATCTACCCTGACCTTGAAGGACAAAGATTTCCTGAAGGCTCAGGGTTGAGGAAATTGGCGATGCTCAGAAATGGAGTGTGGAAAGCACACAGCTTTGGAAGCAAACAGACCTGGGTTCCAACGCCAGCTGTGTAAGTGCTTCCGGGCCATGTGCCCAGGCATGCTATTGCCCCTCTTGAAGCCTCAGTGTCCTCATCTGTAAAAATGGGGCTCGTGATGCCAACCCCACGGGACTGTTCCAAGGACTGGAACATACGTCAAGTGCCTGGCAAATAAGAGCAATAGGACCATGGTGGTGGTTATTGTTAACTGCTTGTGAATGGAATCTATTTCCCAAGGTGGCCATTGGCACCCGTGCAGAAGCGCCACGGTGGCAGGGGGGAGATGGTGTGGGAACGAGCACGGCCCCGGGATACTGCGGATGGGCACCAGTGTGCATAGCAGTCCCTGGAGCTAGGCTACACTTTCGTGGCATGGATGGACAGACAGTAGGGCTCAGGGGGTCCAGCTGCTTTGGGAACGGAAAGGCTATTCCTCTGGAGATAGCTAATGAAATAGTATCACCCTGCTCCCAGACCCCCTGGCTCAAGAGAGGCAGGAAGTATGGAAGCCAGGAAACTGGAGGACTGGGAAGAGATGAGGAGGAAAGAGGACAGGGACAGGCAAGGGAAGGCACTGCTGTCCACTGGACAGGCAGACGAGCCCACACACGTCAGGTAACACACACATGCACGCAGGCACCCAAGCACACACGCACCCCCTCTTCATACTCGAAGCTCCCTTGGACATATTGTTCCACAGAGTCACTGAGCCAGCAGAACCACATAAAGCAGAGCTCAAGTCTGGGGCAAGCCACTCGTCCTTTTTGAGTCTCTCATTCCTCATCTAGAAAAGGAGTAAATGCCATACCTCTCAAGGCTGTCAGGAAGGACAAGTGATCTTCCAGTCCCACCGCTCACTCCCTTCGCATCCAGGTGCGGACTCTGCCACTGCTCACCCTGACCCTGTGGTCCCCTCCTGATTTCTACTCTCTATCCTTTTAGACCCATTAGCCTTCCTAATAAAGTCTGCAAGCACGAATCTCTCGCAAGTCTCTGCTTAGACGCCCACCTTGGCTCCCCGTCAGCTCCTAGATAAAAGGTCGGACTCTTCAACTTGGCATTCGAGCCTCTGCCATCATATGGCTTCACCTGGCCTTCCTCGTCTGGTAGAGACAGCATGGGCTTTAGAGTTCCACAGACCTGGGTACGAATATCAGCCCCTCCTCCTACTAGCTGGGTGACCTTGGGTCCACTTCTGTACTTCTCTAGGACTTATGTTCCTCATCTACAAAGTGAGAAAATGCCCATTGTGCAGGGTGTGGTGGGATTAAGCGGAGTCAAGTATGTCAAGCACCTGCCACAGGGTAGGTTTGGGGCTTCATACACAGTAACTGTTATTATCACTATCAATATCAGTGGCTCACTTCATGCTCAGCCTTCATCAAACCAGCTTGTTCATTACTCCATCAGGATGGCCGGCCTCTTCCCACCTCCGTGCCATTGCTGACTCTGTTTCTTCCCTCTGCACACATCTCCCGCTACTGAGATCCCACCTGAACATCACGGCCCAGCTGAAACGCTGCTTCCTGCAGGAAGTCCTCCCTGACTCTCAAGCAGAAGTATTCCTTGCTTCCTCCTAGCTCCCCCATCCCTGCCCTTGGTGGTTGCTCCAAACTCCACTGAAGCATTTCTTTCACCAGCTCCCTCAACACCCTTGTCTTTGCCCTCACTACCCCTGCTCTGCCTCTCTGTGAGAAAGAGAGGGCCCCTATACTATTTAAGGCCGGCTCCCCCACTTGGGCTCTGGAGCCCACCCCTGCTACCTCCTCCACAGCTATCATCCCCTCTCCCTCCCGTGTTTCAACCCCTCTCTCTTTCTTTCTGTTGCCTCCTTCTTACCAACATTTATAGAAGCTCAAATCTCTCCCATCTGGGAATAAAAACCCTCTATCTGCCCCCACATCTCCCTCTAGCAATCACTGTCCCTCTCTCCTCTTCACAGCTAAGCTTCTTGAGAAATTCATCTCCACTGGCCATCTCCACTTCAGTACCTCCCACGAGCTCTCCAACCCACTGCAATCTGCCTCGTGCGCCCACCCTGCCACCGAAACTGTTCTTAGCCAGGTCGCTGAGGACCTCCTAGTGGTTAAAGTCAATAGACACTCTCCCACCCTCATCTTCCTTCCCCCAGCTGTAACATTTGCCACTCTTAACAAGCCCCTCCTGTGCACGCGAATGGCTCCTGCCTTCCTCTGCTTCTGTGAGCCCACTCCCTGCTGGTTTTCCTCCTCCTGCTCTGACCACCCCCATCTCTTCTTCCTCTCCCCATCTCTTATGTGTTGGTTCCTCTTCCCCAGTCCTGCTCTGGTCCTCTTCTTTTTCATTCCCCACCCTTTGTCAGCAGTCCCACTCCATGGCCTAACTTCAGGGATGGCCTAGGGCGCCTCCCCTATCTCTGTCTCTGTCTCATGGATCTCTCTCCTGGGTCTCAGACCCATCAAGCCTAATGCTTGCAGAAAGCTCCACCAGGATGGCCTTTAGGGCCTTCAGAGCTCACGGGGACCTCAAACTCAGCATCTTACCACTGCAAACCTGTCCTCTGCATTTTGCACCTTAGTGAAAAGCACCACCACCCACCCAGTCACCCAAGCGCAGAACACACCTGGGAGCCATGCTAGATTCTTCCTGCTCCCTTAACAAGTCAGTCACCAAATTCTGCCGAGTCCACCTTCTCATCTTCTACTGCCCCTCACTCCTTGTTGGCTCTTTCTCCGATCATACTAGTCGCCCTGCTGTCCCTCAAACATGATCTGCACATGCCTGCTTCGGGGCCTTTGTGCTCCACGTTCCTTCTGTCTGGAACATCGTCCCCCAGAGAGGCGTGGCACCAGACGCATTCTATATATTTAGTTGTTTATTTATTTATTATCCATCTCACCCACCATAAGATCCATCAGGACCAGCATCTCTGTTCTGTTCAGTGCTGTATTCCCAATGCCCAGCACAGCGTCTGGCACTCAAGAAATATTTGTTGAATGCATGACTCCGTTGCCAGACCTGAACACTGAAACTCACTGTGAATTCCAACCTCTGCCATCTCCACTCCCTCCCACCCCCACTATTTATTCAGCCTACTACTCCAGTTCTCTCTTCCTCCCAATCACCTCTCAAATGCATCTCCTCTGCTCTATCCCCACGACCACTACCTTGGCTTCTCTTTCTCCTGGATTACCACGGCAGCCTCCTCCCTAGTTTCCCTTCCTCTAAAAAGCCTCTTAGATGTGTCACTTTGCCTACTCAAGATCTGCTCATGGCTCCCCAGCTGCCTACCATGAAGAAGGAAGCCTGACTGCCCCAGACAGCTGTTTGAGGCAGGTCTAAGCTCCACCCCCTCCCACATTCCTTTTCACCATCCCTCACCCCTGGGCCTTTGTGTTGCCCTCTCAAAGCATCCTCCCCCATCCCTAGCTCTCCAAATCGTTATGGACCTTGAATGATTGACTCAAACACCACTTTCTTCAGGAAACAACCTGACTTACACACTAGATGTAAATCCTCTCCAAAGTCCATAGAGAGATAAGTGTCTCCAGTGTCACTCTGGGATCTCCAAGAACCGAAAACGATGGAGGTTAGTAACCACCAAGGACATTGAGTGCTGGGTAAGCATTAATAGAGGCTCCCTTTTCCTCCTGTACTGTTACCCTGGATTCATGTCCCTGTGGCCCTCTGTTAATGCCAGTTCATCCTTGTCTCCTCCCTTTCCTTCATCTTCCACTGGGTCTATCTCATTAATAACTCTCAAAGGCTTTGGATTCCATAATTTGAAATTAAAATGTTTCTATATGACCAGTGCCCAGTGGAGTAGTGCAACAGGGTAGTTCTGCTCAAATCCATTCCCTTTGGTGCCAATACCCCAGTTTAGGCCCTCCAGCTGGCTCCCAGGCAAACAATCCATTTCTCACACTGTCTGCTAATGTGATTTTTCTAAAACACAAATTTTACCAAATTTCTCTCCTATTTAGGATCCAGTCCCATGACACTTTGTCACTAGCAACATTGGTTCTTGACCTTTTTGGAGGAACACAAACCCTTTATACATATAACAAAAGCCATGGACCATCTCCCCAACAACAACAACAAAATGCCCATAGGTGCACACACAAAACATTTTTCATTCAATTTCAGGACATTCACAGACTACCTGAAGCCCATGTCAACCCAGGTTAAGAACCTCTGACCCTACCCAATAACATCTAGGTTCTTCTGCATATACCGCTCCTTCTGCCTGAAATGTTCTTCCACACTTCACCCTTCTGTCCCTGACTACCTCTTACTTATCCTCTAAGACTCAGCTCTTAGGCTGAGTTGACCTGCAGACCGGGACTGGGCCAGATCCCTTCCTTTGGGCTTCCACAGCACCCACCCCCCACCACGAGCCCCTCTATCATAGCCCTCCTTGGTCTCCTGAACTAACTGGGGACTTATGGAAGACAAGAACCATTACCCAGCATAGGCTCTGGCTACAGCAGAACTCCGTAAGTGTCTCCTGAAATGAACACTAAGAACAGCTACGCTTTTTTTGAGTACCGATTATGTGCCAGGCACTCAGCAACTCATCTCTATAAACCCCATGATGCTAGTGGTAGTGTGTTTCTTTTAACAGATAAGGAACTAGGCTCAGAGATGTGAAGGGAGTTGTTTACGGTCACCCAGCTAGGGAGTGAAAGAACTAGGAATGAAACTGAGATGTGTTGGCACCAGTGCAAATATTGGTCCACCATGCTTCCCTGCCCTGGACTGTGAGACTGGAAGATGGCATCAGTAAAACAGGGCCAAGAACCAGGGCCAGAATGCCCTGTCTGGCCTCCATTTCCCAGGGCCATCTGCCCATTTTTTCCCTCCTGTCTCACCTTCATGGCAAGACCAGAGACATGGCTCTCTCTTCTTATAGTGCAGTCCTCTCCATCCTGTGTACAACTCTCAGCCTTCTCATCACAAAACTCCACTAAGGTTAGGCCCATTCTTTGCTCCAGCACCATCCCCAGATCCAATCCAATCCAATCCAATCCAATCCAATCCAATCCAATGCAACACACTTGGCTATGAGGAACAGAAGACATGGGTGGTCCCTGCCCTTCAAGAGTTGATAGTCACCCAAGGAATTTTACATGTACCATCTCCAACCCTAAATCAGCCCTGAGAGGTAAGTAGGCATTATCCTCATTACACAGATGAGGAAACAGAGGCTCAGAGGTTAAATGGCTTGCCCACAGTCATAGAGTTGGTAAGTGGTCAACTTAGATTTGAATAAAGCAAGGTACTGACTCAACTATTTTCCCCCATTAGGTCATCCTGCTTGGAAGAGCCAAAAAGTAGACAAGACCAATTCTGTCAGGGTTGGGGGATGAAGGAAATCTATTGTTCGTTCAAAACTCAGTACCCATGTCCCCTCCTGTAGGGGACAGATGGGATTAGGTGCTCTTCCTTGGGACCCTCTGAACCTACTTCTGTCCCATACCAAACCACACTATGCTGTCATTGTCTATGTGCCTCTCCCTTCTAGACTTGACCACCCTGATGGTAGGACCAGATACAGTTCAGTCCTGTATCCCACAGAGGTTCAGCACAAGGCTTAACCAAGGGTAGGCATTGGGCGCCTGGGTGGCTCAGTGGGTTAAAGCCGCTGCCTTCGGCTCAGGTCATGATCCCAGGGTCCTGGGATCGAGGCCCGCGTCGGGCTCTCTGCTCAGCAGGGAGCCTGCTTCCTCCTCTCTCCTCTCTCTGTCTGCCTCTCTGCCTACTTGTGATCTCTCTCTCTGTGTCAAATGAATAAATAAAATCTTTAAAAAAAAAAAAACCAAGGGTAGGCAGGACAAATCTTGCTGAATGAATCAGGTGGTATTTGAGCTAGTTATTTAAAAGGAAAAGCAATATCTGAACAACTGGACGTAGGGAAATGGTATAGAGGAAGAAGGAAATCAATTAGTAAAAGTGAGGAAATGGGACCAAGGAAAAAGGCCAGTGATTTTGAAATTATGGCAGGATGTATATAACATGTTTTCATCATTGCTATGTGGATTCTCTTTTCCTTACAACAATGGGATAATACTACAAGCCCTGTTCTGCAACTTGCTTTTTTTCATATGACAATAAGTCTTGGAGATCCTTCCAAGGTAGTGGTAGTATGCCACTACACAGAGATAGATCTTTTTCTTTTGATCTGTAAGAGTATTCCATAGTAGGGGGGAATCATGAAGGAAAAGCTGGAAGGTTGTTTTAATTTTTGCTATTATAAACAATGCTGCAATGAACATCTTTGTGTTTGTCTGGAAGTAGTCTTGAAGGATAGACTCCTAAAAGTTGAATTGCTGGGCCAAAAGAATGCACATTTTATTTGAAATGTAGCTAAAAGTTATTTCTGTTGCTTTAACATTTCTATAGACTGGCTAAGAGATTATTCCTACTCACATAATCTTGTCTTTATTTTGAGTAGCATACATCATGCAACCTTTTCATTAAGAGTTGGCTGATAATACTATCCTACAAGGGCATGTGGTAAAGAGTTGCACAGTATGGCTTAAAGCTTGCAGTTGGGGTTGAATGTTTTAGAAAAGACTTCTGGTTGGGGGACCACGTAGCAGTAAAGCCTTAGAGAAATCTACCTGCCTCCCAAGACATGGTTCTTAGGTTAGAAGTATATGCACATTTAAGATTCTGGGGGCAACTGACAAATAGGTGTCATAAAAAAAATTGCACCAATTTGCACTCCAGTCAAGGAATGCGAGAGCTTCCGTTTCCTCACAACTCTTTCAATCTTCTCAATTTTGGCACTTTAAAATTGGTACTTCGTTGTTGTTTTAGTTACATTTCTTTAGCTATTGGCAAGCTTGAGTATCCTTTCTCATTCATCAGCTAATGGATGTCGATTTCTTCACTGAATTGCCAAATCATGTTATTTCTCTATTCTAAATCAGGTATACATCTTTTTCTTGTTGATTTCCAGGTGATGATAATATAGGCACAGATATTAACCTCTCCCTGATATCTATGTAGCAAATACTTTTTCCTAGCCTGTTATGTTTTAACTTTGTGTATGGTATCTTTGTCCACACAGAAGTTCTTAACTTCGATGTAGCCAAAATTACTGCTCTTTACTTTATGGCTTCTGGGTTCTTCAGTCATGCTCAGAAAGGATCCTCCACCCTAATAAAACATTCTATATTTTCTTCTGGTCCATTTATAGCTCTATTCTTTGTATTTGATTTTTTTTAAAAGATTTTATTTATTTATTTGACACACAGAGAGAGATTACAAGTAGGCAGAGAGGCAGGCAGAGAGAGAGGAGGAAGCAGGCTCCCTGCCGAGCAGAGAGCCCGATGCGGGCCTCGATCCCAGGACCCTGGGATCATGACCTGAGCCGAAGGCAGAGGCTTTAACCCACTGAGCCACCCAGGCGCCCTTTGTATTTGATTTTATATGAGAGAGAGGTTTGACTTCATTTTCCCCCCAAATGGTAGCAAATGGTCCCATCCCACTTATTGACTCCCTACTGATTTGACATGTGTTTTTTATCATAAATTAAATTCCCAAATGAATATAGGGGTTTGTTTCTAAACTCTCTGTTTTGGTCCATGTCTGCCATCCTCTATTTCTGTGTTAATATATGTAATTTCTGCAGCTTTATGTTGTTTTGTATTTAATAGGACAAGGTCCTCCCCTATTGTTCTTCTTTTCCAAAATTTTCTTAGTAATCCATGGGCATTTACTCTTCCAAATGAACTTTAAAATCCAATTGCCCAATTCCCAAAGAAAATACCACTGAAATTTTAATGAGAAATGTGTTGAACCTTTTGACCAAATTGAGGGGGAAAAATATCATTTTTACCATATTCAATCTTCCCATCCAGGAACAGGATAGGACGCTTGACTATTCAAGTCTTCTCACAACCTTGATGAAACTTTATAGTTTTCTACAGAGAAGTATTTCTTGTTTCTTGTCAGTTCCTAGGAATTTTATCATTTTTCCCTACTACTTCTATTATGTCTTCTAATTACTTATTGCTGGTATTTAGAGAAGCTAACGGGTGTATATCTTGTATCTGGCCACCTCATATAATTTTTACATTAGTTCTAATAAATTTTCCTTTTATTCTCTTTGATTATCTAAGTAGACAACCACATCATCTTCAAAGAGTGCTAATTCTGAGTCTTTCTTTCTAAAATTTATACCACTTTTTTCTTCTTTTAACCCCACTGGTTAAAACTTCCAGAAAAAAAAAATGTTGGTTAGTGACAGCGATGGCAGTCATACTTACTTTGTTACCAAACTTAATGGCAATTTATCTAGTAGTTCACTATTACATTTGGTGATTGTCTTTGGTTTCTGATAAAAAATTCTTTACCAATTTAAGGACATTTTCACTGATAGCTTACTATACTAGTTATCTATTGCTGTGTAACAAATTACCCCAAAACAGCAAAAAATAACTAGGACGGTTACTAAGAGTTTTAAAATCAAGAATGAATGTGTAATTCTACCAGGTTATTTTTTCAGCATTTATGGAGATAGTTATATGTTCTATTTGCTTTAATCTATTAATGTAATCCATTACAGTAACAGCTGCCCTAATGTTGAACAATCCCTGCACTCCTGGGACAAACTTTCGTTTGTCATGATACATTCTTCTTTCAAGACTTCGGTGGATTCAGTTTGATACTCTTTTATTTAAAATATTTGTGACTGTATTAATATATGAGATTAGGCTATAGTTTTCATATTTATTTTTGTCTAAACCTATCCAATTATACTAGCTTTCTGGAATGAACTGGGAAGCTGTCCATTTTTTTTCTATTATCCGATCTTTCCAGATTTGATAGAACTTCCATCATACCAGAACATCCATAATACCAACTGGGCCCTGGTACCATTTCTGAGGAGAACACTTTGACCATCTTTTTTAACTTCTTCTGTGTTTTTCTATCCTAGTCAGCTTTTCTGTCACTCCTTATGTCATTTTGGTAATTGATATTTTCCTAGAAAACCACCCATTTCATCTAGAGTTTCATATTTATTGGTATAAAATGATACAAAGGATCTTTTATGACTTTTCATCTCTTCAAAATCTGTGGTTAAATCCCCTTCATCATACCTTATTTTATTTATGTCTTTCTTGCCTTTTTCTCTGTTGTATCTGTCAGAGGACAGTTTGTCTAGTTTACTGGTCTTTTAAAAAACCACCTCTTAGTTTGTCAAATTTTTTGTTTTCTATTTCATGAATTTCTAGTTTTATCTATAGTAATTACTTTATTCTGCTTTCTTTTGGTTGTTCTTTTTCTAAATTCTTGAGTGGAATAATTATGTCATTTAATTTAAACTGTCTTGTTCTCTAATAAAAGCATTTAAGACTATAAATTTTCCTCCGGGAATCCCCCATGGTCACATCCCGTAGGTTTTGATATATAGTATTCCCGTTGACATTTATGCTAAACAGTCTATAATTGATACTTACCCTAAATAGCCTATAAATTCCATTCTTATTTCCTCTTTCACCCAAGTATTTTTTCAACTTTCAAATAGGCCTAACCTTTTTGCCATTGCTATGAATATTTCATGTTATTGCATTATAATTAGAAATGTAAAATGTGCTTTTCAATTACCTTGGAAATAGTGTTGTTCCCAGAGGTGTGGGCAATTTTCCCCTCTGCTTAAACACCCTTCCCCATCCTAGCCAACTGACAAACTCTTTCTCATCCTTCAAAGCAGCTCAAATATTACATATTCTTGAACCGACCACTCTCACTTTGGGGGGCAGGTATCTAGGGAAGGATTTTTAAGGAAGGACAAACTACAAACAGAATCTGAATGTCCTCTTCGGTCTCCTACCTGGTCTCCCAGTCACTCTCCTTACATGCTCAGACATCCATTCCACATTCATTCCAGGGGCTAGAGGGAGATGGGGGAGGGGGTCTGGCAGTGCTAAGGCAGATTTGTCTGGAAAGGTGAAGGACGGAGGGAGGGATGGGTCTAGCTCTTACCTGCTCTCTGCCAGCCTGCCTGAGGGGGTAAGCTTCATGGAGTCAAGGACCTGAGTAGGACAGCAATACTGGTGTAGAGTATGAGACGCTGTGGACCTGAGAGACAGCAAGAGACAGGGAGAGAAAGAGAGACAGAGAGAGACAGGGAGGGAGGGGAGAGGCAGGGTGGGGAATAGGGACAAGGAAGTGAGAGTGAGTGGGGAAGTGAGAGGAAAGGGAAGACTGGGAGGAATGGGTGGTGGAAGATTGGGAATGGAGGAGGAGGGGTGGAAGGTGGGGAGGCAGGGCAGGAAGGAGAGAAGGGAGAGAGGGAAGGAGGGAAGGAGGGAAGGAAGGAAGGAAGGAAGGAAAGAAGGAAGGAAGGAAGGAAGGAAGGAAGGAAGGAAGGAAGGAAGGAAGGAAGGAAGAAAAAAAGAAAAAAACCACAAAGTCAAGAAAGAGAGGACGGCACTCGAACCACAAACAGAACACAACGACAACAGGGGGCAGCAGAGACAAAAGAGCTGGTCTGGGCCTCCTGTGTTCCAGGTGACTCCGTGGGGACCTGAGCCACGGAGACACTGGGACACCACAGCAGGGAAGGGGGAAGGGAGCCCTCCTCACACCAGACGCCACACGGGTAGGGAAGAGGGGAGGGGAGGGGAGGGGGAATGAAAGAGAAAGGGAAAAACTGTATGGGGGGGAAGCTCCCCCTTTTAGAAGACCCCTTATAAGGGAGGGAGGAAGGCATGGAGAGAGAAGAGGCTCTGGATCCAAAGAGGGGGAAGAACCCAGGCCAGTGGGTGGTGGAAACACTGTAGGAGGAGAGGGACAGGGACCGAGAGAAACCGAAAGAGACAAGGAAAGGGTGAGACAGAAAAGGAGAAAGACAGAAAGAGGAAGACAGAGAAAGGGCAAGACAAAAGACACAGAGAGAAGACAGGGAGAGGCAGAGAGCGCCAGAGCAAAGGAGAGGAGCGGTGAGGGCTGAGGAGAGCTGACAAGGTCTCAGTGGTCTAGGTGACAGGCTGGGACTGGGGCTGAGTGGGTGGGTGGGGCCCAGGGAGCCCAGGACAGGGTGGTTCCCAGCAGGAGTCTTGGCTTCCAAGGCCAGTGCTGTGCCCCCAGCCCACAGTCCACCCCCCAGGGCTGTGCCCCCACCCCTAGTGCAGGGTCCAAAGGCTCCCCCGTGCCTCCTGCTTCCCACGATAAAAGTCCAGAGACTGGGGGAGGGGGGAGGGACAGTAAGGGTAGGGAGGCTGAGGGCCTGGTTTACCCAGTGCAGGGAGGACCCTGGGAGTGGAGCCGGCCCTTCCAGGTCAGTCAGCCCCTGTCCCCCACGAGCCCCTGAAGACACGTTGTGGTCAGGGTCTAGCCGTTCCAGAGCCCAAGTAAAGGTTGGGAGATGTGGCTGCAGGCCATTCCGACTACCCAGTATCTCACTTGTGATCTGAAGGATGCCCAAATCTTAGATCCTTATAGAGATCTTAGAATCTGAGACTGTTTTTGACAGAGACTCTGAAGTAATCGTTGTCATCCGAACGAGTGTTTCTCAAGTGCCATCCATGCGCTAGTCACCAGCCCCAGTTCTTGACTCCTTATCTCATTAAACTTGAGAAGTAGAGCCCCTCAGGCTGCTGGAATGTCCGCATCAGAGAAGCTCAGCGGCTATGGGGAGCCCTGCAGTGTTGAGCCAGGCTAGCATGCCAAGGCGGCCACTAGTTACACCCCTCAAGGGCCCACGGGCTGTGCTGCTCAGGGCTCCAGGGTCCTCCCAGTGCTGGGCACCCAGATGTCCATGCGCTCACCCGCTCTCGCTAACTTCCTCCGCAAGCCAAAGGCCTCCAAGAGTCCAAGAGGGGAGCCAGGAACCAGGAAGCCAGGAGGCTGCTGAATCAGCAGCCCAAGGCCAGCGTCCAGGCCGGGACAGGCAAGGAGGGGGTCAGGCTGCAGGGTGGCGGGGGGGGGGGCTAGGTTCCTACCTGCTACTCCTCTCAGGGGGCTCCATGGGTCTGGACCTGTCCCGAGGGCAGGCCCCCTGGCCGGGCGGTGCCTCCACTGTGTCACCACCCCCTCCTCCCCAGCCCTTCCCTAGAAGGAGGAACCGAGGAGGCGGGGCCAGGCCAGCCGGGCTGTAGGCCAGACTGCAACTGGAAACTTTGCTCCTTCCCCTGCTGCCCCCGGGAGGCCTGGGAACGCCAAGTAAGAGGAAGCAGTTTTGAGAACTCACAGTGACTCCTCCGGGCCAAAGCGAGGCTAGGTTCCCTACATGCCTCTTTGCTGGAATCTCCCCAAGCACCCTCTCAAGTATGTGTCACTACCCCTATTCTCCTGAGGGGAAACTGAGCCGGAGAGACGGCAAGTAATTGGGCACAGGTACCACAGCTACTAAGTGGCAGAACCTCAAGTTCAAGACCTGGTTTGGCCATTCCCCAGATCAGGATTCTGCCCCCTCAGCCATACTGCTGCCTTGTGAATACAGAAACCTTTCCATAGAAGCTTTTCAACAAACATTCTCATTTTCCACGCAATTAAAGAGACTCTGTTTTGTTGTTGTGCCTGGATGCCCCAGATCAAGTAATATTCAAATCAACCATTTGAGGAAATCAAGATGAGGCCCTGGCCAATATGCCAGACCACGGCAATAAGCTCGCATTCTTTTCTGTGTGGTTTCCTGGACTGGCTAAGAGAAATGCTCCCTGAAGAGAAAAGCAAAAATCAGAAGAAATGCCGTTGTGGATCAAGAGGCTCTTCTCCCAAGGAAACTGCCCTGCCTGACTTGATGGATGGGGAAATTGAGGCCTAGAGAGGGGAAGAGTCTTGCTAATGTTCACACAGCCAGTCAGACTAGAATCCAGATGCCCCCTGACTCCCCACCTACCTATCACATATGGGTGGGGCTGGAGAAAGAAGAGAATTTGGAGGATGTGAAGGATTGGGCGGGGTTTCCAGAAGAGTCCCACAGCTCCAGCTCAGAGCACTCCTGTCCTTTCACAGCCCCAGAGCTCAGGCCCCTGGCTGTTCTGAGCAGAAGGCGGCCCTGGGAGGGGCCAGGGGGGCAGTGATCTAGAAGGAATAGGAACTGACAGGCAACAGGCCAGCCTTCCTGCCTTCCTGCCTCCCTGCCGGGGCAGCTGGTTCCTCTCAAGAAAGCCAAAGCCACTGAGAGAGATAGGCCCTCCGGACCACCGCAAAGTTGGCATCTGTGGGCCAGTCGTGGCCTCCTCTCTCTCTTCCCACTCCCTAAAGCCCCTGGTTCTCGGTGCTCGGCTCTGGCCTCAACCCCTGCTTTTTTTCTCTCCTTCAGCAGCCCTTCTCGCGCCTGCAGCAGCTGTGCCTTGTGCCCACGCACCCCTGGTCCAGACCTTCCGCTTGGCCTGGTAGGAGCTGAGAGACAGAAGTTGTAGTCCCTTCCTGAGGGTTGTGTGACCCGGGGCAAACTCCTTCCCCTGTGTGGTGAGGCAAAGAGCCTACACCTGGGTGCCTGGTAGAGCGAGTGCCAGTCCCAGCTCTACCACTTTCTAGCTGGATAACCCCTCCGAGGCTCAGTTTCCTTATCTCTAAAAGACAAGTGGCAAATTTCTACCTCACAGGTTCTTGTGAGGATTCAGTGAAACGAATGTGCATATATGATGAAGAGTCCTGCTTGAGCCTGAAAGAGTCTGACCCCTCTCCCAGGAAGACCGGCAAGACCCATGGGGAAGCCTCTCTGTTTCAAGAAAGAGGAGAATTCTCAGAAAATATCTCTGAGCCACTCGGGGAATTCAGACATATCTGAGCACACTGGGTAGACTCATGTGATGACCCAGTGGGCCGAAAGGAAGAGGAATTAAGGGTGAGGAGCTTGACCCCAGCCTCAGGGCACTGGCAGAGCCTTCACTCACTTATTCAACAGGTCCTGTGGACCAGACACGGGGCCTGATCCCATGGAGCTTGTATCCGAGAGGAGACAGACATTCACCAACGAATGGGATGCAGCTGGGCAAAAAGGGGAGGTGGCAAGGGAGAGTGTTCCAGGCTGAGGAAACAACTTGGACAAAGGACCTGAGGCAGTATTTCCAGGAACTGCGAGGAGGCCAATGCAACTGAGTGGAAAAAGCAAAGGGGAAAGAGGCGAGACTGGAGATGTAGGCGGGGGTCCAACCCTGCGAAGACTTGGAGGCCACGGTAAAGTTTCGGTATTGATACTAAGAGCAGTCTGGCAGCCTGTGGTTCGTGGGTGCCCCCATGGTGGGGAGGGGGGAGTATCTCTGAAGCCCTTGAAGTTGTATGGAAAATATTAATGAGTAACAGCATGTCTGAGGGGAGAGCAGATGGGTTTATGATCCCCAAAGGGCAGGGAAGCTCCTTATACAATTCCATTCACTTAGCGCCAACCATAAGCTAGGGGCAGGCACCCTAGAATCTTCTCTGAGCTGGCTGCTAGTCTCAGCCGTTCCCCACACCCGCCCCCATCTTCGACCAGTGCTCTACCCAGACAGAAGCGCTTGCATTCTCCGCTACAAGGCTGCCCAAGCCTTCTCTTGGCCTCTGCTCAAAAAGCCATTCCCCAGCCCCCCACCCCCACTGCTCCATCTCCACCTCGCTGAGCTCCCCCTTGTTCTTCACAAGTCAGCTTAGAGGGTGTGCCCCCTAGGAACCAGCCCTGACCCCTCCCGTTTCCTTCACACCCTGCGCTTGTCTCAGTACCGTCTGTTCACATGCTGATGCTCCTTCTGGGCCCGGGGCCCTGTGGGGACAGGGGATGGGGCTTATTTATCCCCGTGTCCCCAGCACCCAGCACAGGGCACCCAGTCACACAGGTCAGTAAGCGGTGGTGGTGGTAGACAAGCCACCCTGAGGCGGAGTCTGCAAGATAGGCTGGTGGACACTAGAGGGCACTGCGGCCACTGGAATAGTGGCCTGATGCTGCCCGGGCGGACCCAAGGCAGGCCTGAGGACCAGGTGCGCAGGGAAGCAGGGAAACTCTGCTCCTGGAGCCTGCAGCTCCTCAGCTCTGGGCCTAATTGACCAGGGTCCCAGTTACAGCCTCCCAATTTACCTTCTGCTCCCGTTCCAGACCATTTCTCACGACAGCCCCGTTCCTCTGCAGATAAAACTTTAGTTCTTCACAAATGCAGGTGCCAAACACGCCTCCCACAGTCGTGGCATACATTTTCTGCTCTGCCCGCGACACTCTCCACTTCACCTCACTCCACCCCCACTCACCTAGGGGTCACCTGGCCAACTCCTACTTGCCCTTCAAGTCCCAGCTTAGATGTCAGCTTAGAGAAGCCTCCCTGGCCCTCAGGCTGGCTTGGGTACACTTTGGAGATGATCCCACTCTGCACTTCACTGGTAATTGTCTGTTTTCTGGTTTGTTTCCCTACTGGGCAGTGAGTTTTCTCAGAGCAGGACTCCAGTCTTCACCATTGTATCAACTGCGTCTAATTTAGCGCAGTGCCTGGCACACTGGAGGTACTCAATAAATCATCCTGCAGTGAATGAATGGATCGATGGATGAATGGATGGATGGGTGGGTGGACAGGTGGGTGGGTGGACAGATGGATGGAGGACTCTGGCAAGTCACTTCACCACCCCAGGCTTCAATTTCCCCACAGCTGTGAAGTGCACATAATCACCCCTACTCGGCAGGGTGGCCAGGAGGCTTAAAGAGAATGTGTGCCAAATGTTCCCTAACAGTACCTAATACACAGCAGACATTTTGTGGATCAAAAGCAATTATTAATATTCGGTATAGTAAAAACAAAACAAAACAAAAAGGCAGGGAGGGGAGACGTTGAAGGAGACTCTGCCCTGAACTTGGGATATCTCTCCCACTCACATTTACCATTTACCCGTGGAAGATGGCTTTAACGATAACAAGAAAACTATATTAAAAATAACAACAGCACCTTCCATGCACTGGGCCAGAAACAGGAGGCCCCTGGGGAGGTGGTGGGCAGCCTCTAAGTCTCAGCCAGAACATGTGAGGCCAAGGCCAAAGTCAGAGCTGTGGGCATTACCCCTGCGTCCGGAGAACAGTCATAATGGGCACAGCTGGTTTCAAACTCTTTACTCATAGGTGAAAACTTGTCTAAGGGGTCATTAATTCTCTCTGTAATTAATGTAAAAACTGCAGGCGTTTGTATTAATGGAAAAGTAAGCTCCAGCGTCAAGCTGATAATATTGATAATGTATGCCTGTAATTATATACTGCAGATAACTATAAATTCAGTCGTGCGCTAATAAAATGTGAAAATTCCCAAAGCGACCAACAACTTGGTACCAGTTGGTACCATGAGTAGCATTTATGCCACTTGTTCCAAGGCTATAACAATCACCACACACCGGTAGCAATGGTAATATTCACTGCGCACTTAAAAGCTGGTCTGGCATTTAAAGGGGGGAATTATTTTGATGAAATGGGGCGTTTTGATGCAAGACCATGGAACTTGAAGGCGTGTAGTCAAGCAAAGGTCAACTTGCATTAGAGTGGGAACGAAGTCTTAATGGATGGGTAATCTTACCAGCATGGGGTCTGAGCAGACTGTCCCTGCCCCAGGCGCTGACCTCGCTTACGCATTCAGAAAAACTGCTAGCACTCAGAAAAACTGCTCACCGGGGAAGGAACAGACTCCCACCGACAGCCCCTTGCTGTCTTGTGTTACCCCAGGCTGAACAGAAACACTGCAGGCACATGGAATGGACCCTTAATCTGGAAGGTCACGTAGCTTGTGGGTTGGCAGCCACAGCAGGTCGTGTGAAAGCAGAGCGGGCTAGTCCAGAGAGACGAGTCAGTGACAAAGAGATGACAGGGACCAAGCAAGCCATGAGATACATAGAGAGATGAGACATGGGCCTGGGAGATGCAGAGAGAGAGAGAGAGAAATCGGGGTCCTTGACTTCTTGGTCCTGCTTCCGGTTGGTGTGAGGCCTGGCTCTATATACTTCATTTCTCGGATTCTGTAAGATGTAGCCTCACAATAGTCCCCCCTCCACTCTTTATTCTGGAGCGAGTTTGAGTGGGTTTCTGTTCCCTGCAACAAAATGTACCCAGACTAAGACAAGGAAAATTGGGGATATAAGTGTAGGGCTTGCATAAGCAAGACCGCATAGGGAACATTATGCGGCGGGGGGGGGGATGCAATTATAAAGTGTTTTTGTTTGCTCACTCAAATGCTCCCTCATTTCCTGACACTTGCTACCCCAGACACACGCTACAGCCACGTGCTCACACACGCTGACATTCAGTGACACGTAGAAACAAAGGCAGCGATGACTCGAGGTGCTTTTATGCAGACACCCAGACGGACATGTGCCAGTGCCCCTGTGTTCTCCACACCCGCATGGGCACGGAACCGGGTGGCATGCAGGAGTGCGCCGACACGCATGAACACAGTGGCACTGCCTGCAAGGCTCAGGGCAGGAGTCACAGCTTGACTGGGCTCTGTGCAGGCTCCCTCCCCAGCTGCCAAGTGACTCATCCCCAGGGCTGCTAATTAAAGCCAGGACAGAGGGGACAGAGGCAAGGGGAGGGGAAGAGAGAGAAGGCAAGGTTATTTTGGTGCCAACCAGGCACGCAGCCAGCTTAGGGGTCACCCACTTCCTGGGGCTGGGCCAGGCAGAGGCAGGGGAAGGCAAAACAGGAAGGGGAGGCAAGACCCTCTTACCCCTTCTGGTCCCTCCTGAGCTTCCTGGAATGGCACCTCCTTTGGGAAAATTACCCAACTTCCCCCCCATCCTCCTCTAACCCACTGTCGTTCCAGCTCTACCCACTCCCGACTCTTGTCCTTACAACTGGCTTCTCCTCTTCAGCACGCTCCCATATGGGCTTCCAGAGCCAGCTCGTCTGTGGCTGTACCCTGCTTTTGTCCCCCCACCCCCAACAGACCACCCAGCACAGGTGCAGTACCGCAGTACCGGAGGAATGCTCTGTGTGCTTCTGGCATACAGTTGGGTTGACTCCAATATAGACTGGTGACTGCAACTCTGATGGTCTGAATTCCTAACCTAGGTCTCCTGTGCGGTAAATGATTTCAGCTAAGATTGGTCTCCTCACTGGTAAAATGACAAGAATATATACCTGCTAGCATTATTATGGAGATTAAATGAGACAGTATAGGTAAGGTGGCCAGCAGGGTGCCTGGCAAACACCAGCTTCGGCTGGCACTCAATAAGTGCTGCCGCTGCTAATACCCCACCTCGGGCCTGGGATAGCAAAGTTTCAAGCCTGGTTTCACCCCACGGTACCCCGGAGAACCTCAAACAGAGTCACATAAGCTCATGGAGCACTGCCTCATCCGAAAAATGGGGATTCGTGATGTGACGCCAGAGACTACTGCAAAGATTTGAGCCTGTCAAGCATCCCAGGTGGAGCCCCGCCCTTAGAAGCTGCCAGAGAAATGGCAGCAGTGAATACTCAGGGCAGCAAGGAGGAGCTCAGACCTTTGGGGCAGGGCATCCCAGGAGGGAGGAAGCAGGTAGGGTGGACTGGGCCAGCCAGAGAGGGATTCCCAGAGTGAGCAGGACTGGAGTTGGGCCCCCAGAGCCAGAAAGCGTTCAGCAGACACTAGAGTGACAGGGTTCCGGGCACAGGACGTGGTGGGAACAGAGAGCTGGGCAGGGTGGGCAACCAGGCTATGCCACTGAACAGGAGGCAGCATGGGAGGGAAGACTTGAACACAGCTGGGTTGCCTCTGGGGGCTGGTGGTGTCTTAGATATGTGGCTGGGGGAGCCTCGGAAGGCCCGTGAGGTCTCAGCCGCCCCAGATTGCCAGGAGGTCAAAACAAGGAAGAATCTTAGAGATTATCTAATTCAAACTCCCGTCGCTGTCGCTATCGTTGCCGGGCAGATGGGGGCACTGAGGCCCAGAGTGGGAGGCCTCCTCTGGGAACCGAGCCAGCAGTGGCTCCTCCTCCCACTTCTCCACCCCAATGCAGCGGCTCCCGTTGCCATGGGGACATCCCTAGCTCTGCGGGTGTCAGTGGTTCCCTCATCTCCTCCCTCCTTCCCTAGCAACGGGCCACCTCCTCGGCTCTCATCCTTGCGTGCCTAGCAACCCCAGCCAGGTCCCCAAGGGCCCCAAGTCTCCGCCAGACCCTCCCTACTATGGCGGCACCTCCAAACTTGGGATCCTTGGGCTTCTGGCGGCAGAAGTATCTGCCCCTAATACCTCTCGGGGCGCATCTCCACATTTCTCAAGCTTGACTATCCAGTAAAAGACAATGGACTGGGGTAGAGGAGGGCAGAGGGCACTACTCTGTATTGAGCACTATTAGATGCTGAACACTGTTTTACTTTCTTTTCTCTCATCTAACCCGGAGAAGCCAGCACTGTCCCCATTTCGCCGACAAGGAAGCAAGGATCAGAGAAGTTCAGAGACTTTGCAGAGAGCGCACAGCTAGGAAGCAGGCTCCGCTGAGAGCTAGCTTTGCGAGCTTGAGCCATCGCCCTCTGTGGACCTTGGTTTCGAGTGCCTATAGGATGACAACTTCTCACAAATCCACAGGAAGTCCGGGCACCTTCCTCTGCCCACAGCCCTCGTGCAACACCAGCTGTTCAGCTCTAATTAGACTGCACGCTTCCTCTGGCACCCCATACTTAGAAGCCCGCAGGCCTTGGTGGTTTCCGATCTACCGACCCTGCTCCCTCCTTGCTGTCCTGCTGCCACAGTAGCCAAGGCCTAGCCCCTCTCCTTGGTGTTTCTTTTCCCCACCGAAGTCTTTCCCTCTCACACACACAGACACACGATGTTTATTAGATGAGGACACTGGGGGCTCCAAGGGATGAACAGATTTGTCCAAAGTCACATAACTAGAAAGTGGCCTGGCCATAAATGGAGCCCTTTGCCCGGATCCAGTCGCTGCCCATGCTACCCTGCAGATCTCGGTGTCTCTCTCCCTGCCAGCCTTCCCTGGCTCCCCCTGATGACAGACGGTATCAGACCTACCCCCCCTCCCCCTCCCTGTCCATGTTCTGAACTTTAACATTAGCTCTTTTCCTGCTCAGATCTGTTTCAGCCTAACCCACCGCGCCCAGTCTGATCCCGTCCTCACTTCTGATGCGCGCTGGTTCC
>LNAC01000692.1:508012-523256 GCA_002007465.1 Ailurus styani | reverse complement strand
CCTTCTCCAGGATGCTCTCCCAAACCCCTAACTGAAGTGAGCTCAAGAGCCTAGGTGCAGTCCTGGGAGCACCTTCACACGCTGCCCCCCCACCCCAGCCCCCTATTCCCAGTTCTAGGCTCTTCCCACCATGTTTGCCAGATCTTGCCCCACAGGTGCTATGCTTTAGGACCCTCCCACAGCCCGAGTGTGACCCTTGCTTCCCAACTGCTGAGTCCTCAAGGCCCCCGTAGCCTCTGGACAGTGGGCCCACAGTGGATGTCGGGAAGAATGTCTTAGGAAAACAAATGCTGGCTTCGGAACCAGACAGCACAGGGTATGAGTCGGAGTGATGCCCCCCTGACCTCTTGCTCTTCTTTCCTCGGGCAAGCTGACCCTCTGGGGCACCTCCTTTTCCTCATCTGTAAATCGGGGATCCCAATCCACGTCTAACAGGGCTGTTGTGAGCATTAAATAAGATCATGTTCAGAGTTCTTAATATGTGAGAAGCAAATGATCACTGCTGTTATTACTAATATTAGGACGATGATGATGAGGAGGACTATTATTATCTGCAAGGCTGTCAAGAGCTCCCGCAGTGGCAGTGTGGGCAGGGCTCTGGGCTTGGTGCCAGGCAGACCTGGGTTTGAATCCTGGCCCAGCCATCTACTCGTTGCGTGGCTGTAGGCAAAACCCATAACCAGCCCCAGCTTCAGTTTCTTCAACTGTAAAACAGTGATGATAAGGCTGGCCCAGGTCCCACCTACAGTGTCACGGGGAGGATCAAACGAAAGAAAGGCCCTGACAACTTTTGTAAAGTTGTAAAGACCCAATGCATGTCATCGTGACTTATGATTATGATCATTAGTAAATACCCTGAGCTCTAGGTCCCTGGAACTTCCCTGCTGCGGAGAGGTGGGAGCTGCAGATGCTTTTGACCAGATTCCTTGACAACGAGTAGCAGGGCTCTCAGTGGGGAGGTACTCAGAGCCATGCCTGGTTGCCTTTCTCCAGATCCACAGCAGGACAGTGGGATCCGTGTCCTTTGCTAGATGAGTGCCTTCCTAAATGCTAGGACAGGCTGTGCCCATGCCGTACTCCTTGGCTGTGTGCTGGGACTAATTGCATCTTGTTGTGTACTCTTTGCCGGGACGCCGGGCCTGACTGCCTCTGTCACGGTCACCCGCTTTCCCGCTGGCCACAGCCCCTACCCTGGCCCTAGGAATCAGCATGCTCATCCCAAGGCCCCTGCCTGGGATGCCAGGACACAGTGTGTCTCATGACACACTCCTGGCTGGATGCTGGGATCCTCAGTCCCCCTCCCACACCCACCACCCACCGCCTGAATGGCCAGACCTGGGCCGCTGCATACAGTTGGGCAAGCTGTGCCCTGCGCCAGGGCTCACAGTCAAGATGGGGGCTGTGAGCAAATGGGGGCTGACATGCAACCTGTGCTCTGCTCACTGAGCCGGGAACCCCGGTGAGAGGCCACAGTAGCCCTGTGGGAAGGAAACATTCCTCCCACCGATCCACTCAGTGGATTCTACCCTTCACGAAGGCACTGTGTATGCTAGTTAGGCACCGTGAAGCTCTGGCTGGGACTCAGTGTCCCCATCCCATGCCTTGGTTGCCTGGGCCCCTCTCGTCTCAGAGGCCCACCGCATTGCCCCTGGCCTCTATGCTAAGAGTCAATGGACCCTAGCCTGAGTCCCCCATCATTCCCATATAGACCCTATCCTTGATACTTGTGACTTCACGAAGCTTCTAATGGGTTAAGGCCCCAGAAAGGCACAAACACCCCTTGTCTTTACCCCTTTTATTCCTACCTTCCCAAGTGGCAGACTGATCACACCGTGACAACTTACTGAAGCCTGTAAGCCCTTTCTAGCCAGCATGTAAATAAAAAATGTGCCCTTGTCACCATAATGTATGCTTCTAATGTGTAGAATTTGTCCCATTGGAAGTCCACCCGGATCCCACTACTCAGGGCTGGTGCAGCTCGGGGTGCAGCACCAGCACTAGACCAGGGAAGCCCCGCTTCTCTCATGCCCTCTTCTCCTGAAAGGAGAAGTTGGAGAAGGTCCCAGGTCTGGAGCCGCCCTGCCTGCGGGCTGGCTTTCCCGCCTGGGCAGCAACCACAAGTCCCTCTGGAGTTCAGCCCAGCCCAGAGGAGCTAGGGTCAGAAAGACTGAGAAACAGTTTTCAACCCCCTGCCCACGCCTGCCACACTCATCCCAGCCCTCCCACTCGGCTCCATACCCACTCCTAATACCAACGGGACAAAACCCCTGGGGTTGACCCCTGCCTCGGCCCCTGGATTCCCCAAGTAACAAACCACAGGGCCCCACCCAAGTCCCTCTCCCATCTCCCAACCGCTACTAGAGAAAGGGGGTACTGACCTGACTGTCCTGGAATTTTCACCGTCAGATCTGAAAGGGAAACAGAAAAAAAACCCAACAATCAGCAATATGCTCTTGATGTTTCTTCTCCCTGTGCCCTCTGCAATGGCCTCACGGCCCAACACACATCACGAACGCGAGGGGTAGGGTATTTCGTGCAAAGAAGAGCCAGCGCAAAGGTTAGGAAATGGTGACGGGCCTGGCCAGGTTGTTGGGACAGGGAGGGGGACAGTGTGGCTGAGGTGGACGGAGCAAGGGGAGGAGTGGTAGGCGGTGAGGTCAGAGAGGTGCCAGGAACCAACCACGTGGGGCCTGGTGGGTCAGAGGAAGAAGTGAGGCCCAAATCCAAGTGGCTGAGAGGCAGCCGGCAGCTGTGGGCCAGGGCACAGCCCAAGCTTTATACACAGAGGGACCAAGCCTTAGATATTGGTTCTGCCACATACCAGCCCTGTGACCCAGCCAAGCCACCTCCCTTCTCAGGACCTGGGCCTCAGTCTCCCCACTTGGAACACAAGGCCAATCCTGGCAGGGCTGTTGGGATGATTAAGCCCTGTGGAACCCAGAAAATAAACGACAGGTATTATTAACAACATAGAAAAGGCTTTGCCAATTGCCTGGTCCAACCTGCTTATTTTCTAGGCGAAGAGAAAGAGGCTGAGGGGGTAAGTGAGTCAGCTGCTGGGCTCCTTTCTACTACATCCTTCTTCATTGTGAGGCCCCCTCAGAGGTGAAGGAAGGGAGAGAGAAGAGAATGGAGTGGAGGACAGCTTTGAAGGAACTGAGGGAAGGAGCGAAATGGGAGCCACACCCCTCTGGCTGCTCCTCCTCAGAGGGGGGTGTGGAGGGGGGGGAGGANGGGGGGGGGGAAGGGGAGGAAGGACCAGGGAACTTGGAAGAAGTGGGAAAGTGTGGGAAGCAGCCTTTCTCATCCCCTTTGTCTTCTTCCTCCTCCTTTACATCCCTCCCCACTCCCGCCCCGCCTTTTCCCCTGCGGAGAAGACAGAGAAAACACATTACAGGCTCTGTCCTCAGGTGAGAGAGCCAAGACTCAACCTCAGTGAGAGGAGCATCATCTAGGAGGGGTGCAAAGTGAGAGAGGGGTGCACAGGGAGAGGAGGTGGACCTCAGGAGGGACTATTTATTAGAAGAGTGAATGCAGCCCTCGAGAGTGACGTGGGGCAGGCAAGCCTCAGGATGCTGGAGCTCTAACTGGGTGACTACAGGGCTCCCAGTTTTTTTTTTTTTAAAGATTTTATTTATTCATTTCAGATAGAGAGATACAGAGAGAGAGAGAGAGAGAATGAGAGCATGAGCAGGGGGAGAGGCAGAGGGAGAAGCAGACTCCCCACTGAGCCTGGACTGGGAAGTGGGGCTCGATCCCAAGACCTAGATCATGACCTGAGTCGAAGGCAGAAGCTTAACCATCTGAGCCACCCAGGTGCCCAGTTCTGCTACTTAATAGCCACATAATCCTGGGGAAGGCATGCCCCTATGCCCAGCCTCAATTTTTCACTTNGGGAAAAGGGGGGGGGGGGGAGAACCCCTCGTCAGGTGGCTGCGAGGCTCCGCCTAGCACAGTGTCTGCCTGGCCCGTGGTGCGTGTTCAGCCAAGGGCAGTGGCACTAACCGTTAGCCTTCAGAGCCCCCTAAAGGGACAGAGGACCAGGGCCACAGAGCACCTTTTCGCATTTATTAAAACTTTCCATCTCACTCTGCAGCAGCAAGATTGCCTCTGAGGCCCAGCCTAATTCTTCATAGGGGCCAGGTTGGAGGGGTCTGACTTCAATGGCTCCCTAGCTGTCTGACAGAATTGAGGCCAAGCCCCTCAGCCGCTCTCCCTAACACTAATCCTCCGCTCCAGGCAGACTCATCTTCTCGGACACCCCACCCCACCCCCAACCCCCAGCACACACTTAATCAAAGCCAGACCTGGGAATGAATACGAACCTTCCAGGGGCTTACAGGCCGGCTCCCTTGCTCCAATCTACTTTAGAGCATAAGCAACCTATATAATTATCCCCATCAGCACGTGAATAATCACTGAGCCCCTGTTAGGCACCAGGCACAGTGTCAGGCTCTTGGATCCTGCAATATGGGAACTGCTCATCCAATTCTAAGATGACGAGACTGAGACTCAGAGAGCTTGAGATGATTTGCCGCACTTCATACAAGTAGGGGAGCTTGGCGTGAACGCCAAAACTCGTGGTCTTACCACCACCTCCACTGTACCAGGGGCTCCGTGCTAGGCACATACACACCATTAAGATGGGTTCCCTTATCCTACCTCCCTAAGGTCAAAACAGAATCTTCTTCTCTAGGGCACTTTGTTTTGAGAGGTTATCACATATGCACCTCTGCTCCAAAAGCATTTCTCTCTTTTTTTAAATATTTTATTTATTTATTTGAGAGAGGGAGAGCAGGAGCAGGTGGGGGGAGGGGCAGAAGGAAAGGGAGAAGCAGACTCCCCACTGAGCGGGGCTCAATCCCAGGACCCTGAGGTTGGGGCTCCATCCCAGGACCATTCTTGGGAGGCAGCACAGACTTCAATAAGTCACTGCTGTCTGGACCTTGATTCCTCATCTATAAACAATGGTGCTATGTTAGTTGAGTTCCAGACAAACTTCAGGCCCTAAGATATTTTGTTTCTTCAGAATGCCCGAGTTTATCTTTTGTATCAGCTGGCTTCAGGTGCTTACACTGAGTCCCAAGGACCCAGGGTACCAGGCCTCCCTTTATCAGTCCACGTCAGGAGAAGAGATCCACCTCTCCTACTACTCCCACAGCCTTCTCCTAACGAGAGGCCACTTAGGACCCCAGGGTTCTCAAAAGGTTTAGCTGGGCCAATTCCGATCCTCAGGAGTAGTCCTCAATAAACAGTAATTTATTGAAGCCTATGGGTACAGTGACCACATTTTCTGAACCAAAAGCTTGGCCATGTAATCAGACCAAGGATTTTAAGTAATCGCTACTCCCAATGTGGGGCTCAAACTCACGACCCTGAGATCAAAAGTCTCAAGCTCTTCTGACTGAGCCAGCCAGGAGCTCCTGACCGAGGATTTTGACTCTGCTGCTTCCAGATATAAGAAGCAATCTGGCAGATGGGACAATAAATGGCAAAATATTGAAAGTTCCTCAACCTTTGGGGGACTTACAGGGATAACAGGACAGAATACTTGAATAGAACGTAAGCCTTTGAGCTGCCATATTGGGGTTTCTACCCTGGCCTCCTGACTCGTTCCCTGCCTCTGGTTTTGATCCTCCGAGCCACGTGTGAACAGTACCTGGGAAAACAATACGGTACCTCACTCCAAGAACCTGGAATTAGATAAACAAGACAATTCTCTGAGAGCTAAACTAATAAACATAAAGTACATGAGAAATGAGACATGCAAAGTTACCCAAAAGAGAGAGACTGGTCCTCAAGTCAGGATTTGAATTGAGTAACATGTTTAAAAAATTGCATGTCCAACAGAAAGGCGATTGGACACCCATGGGAGGTAGATTTTTTTTTAAAGAGGCTTGAACGAGGGGTGCCTGGGTGGCTCAGTAGGTTAAGCATCTGCCTTAGGCTCAGGTCATGATTTCGGGGTCCTGGGATCCACCCCACATTGGGCTCCCTGCTCAGTGGGGAGTCTGCTCCTCCCCCTGCTCGCGGTCTTTCTCTCTCAGCCTTTCTCTCTCAAATAAATAAATAAAATCTTAAAAAAAAAAAAGAAGGCTTGAAGGACAACTGTGAACAGGGCTCTTTCCAGCAGTGCCCTGAGGAGAAAGAGGTGGGTACTCTGGCCTGGGGATCTCACAGTTTTCTCGAAAAGCTGAAAACCAGCCCTGAGGTGGCCATGGACCTTCTCCCCTAGCCATCACTTTGTCTAACTGCAAGTCTCTTCAATGGAGTACTCCCTCCTCACTGCTAAAGGAACATCTCTAAAATCCAAATCAGCTGACAGGGTTCTCCTGCTTCAAGTATTCAGTAACTCCCCCCATTGACTTCCCTGCCTGTCCAACCCAAACACTCCAAAGCTCTCCATCTCACTCTGCCTTCCCATTGACTTTTCTAGCACATCTAGTATTTGCTACCTGAACACTCTAGCCCCTCTTTAGGTCTTTTAATTGTGTTAAAGTGGTATGTGAAATAGTTTTAAAAGTCAGACTGTAAAAGGATCTCAACAGAATGAAATTCCTTTTCAACGTTATTTTTTTTCTGAGTTCTCTTTCAGATTTCTTAAGTATATGTTCATATTATATTGCTAATCTGCTTGTGAAATTTATTTTCTTGTGTATCCTTTTACATTTCTTTTTTTTTTTTTGGCCAAAGTAATAAATGTATGTAGATTTTCAAGTCACAAGGATTTCGAGGATTATAACGGAAAAACACAGATTCCCCACTCTACCCCCTTCCCACCCCTGACCCCCACTGTCAGAGACAAACCTCTTCAACTCTTTTAACTGCTTATTCAGGTATTTGCCTCCTCATTTCTAAAGAACCCATGCAGGAGGGGCACCTGGGTGGCTCAGTCGGTTAAGCATCTGCCTTCAACTCAGGTCACTATCTCAGGGTCCTGGGATTGAGTCCCTCATCAGGCTCACTGCTCGTCGGGAACCCTGCTTCTTCCTCCACCCCTCTCCTCCCCTCCCATGCTCATCACAGTATATGCTGTAACTGCGTTTCCTTTCCCATACAACTTTTCCTTTTTCCCTGGTGTTGATGGTGATGATTTTGCTTGCTTAGTTTTCTTCATATCTATATGATCGGTTCTCCCCAAACTCTGTCGGGAGTGCATTTCTCCTCTCAATGTGTTTTAACACCTCATATAATCCATCAGACTTTTTCTTCCCTTCAAGACATTGTCCCAACTGTAACTCAGGCTGGGTGCTCTCTAGCCCCGCATAAGTGTGGACAAAGGATCTTGCCCCTGCCCCATCATTCTGGGAGCCCTTTCGCCTCTCTTCTGAGTTGGATTTCCTGTTTCCTAGATCCCTTGGCCTTTTTTTCTGACTTTAGGTCCACATTTTGCTGGAGCACATTCTCCAGTGTTCCCCTAAGAGGCCTGGGACATAAAATCTTCAGACCTCATCTGTCTGAAAATGTCTTCCTTACGCCCTCTGCCTAGATTGATAATTCAACTGAGTATAGACTTCTAGGTTGGAAATTATGTTCGCTCAGAATTTTGAGAACACTGTTCCACTGTCTCCTAGCTTCCAGAGTTGCTGTTGAGAAATCCAATGCCATGCTCTTTCTTGAACCTTTGTGCATGGTATGTTTGGGGTTTTTTTCCTGAAAATTTTCAGGATCTTCTCTTTATCCCTGGTATTCTGGAATTCCACAGACACACCTTGGTGTGGGTCTTTTTATCATTTATTTTACTGGTTACTCAGTGGGATTTACATTCCTTCAGTTCTGGGACATGTTCTTGTATTTTTGCTTTGATCGCTTCCTTCCTGCTTTTTCCTCCACTCTCTATTTCTGGAACTCCTGTTGTTGGATGTTTGAGTTCTTCAACTGATCCTCCAATTTTCTCATCTTTTCTCTTCTGTTGTCTATTTCTTCATCTTGTTATTCTGCTTCCTAGAATACTTTGTCTCCTTTTATTTTCTAATCCTTCCCACTGAAATCTTTATTTTGACTCTTGCTATCTTTAATTTCCCAGGTTTATTCTCCTCCCTCCTGACCTTGGATCCTTCCAAGTTCCTTTATTTTCTGTCTGTTTGCTTGTTTTTTGGGTCACTCTTATAGGTTCAAATAGCCTTGTCTGATCATCTCTAGCTACCTAAGGGTTACCGATGTGTGTGTGTGTGTGTGTGTGTGTGTGTGTGTGTGTGTGTGTAAAATGTCAGTTGCACTGAGGTTTAATATACATAAAATTCAATATACCTATCTTAAGGGTCCTTGGCTGGTGATCCTTGGCAATTGGTTCCCATGACACTAACAAGCAGACGGGAAGCTCTGTGTATAGATGGAGCTTGCCTCCTTCTTTTGTTCTTTTGTTGAAAGACTCCCATATGTCATCTTTTGGAGGCCTTTTTCTAGGGCCTTTCCATTTCCTCAGAGAAGACTACTTTGCTTTCTTGTATGCTCCTGACTTTGGTGTCCTAGACATAGGAGAGTGGGATGCAGGTCCCTTTGCTTATAACCCTGTTTTATCCCACACTTCATTGTGCCTGGTATCCCCAAGCCCAGGGTCCCCTAACTTCAATTTCTTCAAAGAGTCAACCCCCATCAGCAGAGATAGGGCTTGGTGGTGGGCGGGGGGAGGTCCCTCACTAGATGGGGCCAGGAAGGGGACAAGAGGGTCTGTTCATAGACTTTCAAGACACTCCCTGTTTTCAATTCCACACCTCACCCAGCCTTCTGTGGTTCCTAGCACCTCTGAATCCTAAGCATTTCTGGGGCTCTCTGGGCGGAATAGTTTACTTCTGGTCAGCATCCCAGACCCTATGTGTTTCTACCTTTTCTATTTCTTTACTCATATTTCAGTTGGATTTGGGGAAGCACCAGAGATAAATAAGTTTATTCAACTCATTTTGTTTTACAGGAAGTTCCTCTTCTTACTACAGCCAACTCCTATTCATCTTCCATGACTCATTTAGGCAAGACCTCCTCCAGAAAGCTTCTCTTAATGTCTCTAGGCTGGATGAAGAGGCCCTCCTCTGTTCTCCCGCAGTGTCCTTTTCTTGCTTCCATCACAGCCCTGATCAAACTGTTCTGAAAGTGTCCATTTCCATGCCTGACTCTCTCTGTAGATCGGGAGCCCCTGGTGGTCTGGGGCTGTGACTTAATCATGCCTGTACCCCCAGATCTCAGGGTCTGGCCCACAGAGGTATAGAGCCACTATGCAGTGATGGAATGAATGAATAAATGAATGAATCAGACCCAGCTGGAGGGACCATCCAGAAAGGGAAATAAGCTGAAGACGACTGTTCCTCCCCAAAGCCAGTTCCCTAAAAGCTGTAAGTTCCCTAAAAGCTATATGTGCACGCTTGCCCACTGCAGCATGATTTAAAGCCATGGAAAAATGGGCCCAGCTTCTATGCCCTACATTTGGAGGATGGTTAAGTACATTATGGTATATCAGTTGCTGTTAAAAATAGTGCTTGCGAAGAATATGCAATTACATGGGGGAAACGCGCAAGTGAAAAGAAGCAAGAAAAAATTGTATGGGCTGTATCATTTCAGCTATATGAAAAGAATAAAAAAGAACAAGGGAAATACACCAAATGCTTACAGTGGCTGCCTTTGTGTCCTGTAATTACGGGTAATGTTTTTCTCCTCTACTTTTCTGAGTTCTTCTACATTTTCTAATGCAAGTGCATTAAATGTCTAATTTTTAGAAAAGCTCCTAAGAAATGAAGGTAAATGCACTGAGAGTGCCATGGAGAAAATACTGTGAGGGGCACCTGAGCATCTGCATGCAGGTCCAGCAATGCTTGCTGGGAAGGCTCTGTTCTCCACCTTTCAGAGGCCTTGAAGACTCAGGACCACGGAACATCACTGCAAAAGCAGGACCTTGCTCGGGAAGCCAAAGGAGAAGGATCTTGGAGTCTAGCTTCTTAGAAATCGCAACACCATAGGCCATATTGGGAAACAGAGGTCCCTACACTGGGCTCCAAACTTCATATGCCTCTCTCTCCATGAGGTAAAGGGTCTGTGGGGCCAAGGAAATATGACCATCAGGATCTTTGGCCCTCTGTCTTCCAGACTGCACTCCAGGTACCCAGAACCCCAGAATTCTTTGCCCATATCTCTTGACCTTATTTGCAAGAATTGTGTGGTCTTATTATCCAGGTCCATCTACTAGGCCCAACAGGTGGCCAAGGTGAAGTTGGAGGGAGGCAGGGCTTTGATGTGGTCTGGAGTGTCCATATACATCTCAAGGTTCTATATGAACCACAGGTGGGAAGAGAAGGGGGAAGGGCCAAGGGCCTCAGCTAGTACCTTGCATGGATCCTGCAGAAGTAGAGGCAGGCAAGTCCATAGGTCCTTAAGCCTCAGGGTTTACAGAAAGACCTAACACTGAGAGGTGGACAGATATGTGTTCAGATCCACTTATTTGCTGTGCAACCATGAATGAATCCATTCCATTCTCTGAAACTCAGTTTCTCCAACTGTAAAATAGGTATAGTAATTCCAACTTCAGAGGGTTGTAGTGAGGCTTGCTAGGGACAGAATGGCCTAGTGGTTATGCGCACAGGCTTTGGGTTGGAGGGGCCTAGGCCTCAGTGGCAGCTCTGCCCCTCCTAACCATGTGATTTACATCTGTAAGGCCCAATTTGCTCCTCAGTATAATGGAGATAACAATGGCATTAACCCAATAGAGTTGCCAGAAGGACTCTCCTTGTAAAGAATGTGTAATAATATTAGAAAATGCTTGAATGAGGAAAGGCTGTTTAATAATTGTTGTGCAAATACTGGTTATGGTGGAGCTGACAGGGCCTTCTGTACTCTTCATCTCCCCTGCCCAGCTTTATTTTTCACCATAGCCCTGACCACTCTAGGACATATTCTGTGTCTTGTTTCTTTTCTTCCCCTGCCCCCCCCCAACATACACACACTAGAATATCAGCTCCACAGGGCAGAGATTTTATCCATTTTGTTCACTGTGTCCAAGCACCTAGAACAATGGGAACAGAGAAGATGTTTTTCTACAGTTAAGTAGATATCTGCTCTTTAGGGTTAAAAAGGCATTCTTGGCTAATAAAATAGTCAGAATATAGGCATGGGGGCACAATGAAGTTCATTATGCTTAGGGAACCCTAGACAGTTCAATACAACTTGAATACTGGTCAGAAAGGGAAGACCGTGGCTGGAGAGATGAATGGAGCCTTGGCCTGACCAAAAGGAGCATGCGAGAGCTTTCCTAGACCATAAATGGTATAAAGACTTACTTGTGATGACGGGCAGGGGATGGAAAAGCTCTCGGGGAGAGGCAAAGATACCTCCCAAGTTCAAGAGCCACCTAAATCATGACAATGTGAAAAGTGACTATAAAGACCTCTTGAAAGATAATTCAGCTGGAGAAGAAGACTCCTGCCTAAGGAACCCATCTGAGCCCAGAATCATACCTAGAAATGACACAGAGGCAGGTAGAGAGGTCAGGAGGATGAGAGAATGGTGACACGCAAGAAAATCTCCTAAGGGTTAATAAGAGAGAACCACCAGATGAACCACTGGACAAATCAGAAAGCTTGCTGGATAATGAAACCACTTTTAGCAATGGATCCACCTGACATCAAAGGCCAAGATAGTGGTAGAGAGGCAAAATGAAGGCCGTGGCAATTTCGGCTGCTGGTTATCCTTTTGCTGGTGACTACTCTTCCTACGGTCCTTGATTACCACTATTCATTGAACAAGTTCTGGGATGCTGAGGATGAAGATGATGATGGCTGCATACTTCAAAGAAATGTTTGGCTATCGCTTTTTAAATTTCCTTCTCAGGAAATAATGAGGCAAGTGCCACTTCACATTTTTATGTTAAAAAGAAGACAGGTAGAGACTACAACAAAGAGCCTTGAATACCAGGCAACGGTGTATTGTTCTATAATTTTTGGGGAGCCCTTGGGGAGCTCAGGCCTGGGAGTGATAAGGTCAAATGCTGCCTTCCCGGACATATGTTCCTTCCTGCCAAGCAGGCTTTATTTGGTCTTTCACATATTCTGCCTTCTAGTAACCCAAAAAGAATAAAGTGACTATTTATTAAGCACCTACGATGGTTTGGGCTTGTGTTATGTTCTTGACAGCTGGGCGAGATGGTTATTCTTGCCATTGTATAGACGTGAATACTCAGGCTCAGGGTAGCGATGTGATTTGTCTAGAGTTACACAGCTAATGAGTGGTGGAGGTGAGATTCAAGTCTGAGTTGGTTTGGCTCTAAAACCAATGCTTTTAACTGCTACAGCTGTGGTTTTCTTCTGTCATGTCAGAGTTAAGTGGCACTTCATCTCCCATACCAGCCTGTGAGCTTGGCCTCTCCCCCTCACCTGGCTTCAATCTCCCCTACACACAGTACAGCCCAAGCCGCCCAAGCCCACCCCCCACCTCCCCAGTGAGCATTCCCGGGAAGTGCTTCTGGAAGAAACAATCATTCAAGGTCAGAGGGGGAGCGCCAAAACAGGAAGATGGGGTTAGGAACAGGTATTACTGCCCAGATCAGCTCAGCATTATGACACACATACACATTAAAAAAAGAAGAAGAAGAAGAAGAAGAGGAGGAGGAGGGGGGAGGAGGAAGAGGAGGAGGAGGAGGAGGAAGAAGAAGTAGAAGAGAAGAAGAAGAAGAAGACAAAGAAGAAGAAAGAAAGAAAGAAAGAAAGAAAGAAAGAAAGAAAGAAAGAAAGAAAGAAAGAAAAGGAAAATGGAACTGGTTCTCTCCAGCCCTCCCTTCCTGCCTCCCTCTGCTAGAGGCAGAGGGATGGAGGTTCAGCCATGATGGGGAGGAGAGTGGGTGGAAGGGGGAGCAGCTTAGAGCAGCTCGCTCTTGCAGAAACCTCAGCTCAGACTCAAAGCCCCTTCCTGCGCGCTAGGGGCACATCTCTGGCCTACCTGCTCTTATCGCCTAAGCAAAGGAGGCTGGGCTGTGCTCCCGGGAGCCCACTAAAATGAATGTGAAAAATAAAATAAGGTATGGAGTCATAACAGTGAAGAGGATGGAAGAGAGTGGTATCAATGGATGAGAGATTTCAACAAATTTCTGGAAGAAAAAAAAAACCCAAAGAGGAGAGAGTTCATAGTTGAAGGAGAGTCAGGGACACCGCTGGGTGGGGTGGGGGGAGGGGTATTTGCAGCCAGGGTAGGAGCCTATTGGGCCAGCAGAGGCCCAGAGAGACTCCAGACTTGGAGATGGTAGGTATGAGGAAGGGCAGGAATGGTCAAGATGTGAAAGGAGGGGGGGGGCAGCAGATACACTGCTTCCCTAAGCCCCAAATCCAGAATCCAAGCTGCTTGGCACAGCAAAATATCAGAGAGCTCCTTGCTGAGAGAATGAACCTATCTGCGGCCAATTAGGGCACCCAGTCCCCAGGATGAAGTGCTTTTCATTCTGACATTCAGGGGGCACCCATTATAACACCCGCCCCCTGGAGTCTCACCTAAAATAAAGCCAGCAAGTGAATAAGCCAGCCTTGTACGGGCATCTCAATCGGACTTTCTCCTACCTCATTCATAGACTATAAAATAGAAAGTATGAGAGAAAAGATAGGCAGCCTCGAGGATCAATCCAGGATGTTCCACATCTAATTAGCGGACATTCCAGAAAGAGGAAACAGAGAAAACGAAGGGGAAGGAACTACCAAAGAAATTATGTAAGGAAAGATAAAAGGTATCCGACTGAACGGACTCCTCAGTGAGTACAGGTTGGGTGAATGGAAAACAGACCTTGAACTGATTACATAGGTTACATAGCTGTTTACATAGGTGTGTTTGGCTTGTAAAACTTGACCCAGCAATTCCTTTGTGATATGAGCACTTTTCTGTATGCATATTATATTTCAGTGTGATATTAAAAACAAAACCTTCTAGAAATCTCCAAGCAAACTGTCCCCAGAAGATGTGCTATGATTATTCTGCAGTTTCAAGGAACTCCACGGGACAGTAACGACATAAGCAAGCAACCAAGCAAACAAGGGAGAAAGAAAGTCCTGGTCCCAGATATAAAACAAAGTAAACAGTGGCATGATTTTGAGCCATGTCCTAGAGCAGAAGAAAGGAAAATGCATTTGCTCTTGATGCTAGGAACATCTTCCTGGAAGTACAGAGGTTGCGACAGTGGACCGTGAAAACTGAGGTGCAATTATAGTCCTAAGCCCATGAACACAGTGTATTGGTGGTCAGTTTGTCTGGATAAAGCACCAAAGACCTAATTATTACAGGATGCAAATACAGTCAACCTTGCGGAATGCAAAAGTACTTAGCATAGGATGTGGGAGGTGCAAGGGTGGAGGAGAGACGGAGGGAAGGATGGGGCCCTAATAACTGTGTCTTACAGACCGAGTGGTGAAGAGATACTGTGGAAAATGGATGGAATAGGGAAGTTTAAAACACTACTTAATAAAGTTACAAAGATAGCTAACAGAGGAACCAAAGTAGTAGTATAACTCTCACAACCTATGAGAGGACGAGAGAGTGAGGTGTTGGAAAGAAGCTAAATCCTCATTTGTCCTGGTAGAAAGAAGTCAGTAAAAAATGTTTAAAGTTGATAAATGAAGGGCACCTGGGCAGTTCAGGCAGTTAAGCATGTGCCCTCAGCTCTGGTTGTGATCCCGGGGGCCTTCCTGTTCAGCGGGGAGTCTGCTTCTCCCTCTGCTCCCTCTCCTCTGCTTGTGATCTCGTTCTCTCTCTTAGGTGTGCGCTTGCTCTCTCAAATAAATAAAATGTTTAAAAAAAATAAAGTTGATGAATGAAGAAATCACCATTGAAGCATGTTATTTAGAGATGTGAAATCACCACCAGAAAACCTAAATGGTAAAAGCAGTCACCTCTGGGGACCAGAGCGGAGAACAGGGAGACATCGGCTTTTTACTACATACGTCTTTGTGTGCTCTTTGCCTTTTGTTTTTTTTAAGATTCTATTTTTAAGTAATCTCTTTGCCTAACGTGGGGCTAGAACCCAACAAGCCCCGAGATCAAGAGTCGCATGCTCTATTGCCTGAGCCTGCCAGGCGCCCCCGTTATTTGCCTTTTTAAAATTATGAATATGTATCGCTTTAATTTAATTTTAAAAAACAAGCCCCTCCTCTTTCTTTGGACCTCAGTCTCCCTCAGGGGACTGACAAAAGAGGGAAGCTGATGATTCCACGTGATGTGAGGGCCTGTCCTCCAGTGCAGGCTTCCTTTTAGAGCAGGAATGAGACAGACTAGTGAAGGACCGATGCCC
>LNAC01000692.1:404436-490752 GCA_002007465.1 Ailurus styani | reverse complement strand
AAAAAAAAAAAAAACTTTAAAAAAAAAAAAAAAAAAAAAGAAAAGTCAGGAACATTTTTGAGCAAGAGAGTAACATGGTAGGCGGCGATGGGGGGGGTTCACATGGATATCATATGTACCAAATATTACACACTACAAGCTGAGTTTTGTCTTGATTCATTGTTTTTCAACTGAAACTGTGGTACTACCTTTTTGTTTTTTCCTGCCTGCTGGCTCCCAGGGTCATTTCCCAGAAGCCTCAGCCTCTGGCATGATTGCTCCAATTCTCCTTATCCTAGGGCCAGCTTTGCCAAGGAATATGGAGCCAGAGCAGGAAGGAGCCCTGAAAACCACATCTCACCATTACCAGTATCCAGTCAACAAGAACTCATCATGATAACGAGAGCCAGGAAATATTTTCCTCAGATGCAAAGGTGGCATCTGTTCAAATTGGTTTTTCCTATTGGGTTCTCACAGCTCTGTCCATAAACAGATCTCTTATACCGGTTAGCTGCCAGACACGAGATGGAAAAATCAAAAATTAAAAAAAAAAACCCCAAACCAAAAAACAATCATTGGTCTTTCCATCAAAGAGTTTACAGGTCCAGAATGTCAGAGCATAAGTGATGTTAGAGTTTAACTCACTTTTCAGATGAGGACACTGAGGACCCCAGAGAAATGATTTGCACAGACTTGCTGTGTGACCACTAGGCTATAGTTCCTTACTCGGGCTGTTTCCTGAGGTCCGGTGTTCCAAAGAGTCTTAAGGTTGGAGACTATAAAGAGCAGAATGCTAAGAAAGTAACTATCTGTGAGGAACATAGGAGAATGTAGAAGGAAGGGAAAAGGAAGACTCTCATCTCTGTAGGGATCCCTAAAGAGATAGCGGTGCTTAAAACTAAGACAGCACTTAGCTAATTAATTAATCGTCCTTCCAGTCCTCTTTCCCCTAGTGGGGGAAGGGGCAAGATATATCCAAAGTACCTGTCAGTCTTGAACAGTCTCACAGAAAGCAATCCTAATAGGCTAGTCGGGAGTTTTGTTTCAGGAAAAATTTTCTCTCTGAAGATGATTTGTAAGCTTGATCCTGTCAGAACATAAAACCACATAACCCAATGTGTTTCCAAATTTGTCCTAGCTGCCATAAAATTTTGAGCCAAATTCAGAGTCCAATTATAATCCAGTTCATTTTGGGTACCTGGCAACATCTATTCGTGCTTCCTTTACATGGTCTCTGGTCTGTTTTCTTCCACATTTTTATCCCTAATTGTCTTTCTTTCATGTTATAACTGATGAGTCTCCTAATATCCTCTTTAAAGTAGGCGGGATATAAATCTTACATAAACTAAACTATATTTACAGATGCTAAGGGGATTTGAACTAGTGAAGAACATTTGCAGGAACAGATGATATTTGGCCTAGAAGAGAGCAAGCTTGTGAAGATATGATTACTGGCTTCAAATATCCAATAGGCTGTCAGAGGGACAATGCAGTGGAATTATTGTGCTTAGCTCTGAAGGGGACAACCAGAAGCAATGGATTAAAAAGTACGGGAAGGGGCGCCTGGGTGGCTCAGTGGGTTAAGCCTCTGCCTTCAGCTCAGGTCATGATCTCAGTGTCTTGGGATCGAGCCCCGCATCGGGCTCTCTGCTCAGCAGGGAGCTTGCTTCCCCTTCTCCTTCTGCCTGACTCTCTGCCCGCTTGTGATCTCTCTCTCTCTCTCTGTCAAATAAATAAATAAAATCTTTTTTAAAAAGTACAGGAAGACAAATTCCCAGAGGGAAGAAACCTCTCAGAGGCAAAGCTTAGCAATGACAGTGAGTTCACTATCATGGGAAGTCTTCAAATAGTGGCTGGATGGCCTCATTTGGAGCACCTGTTGCATAGGGAATGTAAACACTGGATGGAGGGGTTGGATGAAATGATTTAAAAGGCCCTTTCCAGCCCTAATATATGCAAAACACAGCTTCTAGGTGTAGAAAAGAAGACGGGGTTGGGGGTCGGGTAGGTGGGGAAAGGAGACAGGAAAGAAAGGAACAAAAATTCATCAAATGCTAGAACATTCTAGTCAAAAGCAGTGAACCCTAACTGCTTCTGAGATCCTTGTACATGGAAAAATGGTCCATAAACAGAATCCCAGGCTGCAATTTCCCCAGTCTTACTCCACCTGACTCTGATAGGGCAGGAGAAACAAAAGAATCAGCTCCATTGCTCCCACTGCTGTTGTTCAAGAAAGAGCACATCAAGACCCTTGAGCTGGAAGGGACCTTAGAGATCCCCCAATCCCTCCCTTTAGAACTGGGGAGAAAGAGGCCCAGAGAGTGGAAGGGGCCTGCCTGTCTACCTGTCAGCCACTTGAACGACCATGTGTTACCAAAGGGCAGAGACAGTTTTGTTTACCTTTCAATCCCCCAACTAGATGGGGCCGCAGGTCCTTGCACATGGTGAATGCACCGTAAGCAATTGGAAAATGGAATTGAATTGCCCAGCAGCGCTGGAAGTAGAAGCTAGGTCCTTTGGCACCCCCACCCGCAGCCCTCGATGCTTTCCATGGCAAAATTTCATCCACTTCAATTCAACAGACACTGATTTGGTATATCTGTGTGCCAGGCCTGGAGCTATAGCAAGAGAGGAACAAGAGGCAGGCTTGTGCCCTCAAGGAGCAAATGGCTCCTCCTGGGAGCTGGGCTCTTCTCCTCTTGGGTCCTGCACACCTGCTGTTCTTTTGGCGTGGAAAGCTCTTTTCGCTGCCTTTGCCTACTTACCGCCTATTCATTCTTCAGATCTCAGTTCAAATGTCAATTCTTCAGCGGCACTGTCTCTCACTCGCAGATGAGGCAGATCCCTCTGATAAACACTCTCAGTGAGTCGTTCTCCTTCCTTGAGCTTAGCAAGTATGTAATTAGATATTGATTTGTTCGGTTCTTTGTTCGTTTTCCTCCTGCCTCCTTCACTAGACTGTTAGCTCTACAAGGGCAGATACTCCGTCTGTTTTGCTCCCCACTGTACCACGAGTCTGGCAAAAAGCCTGGGACATGGTAGGTAAGCAATAAGCAATCTATGTTTGTTGAATGCATGAATCAACAACCTAATGGGGTATATAGATAGATAAATTATAACTACAATTCACTGTGATAAGGGATATATGGTAATACAGAAATCAATTCTGTAGGAGGGAGAAAGCCAGCTCTTGTATCAACGGATCTGGCCTTGTAGAATAATTGCACTGCCAGACAATCAAAGCAGCGGACTAACAGCATAGCCTTGAAAAAGCACCTGTTGGGGGCACCTGGCTGGCTCAGTCATTACAGCATGGGACTCTTGATCATGAGTTCAAGCCCCACGTTGGGTATAGAGATTACCTAAAAGAAGAAAGGAAGGAAGGAAGGAAGGAAGGGAAGAAAAAAGAAAGGAAGAAAGAAAGAAAAGAAAGTGCCTGTTGTGTTCAGACAAACCAAAGCTGTGGGTACCTGGAGAAGCAGGGTAGTTCTGCCTCAGTGGGACAGAGTGGGCACCTGAGTACCAGGCACGACGGGCAAAATCAGACATGGAGCTGGCAAGACCAAAAGGACGCTGCTGGTATTTGAAATCCACAGATCCCTCTGTTCCTCAGTGATGTCCTCTACAGGAGAAAGACCCAGAGGACTGACTGGTCCTGGAATGAGGGGGCAGTTCTGCACCTTTAGTAGTGGTGGCGGGGAGGGGCGGGTAAGACCTTCTCTCAGGCATAAGAGAGTGTTGCCCTCTAGTGGTAATAATGATCATGATCATTATAACATCAAGTAGTGGATGTGGTCCTTGTTAGGGTGATCAACCATCCTGGTTTGCCCCAGATCGTTTCAGCACTCAAGTTCCACTTTCTGGGGAACCTCTGAGTCCCAGGCAAACAGTGACATTTGGTCATCCTACCCCTGAACACAGTGCACGATGCATACACGTGATCTCATTCGATGGCTCATAACCCCCAAGGCCAGGAATCAGGATTCAAGCTCCAGGGATCTGTAGAGCTTTAGCTATCCAGCCTGATTCCCAGATGAGAAAAGAAAACCCACGAGAAGCAAATTCCTTGTTCAACATCACATTACAAATTTATAGCAGAACTGGGATTAGCATGTAGGTGTTCAGACCCACAGTGTTGTGCTCTCTGTCCCTGCCTGGCTTGCCCTTGCCTGCTTTGTCACATCCTCCAGGTCCCACGTCCTCCAGGAAGCCTTTCCTAAACTACCCACCTCTCAATCCTTTCAGAAATCTTTCCTTTGAAACACTCATCTGACCCTTAGCATGTGCTATGGGTACTGGGTTTTTTTTTTTTTTTCCCTGTTTCAAATACATAAGTGGAAAAAAAGCAAGGCTCCCTGGCCTCCCACCCCCTGAACCCCTACAGGTACTGGGGAGGAGAGCAGCCTCTGGGCATGAGTGTCAGGTGTTCCCATAGTTCGTTCAGGGCCCCGAGGAAAAGGCATTTGGCATTGCAGAGCAAGGAAAGAAGCAGAGAGAGATTTTTGCAATTACCAGGTGGGATGAATTTGAGAGCCAAGAGCTGAGCAGAGGTGAGAAGGCATCTCTGCGGCCTTAAGAGGAAAGGAGAGAGAGTGAGAGCCTTCCTTGCCCCACTGATACCATCAGGGAATAGGTCCTAGTTTCTTGCTACCAGAATTGCGGTGTCCTTTGGTGCTCCCCTGGTCCCCGTCAAGGACCCCCCAAATCAGCTCTTGCCTCTCCCCTCCACGGAGACAAATTTGCAAACTCCCACATCTCTGTGGAAACGGCAGAGAGCAGGAGAGAAGAAAAAAGGAGAAAAATCCACCCACATGCCAACAAACTGGAAAAAAAATAACCCAGGCCTTGTCTCACTCAGCTGTTGGCTTGCTGCTCCCTCCCACTGTGATGGCTGCTCCTGCCTCCTGGACAGGGACCTGGCTCAGTGCAGCCTCCCTGCCACCCTGAGCTGGCTTTTGTCAATACTCCTCCCCCAACCTCAGCTATGGAAAGGAGGGTCCTACAGCCTAGGAATAGGAAAGCTGGAAGGAAAGACTGACAGAGCCTCCAAATGCTTGTGACCAACTATAAACTCAGTTCCCATCACTGTCCCCCAAACCATGCAGGGGACCATCCTCCCATCCCGGGGAGAGAAGTCAAGGAGCTCTCTCCCACCAGGTAATTACTCCCTCACATGCTATCCCTTGTCCATTCCCTCTGCTGCCTCTCTCTACCATTTCATTTTTAGGCTCTGTTTTCAGTCTAACTCCCTCTACTCCAATCTTTTTGTGCTCTATCCTTTCTTTACCTTCTGCCCAGTTCTGGGCATCATACCTTAAAAAAAGAAACCAAGATGGAGCGTGTTGGTAGGAAAGGAAGGCTCTGGAAGTCATCACTATTAGAAACTGTTAAAGAAAATAGAGATGTTTAGTAGTAGAGAGGATACAGACTCATAAATCATGGCAAGATGGAACCACAATGAACTTTTTGGATCACTTTGTCCAACCCTTCATTTTCCAGCTGAGGTGACTGAGGCCCAGAGAGGGAAGAAGGCCTGGGTTGTCATGCAGAAGAGGGGACAGCTTTGGTCTGTGGGCCTCCAGGAAACAGAAGGAGGACGAGTGGGTGAAAGATTTGAGAAAGTAGATTTAAAAGACAGTTTTGTTTCTTTATTCCAAGATCTTACTCCTGTTATTTTATGTCCTTGTCTTACCGTGCGGGATCTCTTATATGTTTGCTGTAGGATTTTGGAGGATGCCTTCAGCGGGTTAAGGAAGTTCTCTCTTATTCCTAGTGTGCTAAGGTTTTTTTTTTTTTTTTGGTCACTAACAGGTGTTAAATTTTCTCAAAGTCTTCCTCAGAATTTTTTGTAATGGTCATGTTTTTTTTTCTTTTCTAATCTGTTTTTATGGTCAAGTGTGCAGTATTTAGTTCAAGAGAAAAGTGAAATCTCTAAATTACAAAACTACCCACAGAGGCATTGCCTGCCTCATAGATCAAAGCAGTCAGCTCCAAGTCCCTGGAAATGTTCAAGTAGAAGTGCAGCCATTCAAAAAATATTTAGGTACCAGGCTCTGTTCTAGGTATGGACAACTCCATGGTTAAGAGGGTCGCAGCTCTCTTGGTGATCACATTTTAGAGAAAATATGATAGACACAAACAATCAACACACACAAGAAGAGCATTTCCAAAAGTTAAAAGTTCTTTGGAAACAAATGGAAAAAAATGTACAAAGGCAGTGTGACTGGCTAGGGATGGGGAACAAAATTAAATAGAGTAGGCAGGGATGGTCTCTCCAAGGAGGTGACGTTAAGGCAAGACTGAATGACAACAAGGCAGTCATTTCATGAAGATCCAGAGGCATGGCATCCCAGACAGGGTGAAACACTAGGTCAAAGGCCCTAAGGTGAGAATCAGTTTGGTATATTCAAAGGGCTTCAGAAAGAAGTCTGACTAGACAGAGCAAGAGGAGAGACTGATACTAGATGAGGCAGGAAAGAAGTTCTGGAGCAAGACTGTGTAAGGCATATTACTCAGCCAGAAAAAAGAATAAAATCTTGTCATTTGTAGCAACATGGATAGAGCTAGAGGGTATAATGCTAAGTTAAATAAGTCAGTCAGAGAAAGAGAAATATACCATGTGATTTCACTCATATGCAGAATTTAAGAAACAAACAAAGGAAAAAAGACACGAACGGGAAAACAGACTCTAAAATATAGAGAATAAACTGGTAGTTGCCAGAGGGGAGGTGGGTAGGAATATGGTGAAATGGTAGAGATTAAGAGTACACTTATTGGGCGCCTGGGTGGCTCAGTGGGTTAATGCCTCTGCTTTCGGCTCAGGTCATGATCTCAGGGTCCTGGGATCAAGGCCCGCATCGGGCTCCCTGCTCAGCGGGGAGCCTGCTTCCCTCTCTCTCTCTCTGCCTGCCTCTCTGCCTCCTTGTGATCTCTCTCCCTCTGTGAAATAAATAAAATAAAATCTATAAAAAAATTTTTTTTAAAAAATAAAAAAAGAGTACACTTATCATGATGAGCATTGAGTCATATATAGAATTGTTGAATCACTATATTGTACACCTGAAACTAACATAACACTATATGTTAATTATACCTGAATTAAAAAATAAATTTAAAAAGGCTGTGCATGGCCATGCCAGCCATGGGAAAGCATTTAGATTTTATTGTAGGTACAATGAAAAGCCATTGGAGACTTTGAGCTGGGAGTGATATGATCTATGATAATTCTGTGTGATATGAGGAGAATGGATTACAGTGAGGGCAAAACTAGAAACAAGTAGATAAGTTAGAAGGCTAGTTATGAAACCAGTTGGGAGGTCCAGGTGAAGACCATGATAGCTTAGGCTAAGATAGTGATGGTGGAGAAAGTTAAGTGGACAGATTTGGGATATGTTTTTACCTGAACATCATTATCAATCAACTTGACCTCTTTGACATTTATAGATTAGTCCATCCAACAGCAGAGTGCACATTCTTCTCAAGTCTGCAGTGAACACTCACCCAGATAGACCATATTCTGGACCATAAAACATATATTAACAAATTTAAAAGAATAAGTCACACAAAGTACACTCTCATACCACAATGGAACTGGAAATCTGTAACAGAAAATAGCTGGAAAATCCCCAAATGCTTAGAAATTATACAACACATTTTTAAATAGTGCATATGTCAAAGAAGTCTCAAGAGAAAGTTTAAAATATTTTTAATTAAATGAAAATGAAGGTATAATTTATCAAAATTTGTAGCATTATAGAAAACACCAATCTACACACACACACACACACACACACACACACACACACACCCTTCTGAAACTAATGAGAACATATATAGCAAGGTTGCAGATACAACTTCAATACACAAAAATCAATTGCATTCTTATATACCAGCAATGAAAAATTAGAATCAGAATTTTTAAGAAAATGGTACTACTTATAGCAGCTGCAAAACAATGAAATACTTAGGTATAAATGTAACAAAATATCAAAATACATACAGGATCTGAATGTGAAAAGCTACAAAACACAAATAAAAGAAACCAAAGAAGATCTAAATAAATGGAGAGATATTCCATGTTCATGGATAGGGAGACTCAATGTTGTTAAATATGTCAGTTCTTCCCAACTTGATCTATGGAATTTAACATAATTTCAGTTAAAATACAACTGAACTGTTTTGTAGATATCAACAAAGTGATTCTAAAGTTTATATGGAAAAGCCAAAGACCTAGCACGACTAAAATGTTACTGAAGAACAAAGTTGGACGATTCACACTGCTGATTTCAAGATAGCTACAATACTATAAAACTGCAGTACATAAGACAGTGGTATTAAAAAAAAAGAATAGACACATAGGTCAATGGGATAAAAATGAAGTATATTTAAAAATAGAGCCCAAAAACTTGTTGATGAATGTACAGGATGAAGAAAAGAAGGACCATCTGTATGAGCTGAGAGGAAGATCAGGTTAGATCCTTTTAAAAATTTCTTTTGAACTTTAAGTTTTAATACAAAATTGTAAGGTCTATGATTCCTTGGCCTGCCCCACATATTTCTCCTAACCTACCACAGCTATACTTGGGGATGATGTTCCCCTACTTACAGACAGCACACCTCAAGCTCAGTCCCCTTTCCTCTTCTTTGGAGGGGTTTTTGGGGGTTCTCTGCAAGTGGGAACCAATGAATAGGGTGAAGATGCCTCTAGTCTTGGTTTTAAGAGGCTTCAAGCTATGTGTATCAAAGATCTGATTACCCTATAATTATGTGTTAATGAGGCATGAGGGAGGAGCAGGAGAAGGGGAAGAGAATAGGAAATAGAGTTTTGGAGAAGGAAGAAAGAGAGATGGGGAGGGGAGTAAAAGGGAAAGAATAAATGATCTGTTGGCAGAAAGTGGGGAGAGGAGCAGGCCACAGTAGCACACAGGAGCCTCTAGGAATAGAGTGCCTCCAGCCATGCTAGCCTCAGCCCATTTCCTCAGCAAGATCCCCTCCTTATTTGTAGCCCTTAGAGAGCAAAGAGACTATTATATAGAGAAATAACCCTCTGTAGTGACTACATCTGCTCAGAGTGGAGGGCTGGAGGAAGAGAAGTGGATCGAGTTAGAGCAATATGCTTAACTTCTTTTTTTCCCTTTTTTAAAATAAAGATTTTATTTATTTATTTGAGGGAGGGAGGGAGAGAGAGAGTGAGAGAAAGAGAGAACATGAGCAGGGGCAGAGGGAGAGGAAGAAGCAGACTTCTTGCTGAGCAGGGAGCCTGATGCTGGGTTCGATCCCAGAACCATGGGATCATGACCTGAGCAAAAGGCAGATGCTGAACCAAATGAGCCACCCAGGGGCTCCTGTGTTTCACTTTCTGTCAAGTCGCAGACCTGCATGAGAGTGTGACGAAAGCTGTGGCCTGCACACTCTTCCAGAAAAATGTTAATACACATAATCGTAACAAATTTTGCCTACAACTCAGCATGTTCATGAATTTTCTAAAACCCTCCAGGGGCCATGACCCCATGTGTATAATCTCTGAATACGAGAATAATTAGGAGGTAAAAATCAGCACTATTAATGAATGGATTGCATGTGGTAGTTCACAGAGTGAGTCAAAGAAGAAGCCTGGATTTACAGCTGACATAGCTGGGAGGATGGTGGAATGATTCACTGAGACAGAGAACACCCAAAGAAGGACAGGTTTCAGAAGGAAAATATTGCATTCGATTTTGGTGTCTGTGGGATACCCAAGGGGAGATATTCAGGAGGCAGTTGGCTATATGGATCTGGAGTTCAGGAAAGAAATATAGACAGGAGCTATAGAATTGGGAGCCATCAGCATGTAGATGATTATTAGAGCCATAGAAATGGATGAGATCACCCACCATGGCTCCACAGACTGAGAAGAGAAAAGGGCCTTGGGCATAACCCTATCAGACACCAACAACTGAGGAAAGGAAGAGGGAAAGAGGCCCATAAAAGGGAACAAGAAGTAGTGGCCAAAGAGTAAAGAATAGAACCAAGAGAGGGGGGTGTCATAGAAACCAAGGGCAAATTATCTTCCAAATGGAGAGAACAGGTCAATATTCAAATAGTACATGAAACAAAGTCTGAAAACCATCCACTAGATTTAGCAACAAGGTCACTGGTTGTCTTGCAGAGAACAGGGAGTGATGGCAGTGGATGGCAAATTACAATGGGTTAAGAAGGAAGGAGTGGAGGGCAAAATGCAATGGGTTAAGAGGAGACTGGAGGAAAAAAAGATTAAAAGAAGAAAAAAGTGAACAGAAGATGAGGAAATATGGACACGAGTGCAAAAATTTTCAAGCTGCTTGCCCTTGCAAAGAAATAGGGCAGGAACTAGAGAAATTGGTATTGTTGTTGCTGTTAATTTAATTTAATTTATTTATTACTTTTGGTGAGAACATTTAAGTTCTATTTTCTTAGCTAATTTCAATTACATAATACAGTGTTGTCAACTCTAATCCCCATGTTATACATTAGATCCTCAGACTTATTCTTCTTACAGCTGAAAGTTCTTACCCTTTTACCAAACTCTCCCCATCTTCCCCACTCTCCCGTCCTTGGCAACCACTTTTCTCCTGTTTTTCTGGGCTTGATTTTTTTTCTTTTAGATTCCACACATTGCATAGTACAATGTAATATTTATTTTTCTCTGTCTGGCTTATTTCACTTAGCATAATGCCCTCAAGGTCCATCCATGTTGTTGCAAATGGCAGGATTTCCTTCTTTCATGTAGCTGAACAATAGCCTGAATATATATCTGAATATATAGTATGTGGATGTATACCACATATTCTTTATCCATTCATCCTTTGTTGGACTCTTAGGTTCTTTCCATATCTTGACTATTGTGAATAATGCTATAATGAACATGTGAATGTGGATATCTCTTTGAGGCTCTGTTTTTATTTCCTTTGGATATATAGCCAGAAGTGAGATTGCTGGATCATATCGTAGTTCGAGTTTTAATTTTCTGAGGAACCTCTATGCTGTTTTCCATAGTGGCTGCACCAATTTGCATTCCCACCAACAGTGCACAAGAGTTACCCTTTCTCCACATCTTTGTGGAGGTCACTTATCTCTTGTCTTTTTTTATAATAGCCATTCTAACAAGTGTGAAGCGATACTGTGATTTTGAGGTGCATTTCCCTGATGATTAGTGATGTTGAGCACCTTTCATGTACCTATTGGCCATTTGTATGTCTTCTCTGGGAAAATGTCTATTCAGTTCCTCTGCCCATTTTAATCTTGTTTCCGTTTTTCGCTATTGAGTTGTATGAGTTCTTTATATACTGTGATTTGCAAATATCTTCACCCATTCCATAGGCTGCCTTTCCATTTCAAAAAGGTGTGCAGCATAATGACTTTCCTTTGCTGTGTGGAAGCTTTTTAGTTTGATGTAGTTACACTTACTCATTTTTGCTTTTGCTGCCTTTGTTTTTGGTGTCAAATCCAAAAAAGTCATTGCTAAGACCACTGTCAAGGAGCTTACCCTGTGTGTTTTCCTCTACAATTTCAGGTCTCATATCCAAGTTTTTAACCCACTTTGAGATGATTTTTGGGTACGTTGTAAGACGGAGGTCCAGTTCATTATTTTGCATGTGTCTGTCCAGTTTTCCCAATACCATTTATTGAGGGGATTATCCTTTCCCCAAGTGTATGCCTAGCTCCTTTGTTGTAAATTAATTGACTGTATATGCATGGGTTTATTTCTGGGCTCTCTATTCTTTCCACTGACCAATGTGTCTCTTTTCATGCCAATGCCATACTGGTTTTTTCCCAGTTTTATTGAGATATAATTGATATGCAACACTACATACTTTTAAGGTGTATAGAATAATGGCTTGACATACATATATTGCAAAATGATTAAGTTTAGTTAACATAAATTTAGCTAACATCTATCACCTCATATAGTTATGGTTATTTTTTTCCTCGTGATGAGAACTTTTAGGATTTGAGAGCATATTGCTTGGATGAATATAGTTTTGTAATGTAGATCAAAATCGGGAAATATGAGGATTCCAGCTTTGTTCTTTCTCAAGATTGCCTTGGCTATTCAGGATCTTTCATTGTTTCAACAAATTTTAGGATTGTTTCTTCTATTTCTATGAAAAAATGCCATTGGAATTTTGATAAGGATCTCATTGAATCTGTGGATTGCTTTGGGTAGTACAAACATTTTAATATTAATTCTTCCAATCCATAAGCATGGAATATCTTTCCAATTATCTGTGTCTTCTTTAATTTCTTTCATCAATGTATTATAGTTTTCAGTGTACAGATCTTTCACCTCCTTGGTTAAATTTATTCCTAGGTATTTTATTCCTTTTGATGCAATTGTAAACATTATTGTTTTCTTAATTTCTCTTTCTGATAGGTCACTGTCAGCATATAAAAATGCAACTTATTTTTTAGGATTGATTTTGTACTCCGCAAATTCACTGAATTCATTGATTCTAACAGTTTTTTGTAGAGTCCTTAGGGTTTTATATATGTAATATTATATCACTTGTAAATAGAAACAGTTTTACTTCTTCCTTTCTGATATGGGTGTCTATTATTTCTCTTTCTTGCCTAATTTCCCTGGCTAGGACTTGCAGTACTATGTTGAACAAGAGTGGCAAGAGTAGGCATGCTTGTTTTGTTCCAGATCTTAGAGGAGAAACTTTTAGGTTCTCACCATTGAGTGGAGTATTGGCTGTAAGCTTGTCATATATGGCCTTCATTGTGTTGAAGTATGTTCCCTCAATGCCCAGTTTGTTTAATTTTGTCAAATGGTGGGGTGCCTAGGTGGCTCAGTTGTTAAGCGTCTGTCTTCGGCTCCAGTCATGATCCCAGGGACCTGGGATGGAGCCCCACATCAGGCTCCCAGCTTGGCGGGAAGCCTGCTTCTCTCTCTCTCAATCCCCCTGCTTGTGTTCCCTCTCTCACTGTAATTTTCTTTTCTCGTAGTCTTCTTATCTGGTTTTGTTATTGGGGTAATGCTGGCCTCATAAAATGAGATTGGAAGTGTTTCCTCCTCTTCTATTTTTTTAAAGATTCTTTTATTTATTTACTTGACAGAGAGAGAGAGATCACAAGTAGGCAGAGAGGCAGGCAGAGAGAGAGGGGGAAGCAGGCCCTCCGCTGAGCAGAGAGCCTGATGCGGGGCTTGATCCCAGGACCCTGAGATCATGACCTGAGCCGAAGGCAGAGGCTTTAACCCACTGAGCCACCCAGGTGCCCCTCCTCCTCTTCTATTTTTTAGAAAAGTTTGAAAACAACTGGTATTTATTCTTCTATAAATGTTTGGTAGAATTCACGTGTAAAGCCATCTGGTCCTGGGCTTTTCTTTATTGGAGGTTCTTGATTGCTAATTTAATCTCTTTACTGGTAAGTGGTCTCTTCAGATTTTCTATTTCTTCATGATTCAGTCTTGATAGGTTGTACGTTTCTAAGAATTTATCCATTCTTTTTAGGTTGTCCAATTTGTTGGCATACAATTATTCACAGTCTCTTATGATCCTTTGTATTTGTTTGGTTTCAGTTGTAATGATTCCTCCTTCATTTCTAATTTCATATATTTGGGTTCTTTCTCTTCCTCTCATTCTCTCTGTTAAGACTAGCTAAAGGTTTGTCTACCTTTTCAACAGTTTTCTGATCTTTTCTATTGTCTTTTTCATCTCTATTTCGTTTATTTCACTCTGATCTTTGTTATGTCCTTCCTTCTAACTTTGGGCTTGGCTTGTTTTCTTTTTCTGGTTCCTTTAGGTGTAAAGTTAGGTTGTTTATTTGAGATCTTTCTTTTTTCTTAATGTAGGTGTTTATTGTTATGAACTTGCTTCTTAAAACTGATTTTGTTGTATCCCATAAATTTTGGTATGTTGTATTTCTATTTTCATTTGTCTCAAAATATTTTTTCTCTTTTGATTTCTTCTTTGACCTGTTGGTTATTCAGTAGCATGTTGTTTAATCTCCACATATTTGTGAATTTTCCAGTTTTCTTCTTGTAGTTGATTTTTAGTTTCATACCTTTGTGTTTGGAAAAGATGCTTGATAAAATTTCAATCTTCTGAAATTTTTTAAGACTTGTTTTTTGTCCTAACACATGATGCATCCAGAAAAATGCTCCATCTGCACTTGAGAAGAATGGGTATTCTGCTGTTGTGGGATGACATGTTCTGTGCTGTTGTTCTTTAAAAAAAACCTGTTTTATTGAGATATAATTAAATAGCATAAAATTCACCTGCTTTAAGTATACAGTTTAATTAGTTGTAGCATATTTGCAGTGTTGTACAAGTATCATAACAATCAACTTTTAGAACATTTCCGCCTCCCCAGAAAGATCCTTCATGCTCATTTGTAGTCATTCCCCATCCTCACCCCTTGCCCCAGGTAACCAATAATCTACTTTTCTGTTTCTATAGACTTGCAATTTTTGGAAATTTCATATAAATGGGCTCATAATATGTGTTTTGTGTGTTTGTGTCTGGCTTCTTTCATTGAGCAAATGTTTTTGAGGTTCATATATGGTATAGCATGTATCAGTACTCTGCTGCTTTTTATTGGCAAACATGTATGGATATATCACATTTTGTTTATACATTTACCAGTTGGTGAACATTTGGACTGTTTCTACCTTTTAGCTCTTATGAATAATGCTGCTATGAACATCCAAGTACAATTTTCTATGCAGACACATTTTAATTTTTCTTAAGTAGATACCTAGGTCACATGGTAAATTTATGTTTAACATTTGAAGAAATGGAGGCAGTGACTTTTTTGAGGTAAAGTTCATAAAACATAAAAGTAGCTATTTTAAAGTGTATAATTCTGTGGCATTTAATAAACACATAGTGTTGTGCAACCATCAGTTTTACCTTTACAAAACATTTTCTTTTTTTTATTATTTTTTATTTTTTTTAAAGATTTTATTTATTTATTTCACAGAAGGAGAGAGATCACAAGTAGGCTGAGAGGCAGACAGAGAGAGAGGAGGAAGCAGGCTCCCTGCTGAGCAGAGAGCCTGATGTGGGCCTTGATCCCAGGACCCTGAGATCATGACCTGAGCTGAAGGCAGAGGCTTTAACCCACTGAGCCACCCGGGCGCCCTACAAAACATTTTCAACACTCCCAAATGAAACCCTATACCCATTAACCACTCATTTCCCATTCTTCCTCTGTTCCCAGCCCCTGGAAACAAACAATCTGCTTTCCCTATATGAATTTACCTTTTCTGGACATTTCATATAAGTGGGATTATACAAAATGTGACCTATTATGGCTTCTTTCACTTAGCATTATGTCTTCAAGATTTATCCATGTTGTAGCATGTATCAGTACTTCACTCCTTTTTATGGCTGAATAATATTCCATAATATGGACATACCACAATTGTGCTTATCCATTCATCAGGTGATGAACATTTGGGTTGTTTCTACCTTTTGCCTATTGCGAATAGTGCTATTATAAACATTCATGTACAAGCATTTGTTTGAATACTTATTTTCAATTCTTTTGAGTACATACCTAAGAGTGGAATTACTGGGTCATATGGCAAATCTATGTTTATCTTTTGGGAAAATGACAAACTTATTTCCACAGCAGTTATACCACATTACATTCCCATCAGCAATATACAAAGGTTCCAACTTTTTCATATCCTTGCCAACACTTGCTTTCCTTTTCTTAAGTTATAGCCATCCTAGTGGATGTGAAGTATTATCTCACTTGTTTGCATTTCCCTGATGGTGAATAATATTGAGCATTTTTTTCATGTGCTTCATGGTTATTTATATATTTTCTTTGGAGAAATTTCTATTTGACTCCTTTGCCCATTTTCTTTTCTTTTCTTTTCTTTTCTTTTCTTTTCTTAAGATTTATTTATTTATTTGAGAGAGAGAGAGAGAGAGTATGAGTGGGAGGGGCAGAGGGAGAGAGAATCTCAAGCAGACTCCACACTGGGCATGGAGCCTGATGAAGGGTTCAATCTCAGGACCCTGAAACCACAACCTGAGCTGAAACCAAGAGTTAGATGCTTAACCAACTGTGCCACCTAGGTGCCCCCTTTTGCCCATTTTCAATTAGGTTTCTTGTCTTTTTGTTACTGAGTTGTAGGAATTTTTGGTATATTCTAGATACAAGTCCTTATCAGAGATATGACTGGCAAAAGTTTTCCCCTTATTCTATAGGCCATCTTTTCATTTTATTTTTTTAAAGATTTTATTCATTTATTTGACAGAGAGTGAGACAGATCACAAGTAGGCTGAGAGGCAGGCAGAGAGAGAGGGGGAAGCAGGCTCCCTGCTGAGCAGAGACCCCCCCCCCAGTGAGGGGCTTGACCCCAGGACCTTGAGATCATGACCTGAGCCGAAGGCAGAGGCTTTAACCCACTGAGCCACCCAGGCGCCCCTCTTTTCATTTTCTTGATGGTGTCCCTTTATAGACAAAAAGTTTTTCCTTTCAAATTTGATGAAGTCCAATGTATCTGTTTTTGTCTTTGATCCATTTTGTCTTTGATCCATTTTGAGTTAATTTCACCATCTTAACAATGTTAAATCTTCCAATCCATAAATATGGGATATCTTTCTATTTATTTAGTTCTTATTTAATTCCATTCCATAATGTTTTTTAGTTTTATTGTACAACTCTTGTATACCCTTGGTTAAATTTATTCCTAAGAACTTTATTATTTTTGATGTCGTTGTAAATAAGGCAACTTTTTTTAAGATGCAAGAGACTTGAACCTGTTTAAAGGCTGAGTCAGTAAAGAGGAAGGAACTGAAGATACAGGAGGGAGAGAGAAAATTGATAGATCAAGTTTCCTGAGGAAGTAGTGGGGCATGGGGCACAGAACATCAGCAGAAGGATTAGTCAGCCTGAAAAAGGGCATCTCTTCCTTATGACAGAACGGAAAGAGCAAGGACTGGTCAAGTGTGGATGCTCATGAATTTGCAGGTAGTTTGTTGCAAACAGTTGAGAGCATTGCTGCCTGGGATCTTCTATTTTAAGTTCAGTAGGAAGCGAAGCTAGGAGGAAACTGTAGGAGGGCTGAGGAAATGGAGATTTGGCAAAGCTGCTATGGAGCCTTGGAGACGAGAGCAGGGAAACTGGATTCCCAGGGTGTAGTATGGTTTGGGGACCATGACTTTAATTGGCTTCCAATTATATGAGCATAGGATTAATACAGAGAGGGCGGAGAGTTGTATTCATCTGGGGTTGGGACTGTGATAGAAGGACAATAAGGTATATGACTGAGGATATTATTGGCTAGAGAATGGCAGATTGGGCAGATTTCCACTTTTCAGGGGAGAGAGGCAAGTTTCATTTAAGTCAGGAGGTGAAAGATTTGTTAGTGAAGGATATGAAGACTGGAGTGAACATTGGTATTTTGACTGCTCAGCATTCAAACACTCTTCCTATTTGGGAGGAATCACATGATAGGTTTGGAAGCAGAGCCCTACCATGCACTACTGAAACCAGGGAGGGAGAGCACATATTTCTTCTCCCTATCCCCTCATGGCTAGTGCATGGGCATATGACCTCAGGATGGCAAGTCACATGATCTTGCCTGGAACCTTGAATGTTGAAGGAGTGATGCAAAGGTGTGTAGTCATTTAGTGATTTTTCAACCAGCTACTGCAAAGTCAAAAATCTGATAGTACAACAATGGTATCAAGGGACAACGGGGACCAGCTATAGTGGTAAGTATTAGTTGGCAATGGAGGCAACAGCATCATGTTATAAGACCATTCCTGCAAGAAAATATTTGCTGTTTCATGTCATACCACCTTTGGTTCCTGACTTCATCTGGTTCTCCAGGCCTCTTATGGACCCCATGAAATATGTGACACCATTTTTTGTTAGTCAGGATGGGATGGTTTATGTTTTGATAATAAATGAACCTCAAATCTCAATAACAAGACATAAAAGTTTATTTATTTTTTGCTCATGGAAAATCTATAGCAAGTTCAGTGGCTTTTTAAATGGGAACTCAGGGATACAGGCTGATGTCTTGTGACTGTTTCATCTAGAACTTGAGGCCCCCATGGTTGCCATAGCAGAACAGAGAGCAGAAGGATTGAGCAACAGTTCTTCAATGCACTATTGGCCAGTGCCACTGGAGCCACTCAGTGCCACTGAGAGCCACTGTCTTCACATGGCCTCATTTAACTCTGAAAGGACTGGAAAATGTAGGGAGGCACATGGATATCCAGCAAACAGAAAATGACTTGGCCACACCTGCCAGTAATTTCATTTTCTGCTACAGTTAACCAAAGTCATCAGTGATGCAATACATTATTCACAATCAAGAACCATGACTAGTAAGTGATATAGGTGGTTAGAACATTTAAAAAATATAGGGCGCTGGGTGGCTCAGTGGGTTAAAGCCTCTGCTTTCGGCTCAGGTCATGATCTCAGGGTCCTGGGATTGAGGCCTGCATCGGGCTCTCTGCTCGGCAGGGAGCCTGCTTCCTCCTCTCCCTGTCTCTGCCTGCCTCTCTGCCTCCTTGTGATCTCTCTCCCTCTGTGAAATAAATAAATAATAATAAAAAATATATATGTATATATATCTTTTTTTCTGGTTATGAAAGTGATACATGTTTTAGAATTTGAACATTACATAAACATTTAATGTAAAAAGCCAAAATCCATCATAATCTCACACCCTTGAGATAACTATTAAATTTGTTATATAATCTTTATATATTCTTCCATCCTAATAGTAATGTTTTATCAAAAATAGAATCATACTATGGTTACTATTTTCCAAGTGCTTTCTTCAATTAACACTATATATTTGACATTGTTCCAAATTATATAGATCTATACTTTCTTGTCAGTTCCCCCTGTTTTTAGTTTTAATAATTTTTAATTACACAAGTAATATAGGAGTAAATGATCCTTTAAAAAATTTTAAACCATTAATGTAAGGCTAACTTTGTTTTTGACCATCACCCAATTCTAATTTCTTCCCTGACTTTACATGTGTTTGAATGACTGCATAGTATTCCATTATGTGAATGCAACATATTTTACTTGAGTAATTCCCTATTAGTGGACAGTCAGCTTTTTATTTTTACTGTGGATTATATGCAAATGTTTTCCCAATTGTGTCCTTTGACTTTATGTACAGTGTCATTCACTAAATTCAAGTGTACACTTGTACACAGTTAAATTTACCTAGCCTTACATTGTCACATGGGGAAAAAGTGAAAGACAGAAAAGTATATATAGCATGTTACCTTTTGTGTAAGAAAGGAGGAAATAGGGCGCCTGGGTGGCTCAGTGGGTTGAGGCCTCTGCTTTTGGCTCAGGTCATGATCTCAGCATCCTGGGATCGAGGCCCGCATCGGGCTCTCTGCTCAGCAGGGAGCCTGCTTCCTCCTCTCCTTGTCTCTCTGCCTGCCTCTCTGCCTACTTGTAATCTCTCTCTCTGTGTCAAATAAATAAATAAAATCTTAAAAAAAAATAAAAAAAAGAAAGGAGGAAATAGGAATAAATATTCACATTTGCTCATATTGGCATAAAGAAACATTGGATGAGGGCGCCTGGGTGGCTCAGTGGGTTAAAGCCTCTGCCTTCGGCTCAGGTCATGATCTCAGGGTCCTGGGATCGAGGCCTGCATCGGGCTCTCTGCTCAGCAAGGAGCCTGCTTCCTCCTCTCTGCCTGCCTCTCTGTCTACTTGTGATCTCTTTCTCTGTGTCAAATAAATAAATAAAATCTTTAAAAAAAGAAACATTGGATGAAATTAATAAAACCAGTTATCTTAAGTTTTCAAGGGGAAACAAGTGGATCAGGACAGGGTGCAAACACTGCATTTCACTGTACACCTATTTATATAGTTTTGATTTTTCTAAACTATATACATCAGACTTCCCATTGCTGCTGTAACAAATTACCACAAACTTACTGGCTTAAAGCAGTGCAAATTTATTATCTTGCAGTTCTGGAGACCAGAAGTCTGAAATGATCCTTTACGGACTAAAATTAGACTGTATTGTTTTGTTTTGGGTTTTCTGGAGACTAAGAATTATTTCCTTGCTTTTTCCAGCTTTTATACTTGGATTTTACACTTGGATTTTTACTCTTGGATTCCTTGGCTCATGGCCCCTTCTTCACCTTCAAATCCAGCGCTGAGGCATCTTCAAATCTCTCTCTTTCTGATTTCTGTATCTGATGTAACATCTCCTCTGACTCTGACTCTCCTCCCTCCCTTGTGATTACATTGATCCCTGCAAATAATCCAAGATAATCTCTCCAAGTCAAGGTCCATTTTAGTTCATTACTTTTTTAGTGTTGGCTAATATTCCACTGTATGGCTGTAACACCATTTTGTTTATCCATTTACCTGTTAATGGGCATTTGGGTTGTTTTCAGTCTTTTTGTGTGATTATGAATAACATATTGGCTGAACATTTATATTTTTAATACATCTGAAACTTATTTTGGTGTAAGCAGTGAAATAGAGAACCAACTTTATTTTTGTCAAATCACAAGCCAATTATCCCAAAACCATTTTTTGCATAACCTATCTTTTCACCAATGAATTAAAATATTATCTTTTAATATACTAAATTGTCAGGGTGCCTGGGTGGCTCAGTTGTTAAGCGTCTGCCTTCGGCTCAGGTCATGACCCCAGGGTCCTGGGATCGAGCCCCACATCTTGCTCCCTGCTCAGCGGGAAGCCTGCTTCTCCCTCTCCCACTCCCCGTGCTTGTGTTCCCTCTCTCACTGTGTCTCTCTCTGCCAAATAAATAAATAAAATCTTTTAAAAATATATACTAAATTCTCCATAGACTGAATGACTTTTCCCTGAAATTTCTATTGTGTCCCATTGATTGAATTGTCAGTTTTGAATCAGTAACAGTGTGTTTTAATTGCCGTAGTCTTACAATGTGTTTCAATGAGTGGTAACACTAATTGGTATTCATTACTCTTCCTTTTCAGAATTTCCCTGGTTATTTCTGGATGTTTACTATATAATTTAGAACTGTATATAATTTAGGACTGTAATGTGAATGAAAAATGATTTTGGTTGCATTAGATTTATAAATTTACTTGAAGGAAATTCACATCTTTATAATACTGAGTATGCCCATGCAGGGACTAAATATGTCTCTGTTTATTCACATAATTCTTATTATTTTTTTTTAAAGATTTTTTTTATTTATTCATTTGACACAGAGAGAGAGATTACAAGTAGGCAGAGAGGCAGGCAGAGAGAGAGGAGAGGAGGAAGCAGGCTCCCTGCTGAGCAGAGAGCCCGATGTGGGCCTCGATCCCAGGACCCTGGGATCATGACCTGAGCCGAAAGCAGCGGCTTTAACCCACTGAGCCACCCAGGCGCCCTCACATAATTCTTAACCTACAGGAGACCTTGTTAGCTATAGAATGAAGTTTCCAGAGGGTACAGTAGAAAGGTTTTAGAGGAAGAGAGGCATTTCAAGTTTGGCTAAAGAGAGGGAAAACACAGAGTTGTTTGAAATACAGGAGAGAATAGACGATTAGAGCAGCTTATATAAATGATGGTTACTATAATTAGTTACCTATTGCTGAGTAACAGATAACTATAAACTCGGTGGCTTAAAAAACAACATTTATTCATCTCATAGTTTCTGTGTACTTAGCTGGGTCCAGGTCCTCGGCTGAGTTCTCTGTTTCAGGGTCTTTCACAAGGCTACAATCAAGATATCTGTCCTGGGCAGGACAAGCTTGACCGTGAAAGGATAAACCTCCAAGACCACCTGATTGTTGGCAGATTTTCAGTTCCCCAAGGACTGCTGGACTGAGAGACTCAGTTCCTGGCTGGATTTTGACTTTCACTTCCTTGGCACATGGACCTCCCCAACATAGCAACTTGCTTCATCAAAGCCAGCAAGAAAGAGAGTCCACTAGCAAGATGGAAATCCCAGTCTTAAGTAGCCAAATCCCTAAGTGGCATTCCGTCACCTTGGCCACATTCTATCAGTTAGAAGTAAGTCCCTACATCAGCCCACACTCAAGGAAGGGATTACACAAGGATGTGAATACCAAAAGTCACAATTTGCTAAGGTAATGTCCTAGAAGTCCCCTGGAGCGTGGGGGTAAGAAGGAACATGGGTCTTCAATGTTCTACTGTAACTTAGATCAATTGCATTTCCAAGAGAATCATGGTTTCTGGTGGAAGAAGGGACTCCAGGCTCATTAGGTCAGGTAAATAACAACCATTTCCATGTGTGTAATGCTTCAGGGTTTACAAGTCTGCTTTGGAGCCATCATTTAATTTGATTCTCATAACAATCCTGTGAGGTGGCCAAGCAATGAAACTATGGTTCAAAGAGGCTACAGGGCCACCTCAGATCTCACAAGGAGTGGCAGTGGTGAGACTAGCGTCTCAGTCTTCAAATTCTTAGCCTATTTCACAAGATTGCCTTCTCCAAAGCACAGAGATATGCTGTTTTTTCTCTTCAATAGCCTCTCCCCATTTCTTCCTCCCTCTCTGTGTTCTTATCATGGCTCAGTTATTACTAGCCAGTCAGTCAACCTCACCACACCTTCCAGAATTACTGCAGGTGAGCAGAGATTATGTTTGTAAAGCTCCTAACCCACTGTCTGGCACACAGCAAGATCTCACGAAATAGAAGTTATTGGCTGTTATTCTTTCAACTCTTCCAGGTCAGTCTCATTGCTACTCATCTTTGGTTTTGCTCCTTCCCATGAATCTCTGTGGTACTACAACCCAAGGTACAACATGCTTTCAAAAAACACCAGTACCCAACAACTTCTATAGGCAGACATTGCCCACCTCTTAATACTTCCAACAAAGAGCATTTGGTTGTCAGTGGTGTGGCTTCTGCTTTCTTTTCCCCCAAAATAGAAAACCAAAATTCCAAAAGTATAACTATAATACCTAGTACCCAAATTTGGTTCCTAAATGCCATGCTCAACTAAAAAGAACTAGGACTCTTGAAAAATTGCTGATTCCAGGGCTGGGTAAGGGAAAGCACAAGATGTGCCTTGGGCATCTTGTGGTGTCAGAAAACAAAGAAGTTCTGAAAGATGGAGACCTGCCAAAAGGACATAGAACCCAGCTTGGAGGGCTCCTATGGCCAAATCTGGGGCATTTTGAATATCATAATAAAGAATGATACTAATATGATATTAATATGTTATAACCCATTGAATACAATAGACAACAATGAGTTCATGGGGATATAAACAAATACATGTGGAAGAAGGGAAACCTCTCCCATATAGTGGAAAGTCAACTAATCCATGTCAAAAGAATGAAGGCATTTGAAAATCACCATTCAACAACCTTAAGAACCATCAGTGAATATTAAAACCTGTGGGTGAAAGTTTGAGGGAAAACAGGATATTTACATAATCTCAGTGTAGCTCTCCACAAAATACTCATTAATTACAAAGGGAAAAATAGTAACTTTATAGTGGAGAAACACAAATAGTCATTATGTGCCTTCTGATATGACGCACAACATTACTTCTGTGATATTTCTACCAAAATGCATAGCATGAATTTCATCATGAGGAAATAGCAGACAAACCCAAATTAAGGGACAGTCTAAAAATAGTCTGCACTCTTCAAAAATGTCAGTGGGGCGCCTGGATGGCTCAGACAGTTAAGCATCTGCCTTTGGCTCAGGTCATGATTCCAGGGTCCTGGGATGGAGCCCTACATCCTGCTCCTTGCTCCTCAGGGAGCCTGCTTCTCCCTCTTCCTCTGCCTGCCGCGCGCCCTGTTTACTCACCCTGTTTACTCTCTCTCTGTCTGATAAGTAAATAAAATCTTTTTAAAAAACCCCAAAAAACAAAAAACAAAAATGTCAGTGTCAGAAGACACAAAGAAAGACCAGAGAACTCTTGACTATCAAAGGGGACTAAAGAGGTATGATGACTGAATACACATGATTAGTTTTCTTTTGTTCTAAAGACATTGTTGAGGAAACTGGTCGGTTCTAAATAAGTTCTGTAAATTATGTTTATAATAGTATTGCATCAATGTGAATTTCCTGACTGATAATTTCTCTGTGATTATGTAAGATAATTCTTTCTTTTAAGAAATACACATTGAGGGGTGACTGGTTGGCTCAGTTGGTTAAGCATCTGCCTTTGGCTCAAGAATGTCTGCTTTTATCACTTTATTCAACTAGTTAATGAAATGACACAAGAAAAGGAAATAAAAGGTGTTGGGAAGGAAGAAATAAAACTGTCTTTGTTCACAGATGACAGCCCGGCGTTGGGCTCCCTGCTCAGTCGGAATCTGCATCTCCCTCTCCCTCTGCTCCTTGCTCTGCTTGTGTTCTCTCTCACTCTCTCTCTCTTTCTCTCTCAAATAAATAAATAAAATCTTTTAAAAAATACACATTGAAGTATTTATGGGTAAAGGGGCATCATGTCTGTAAATGACTATTAATAAGTTCAGGAGAAAAAAGAAATATATATGTGAAATATAGAAATATATATACGATATATATGTATATATATATGAGACAGAGAAATAGAGTAGGATAAACAAATGTGGTAAAATGCTAACATTTGAGGAATCTGGGTGAAAAGTATATAGCAGTTCTTTGTGCTATTCTTGGAACTTTTCTATAAATCTTAAATTGTCTAAATAAAAATTTAAGAGAAAAATTCCTAATTAAAAAAACACAGTTAACACATCTACAAAAAAAAAAAAAACTAGAGCTAGCATCATACCTGATGGTAAGAAACAAGGTGCTTTCTCACTAAGATCAGGAACAGGGCAAGAATGTCTGCTTTTATCACTCTTATTCAACTAGTTAATGAAATAACACAAGAAAAGGAAATAAAAGGTATACGGATTGGGAAGGAAGAAATAAAACTGTCTTTGTACACAGATGACATAATTGTTTATGTAGAAAATCCCAAATAGTCAACAAAAAACCTGCTGGAACTAATAAACAATTATCACAAGGTTGTAGGATACAAGGTTAACATATAAAAGTCAATTGCTTGCCCATAAACCGCAATGAGCAATTGGGATTTTAAATAAAAAACACAATACAGTATCGTGACTAACATAACATTAAAAAACATGAAAACAAATTTAAAAATACATAAAATCTTTAAAATAAATAAATAAATAGATGTCTCCCCCAAACCACAACACTACTTGTATTAGCACCAAAAAATGAAATACATAGGTATAAATCTAATAAAATATGTATAGGATCTATATAAACTATAAAACTGATAAATCAAAGAAGATAAATGGAGCATATACACAGATGGAAGACTCAATACTGTCAAGATGTCAGTTCTTCCCAACTTGATCTATAGATTCAATGCAATCCCAATAAAAATCCCGCCAAGTTATTTTGTGGATATCAACCAAGTGACTGTAAAGTTTGTCTGTAAATGCAAAAGACGCAGAATAGCAAACATGATATTGGAGTACTGGAGGAGAAAAATAAAGTCTGAGGACTGACACTACCTAACTGCAAGGTACCTAACTGCAAGACTTACTAATTACAGTAATCAAGGTGGTGTAGTATTGGCAAAAGAATGGACAAATAGATCAATGCAACAGAACAGAGAGTCCAGAAGTTTATCCACACAAATAGTCAACTGATCTTTTCACAAAGGAACAAAGACAAGTCAATGGAGAAAGGATAGTCTTTTCAACGAATAGTGCTGAAATAACTGGACATCCACATGTAAAAAACATTAATCTAGAGACAGATCTTACACCATTCACCAAAATTAACTCAAAATGGATCATAGACCTATGTGTAAAACACAAAACTATAAAATTCCCAGAAGATAACTTGAGGAAAATCTAGGTGATCTTGAGTTTGACAATGACTAAATATAACACCTAAAGCACAATCCATGAAAGAAAAAAAAATCAACAAATCGATAAATTGGGCTTCATTATTGGTGGAAGACACTATTAAGAAGATGAAAAGAAAAGCCACAGAATGGGTACAAATATTTGCAAAACACGTATTTGATAAAAGATTGGTATCCAGAATAAAAAACACTCTTAAAACTCAAAAATAAAAAACAAGCAGTCCAATTTAAAAATGGGCAAAAGACTCCAAAAGATACCTCACCAAAGAAGAGATACAGATGGCAAATAAACATATGAAAAGATGTTCCAAGTCGATGTCATTAGAAAAATGCAAGTTAAAACAACAGTGAGATAACACCACATGCTTATGAGAATGGCTAAAATCCAAAATACTGACAACGCCAAATGCTAACAAAGAGGTGGAGCAACAGGAACTCTGATTCATTGCGGGTGGGAAAGCAAAATGTTACAGCCATTTTGGAAAACACTTTGGCAGTTTTTTACTTGAATATTCTTACAATACAGTCCAAAAATCATGCTCCTTAGTATTTACCCAAATGAGTTGAAAACTTATGTCCATGCAAAAACCTGCACATGAATGTTTATAGCAGCTTCATTCACATTTGCTAAAACGTGTAAGCAACCAAAATGTCTTTTGATATGTGAGTGAATAAACTGTGGTACATCCAGACAGTGAAATACTATTCAGTGATAAAAAGAAGTGAGTTGTCAAGCCATGAAAAGACACAGAAGAACCTTAAATACATCTTACTTAAGTGAAGGAAGCTAATGGGAAAAGACTATATACTTTGTATGATTCCAACCATATGACATTCTGGAAAAGGCAAAACTATGGAGATAGTAAAAAGATTAGTGGTTACCAGGGGTCAGGGGAGGGAAGGCCAAATAGGCAGAGCACAGAGGATTTTTAGGGTAGTGAAACTGCTCTGTATGATATTGTGATAGTAGATACATGTCCTTATACATTTGTCAAAACACATAGAATATACACCACAGAATGAACCCTGGTGTAAACTATGGACTTTAGTTAATGTAGAAGTCAATTATATCTCAATAAAGCTGAAAAGAAGAAAACTAATACTTTATCATTATTGGTTTATCAATTGTAATCAATGCACCATACTAATGTACAGTGTTAATAATAGGGGAAACTGGGTTTGGTCAGGGGGTATATGGAAAAACTGTGTACTTACCACCAAATTTTCGTTTAAACCTAAAGCTGCTCAAAGAAAAAAAAAAGTTTGGGGGCCCCTGGCTGGCTCAGTCGGTACAGCGTCCTACTCTTGATCTCGGGGTTGTGAGTCCGAGCCCCACGTTGGGGGTACAGGTTACTTAAAAAATAATAATAAATTTTTAAAACAAAGTTTTATATAAAGAACAGAATGAAGTATAGATACTACAACCTTAAAATATGCTAAGTGAAGGAAGTCCTTTGCAGAAGGTTGCATATCGTGATTCCATTTATATGAAACATTCAGAATAGGCAGATCTGTAGAGACAGAAAGTAGATTGGTGGTTGTCTAGGGATGGGGAGATGGGGGCTTTGGGGTGAGAGCAAAGGAGCACAGGGTTTCTTTGGGGGGGGTAATAAAAATATTCTAAAATTTACTGTGGTGATGATTGCACAACTCTCTGAATACACTAAAAGCCATTGAATTACACACTCTAAATGGGTGAATTGTAGAGTATGTGAATTAGATATCAATAAAGCTGTTAAAAAAATAAAAACATAGCTACACACACATGCTTGTATAGGCTTAGAATATCCACACACAAAGGACATACAAAAAATTGCTACCAGTGGATTCCCAGTAGAAGATGGGAAAACGAAGGCAAGTTGTGAGAAAGAGACATATTTTTCACTGAATATCTTCTTGTATCATTTCAAGGTTTATCCTGAGCATGTCTAACATATTCCAAAGTTTCCCTCAAATACTGCTTTCAACAAGCCTACCTGCTTTTCCCAACTTCTCTCAATGATCTCTCTTTCTGCTACCTCTCAAAATAAGACACAGAGGAAATCAAACCTAAAATCTGGCCTTGTACAATTCTAAAGAAAGAAAGAAAAGTAACAAAAGGAATGCCAAAATCCACGCAGAAAGAAATTCCTAAGTATCTCCACTCAATAGGATATTTTGCTCCTTTAAACAATGTTTATGAACAATTTTAATGGGAAAATGTTTATGTGAAAATGGCAGTATATAACTGAACGTAGAACATGATCTCAAATAGGTTTTTAAGGACGAGAATAAAGCCTAAATACACTGAGACGCTAACACTGATTGTGTTTGGGCAATAGGATGTTTTTCCCCCGTCCCAAATTTTTGTCAATGAACATGTATTACTTTTGGAAGGAGGGGCAGTTACTTTGTTGTTTGGGGACTTCTTGGTAGTGGGCGAGGTTCCTCATGGCCTCAGATCAGGCACATTATCATCATTGGCTCCTTCCTGTCTCCTCTTGATTCCTTTCTTTGTTCACTTTATTTATTTATTCTTTAGAATTCCTACAACCCACACTCACTCTCATTTCTCCCCAAAATGACACTTAGGTGTATTTAGTGAGTTTTACTTTTAGCATCAGAAAATTTTCTCTCTTTAATATATATATAAAATATAAACATGTTTTAGTATATACATAAATAATATATATAGATGTTCTCTCTATATAAAGAGAATATGTTTATTTATATATAATATATTCTCTATATAATTATATATTATTACATTAATTATATAATATATAATACAGAGAGAATATAATATTTATGTGTGATATATTCATATACTATATATTTGTTATTACTTTTTAACAGAAAGTGCCCAGTCCGGGCCTTGAATTCTAGCTCTGGACCTTCCAGAGACAAACTCAACCTTCCTTTTCAAAGTACAGCCCCCACCAGTGCCTCCTGTCCTCTGGGCTGCTCTCAACCTGACCACTCTTGTCCCAGCCCCCTGCAAAGCCATGATCTAATTTGCTTCAGAGCCTTGCTCTTCCCCTTTCACTGTGGAGCCTGACACACCCACGCAAGTCCTGCCCTTGCTGCTTATTAGGCGGCTAAACTTATGTAAGTCACTTCCTCTCCAGAAGCCTCAGGTTTTCAGAGGTGAATCATGACATTAATAATTTCTACATAAAGGAGCTACTTCAAGTGTTCAGAGGTTCTGTACAGAGAGACCTGAGCAGGTAATAAGCTCAAGAAATGTTCAAGCTCCATTTTCCACCCCATCCCCCCACTCCTCTTGATGTCCCCATAGCTTAAGGTCACAGTAGGTGTTCAGGATATGACTTCTTCCTTTTCTGCCTTGACAATAGTTTCTCTAAGACCCAGGTTGGAGGCACAACTCCACCATTACCTAGTACAAACCTGTTTTTCAAAGTGAATAGTGAGAGAGGTGGGGACAAAGGGAAAAGTGACTTGGAGTTGAATAGAGCTGGAGTCCCAGTGTGACCATATTTACCTGTGTGGCTTTGACAAGTCACCTGAGACTCCGTGTGCCTCAGTTTCCTTACCTATAAGGAAGAGGGAAAATAATAGCTCCTACCTCAGTGGCCACCCTCACTTTCTATCTCACATCGCACCACTTCTCTTCCAACATGCATCACCTTTAGGCTCAGGACTTGGCTGGTTTGGCTTCACTCTGCAACATCTGACCCACTCCACACCCCCTCCCAGAGAAACCATGCCCTGGAGCCCAGAGGAAACTGCCAGGAACTAGTGACATCTCGCAGGCACTTTGAGGCAAGAGTGTGCAACCACAGGGCTGAACCCAAATTCCATTCCTCATCCAACCATTCAAGCACCTGAATGCATGCAATGAGTAGTCACTGACACTTCTTACAGGGCCAGGTGCTGGGCTTTGCTGGAGATAAAATTCCTGCCTTCAGAGAACTTCTCAGCTGCTTGCTAGGAGAGAGAACACTAGACATTGATTCCACATGAGGGAGATGGGGGGAGCTCTGGGAGCTGTGGGGGCCCAGAGGACGGGATCCAATCCCACTTGGGAATCAAGGTAGGCTGCTTGGAAGAAGTGACACTTGGAGTTCATTGGGTTTGGGAATTCAGTGTAAAGGCCTTCCATGGAAAGACACCTAGACAAGAGAGAGCCTGGCACATTGTAGCAACCACTTGTCCTTAGTTGAGTGGTCAGAGCAGAGTGCGTGAGGCTAAGTGTGGCAAGAGATGAGACTGGAGAGGTTTGGTGGGGGTCGGAACTCTGGATGGCCTCAATTGCCAAACAAGGAGCTAGATATTTAATGCTACTTGGACAGGAGGATGTAAAGGAAGAAAGCAATGTGTTGCTTTCTGCATCACACTGCTCTCTCACTGCTGGTGTGGAAAATAGTAGGTTGAAGATGGCCAGTCCAGAAGCAGGAAGCCAGGGAATAGACTTGGGGTCGCTCATACGAGGGATGTTGAGGCTGAAGCACGTCCGCGGCAGAAGATGAGAAAAGGTGGATTTGAGAGACAGAAAGGAGAATCAGCTGGCTTGGTGAGGGATAGGTTGTAATGAGAGAAGGGAGTTTGGGATGCACATAGGCAGAAGACACAGGGGGAAATGTATTGTGCAAGTGCCAAGAAGATGATCAAGGCAAAGATAATGGCAAGAGGAACTCTGAGGGCTGAGAAATTAGTATGGGATAGAAAGGCAGAAACATCTTTATGGACAAGGAGGGATTCAGGCTAAGACTTACCATGTGACCTTGGGCCGTCGTTTTATCTTCCTGGTTCTTTAGATTTCCACCTGCTGGGGTGTCTATCTGGCTCAGTCAGTAGAGCATGTGATGCTTAATCTCAGGGTCATGAGTTCAAGCCTCACGTTGGGCATGGAGGAGAGAAAGAGAGAGAGAGAAAGAAAGAGAGAGTGAGGGCGCCTGGGTGGCTCAGTGGGTTAAAGCCTCTGCCTTTGGCTCAGGTCATGATCCCAGGGTCCTGGGATCGAGGGCCACATCAGGCTCCATGCTCAGCAGGGAGCCTGCCTCCTCCTCTCTCTCTGTCTGCCTCTCTGCCTACTTGTAATCTCTCTCTCTCTCTCTCTCTCACTGTGTCAAATAAATAAATAAAATCTTTAAAAAAAAAAGAAAGAGTGAAAGAGAGAAACAGAGAGAAAGAAAGAAAAGAAAAAGAAAGAGAAGAGGAAAGAACACGCCTAGATGTCCACCTGCTAACTCAGGATGCAAAGAATGATAATTGTAAGGAATGAATCACATAAAAGAATGATCAGGAAGCGCCTAGCCCTGTGGGAGATTTGGAGAGGAGGTGTGTGGCAGGTGGGTTTGGTCCAAGGAGGGGTGAGGCTGGGCTGCCATTTGTGCAACAGCATTGCCATTGACAGTGGGAAACAGATAATTGCAGAAGAAGAAAGTGTGCAGGAAGGGGAAATGTGATCTGAACACATGCATGTTGGATTTGAGAGGGTCAAAGGCCAAGGCAGTCAAATGAATCTTACCCCGGGGAGGCTGTATCTTGGCAGTCAGCAGTGAAGAACCTCTCTGAATCACGAACCCGGGACAGCCACTTCCTCAGGAAGTACCCAGGCCTGGGAGGCCTGAGACCTCTGGGTTCTGATCTCAAGTCAGTGCCTGAGTCGCTGTGTGACCCTGAGTAAGTTCTAACCCACTCTGGGTCCCAGGTTTCCCATATGAACAACAATGAAACCATGTACATGTTGGTGGAAAGGTGAACGAAATGTTTCCAAAGGTCCTCTCCGGGTGTGTCATACTTTAGTTCCATGATCCTGAGTCCTTCTTTAAAAAAGTTGAATCCTGTTTCCATCCCTGACTTACTGTGTGGCATTGAGCCAGGTCTGGACCTCTCTGGGCCTATTTTCACATCTGGAATATCAGGAGATTGAGCAGGAGACCCTCCAATGTCCAGTGATTCTCCCTGGAGGACGCTCACCCTCATCTTCAGCAGAATGTTTCAGACAGATCAGAGCAAAGTGAGGGACTGGTCACAGACAACCCCCCTTCCAAATCTTCCAGTCTTCTCCCACTGCCCTCCCCTCCCTACTGTCAGGAGCTTGCAGCACTGGCTCTCTTGCCAAACTTGTTGCCATGACAACGGGTTACAAATAACTCAGATGCAGATGAAGATTTTAACCCAAGAGCTGCTGGTCCAAGGGCTTCTAGCTCCCTCCCCACACCAGACTGAGGGAACAATCTGACATATTACTTGGGTTCAAGTGACTTCTCTGATCACAAGCTTGCTAGGGCTCCTCAGCATCACAAAAATAAGTCCCAGTGTCTGAAGCTCTCCTAAAACCTAATTCAAATCTTTCCAATCACATTTTCTACTTTAAAGAGAGATCACTCCTATTTTGAACACCTACTGTCTGCCAAGGCCTGTGTTGGATGCTTTACACACAGTAGCTAAGAAATCTTCCCAGAACTCTATCAGATAGGCGTTATTATTCCCATTTTGTGGAGGGACAAATCGAGGCCCATGGATGTGACTTGAGTAAGGAGGTCAGAGAGTCAGAATTCAAACTCAAATGCATCAGATTCCCAAACCCAGGCTTTTTCCATCGCCAGTGGTTCACAAATGTTGGTCTACACACTTGGGGGATATCCAGATAATCTGGGACAGCTAAAAATTCAGATTCTAACTTCCATTCAAGAAGGTGGAACACATCTGTCTCCTCTAATTCCTGAGACCCTATAAAATAAGAGTAAAGGAATCGTGTACAAACCCACATCTTCAAAAAAAAAAAAAAGCTGGAGGAGGTCCCACTGATGGGGGTGAGATTTCAACAACTTTCTGGCAAGCAGAAAGGGGATGGAGCAGCGGTAAATGAGAAAGCAGGACAGGGAAGGGTAGAGGCACAGTCCACATGTGGGAGGGGGGACCCACGAAGGACCCTGCAAAATCCTGGTGAGACTCTGACACAGGAGAGCTATCCTGATGATAGGCATAAAATGTAGAGCTCCTGACAGGGGGAGAATTGAAAGTATGTGTTGGAACAGTTGACTCCCCCACTCTCCCTCTACCCTTCCCCATGTGTGTCAGAAATCAGAAGAGCCAAGCATCTGCATTTAAAATTCAGAGGGTTTCTTAAAGAAATCAAACAGTTCCAGAGGAAAGTCCCCACTTTCCAGAGTTAGGAGTCCTCCAGCAGAATATGCGGGTCCCTACCAGTCACCTTAAAGGACAGCCTAGTAGTGGCTTTGAGCAACCTCTACGTCTTATACAGGCTCCCAACCAATCAACTTTCTATTGGTTTCTTCTTAATTCAATGGGCTGGCAGGTTGGAACATCTGAAAAATATGCTAATAGCGTTATGAACAAACTGATGAAGCAAAGGGGAAAAATTAAGGGTGTGCCCATCTCAAGTAAAAAAAAAAAATACCAAGCAATTATTACGTTCAGGAACACAAAAAAGGGCAAAATAAAACCAGGTCATTATAGTACATTTCTTGGCTCTGTGGCAACTACTGATTTAGTAGAAATTGGGATATAAACATATTAGAAGAGTGAAGGGGGGGATACAGGGATGTGTGTGTGGAGGGGGATAAAATGCTCATCTACTATAAGATGTCAAGAGATAATGTCTCAAGTTGCTAAGCTAAGAAACAGTAGTCATATAATATTGTATGTCAACTATACTTCAATTTAAAAAAAGAAATAGTATAGACATATTGTATAGAAACACAGTGGTCCTTCAGTAAAAATCCTTTCAGCTACAAGTAACACAAAACCAAAATGACAGTGCCTTGAACACATATGGCTTTACTTATTGTTCATTTATTTATTTTTCAGTAAGTTAATTTATTATTAACATCAGTGTGGCATGGATTCAGCTGCTCAATGATGCCATCAGGGAACCAGGCTCTAACTTTTTCTTCCTTCATATGTTGCATCTTCACCCTCATATTCATCCCCTCACTGTCACAAGATTGCTGTCACAGCTCCAGGCAGCACGACTCTAATCAAGGCAGAGAGAGGAAGGAAAGGGACAGTGTCAGCTCTGTGTCTCAGAAAGCAAAAGCCTTTTCAGAAGTGCCCCCCTCTTCCCAGTAAACCTCTCGTGGCCATAACTGGGGCACATAACCATCTCTAGCTGCAGGGAAGCTTAAGGAAGTATCTGGCTCTTCATCCTCTGACTGGGAGATGACAAAGGGGAACGGGGCTGGGAGTGGTAAATACCAGAAGAAACAGCCAAAGACTGGTACAATCCTTTCATGTAGTTGCCTCTAGGAAGCAGGGGCTTGTAGTGGGAGGAGACAGGGTATTGCTGGGTTTTCTTGTAAGCTCTTCAGCACTACTGTATTTTTTTAAACATAGGCAAGCGTCACTTTGATGAAAAAATAAAATTTAGAAATAAAGTGTTAGGGTTTCTCTGAAAGAAACACATTTAAAAAGAAGAGAAAAGAAGAGAAAAAACAAAAGCTCGTAGCAGTTTTCTGTCTCCAGAGGAAAGGACATCAATTCACCTTGGAAGCAAACTTACCAGAATGAGTTTGTTACTTAGATTAAGGTATCGCAGGTATCTGCCCCCTGATCTTAGAGAGAATTGTGCTGTCACCATTAACCATAACGTGATTGGCGGAAACCAGTACAGCACCGTGTAGCAGTTACATGGGGTGACTGTGGTTAGACAGTCCTGGTGCAATTTCCTGTCTGCCATTTATTAGTTCTGTGACCCTGGGCAAGTGACACCTGGGAACCTCACTTTCCTTCTTCATGAAAGGAAGGTAATTCAAGTGCCAGGTCCAGAGTAAGCATTCAGCACATGTTATCTGCTCTGATTCAAATGTTAAATGTTCTGAGCAGTGACATAATTTGGGTGCCCTTTAACAGCATTATCCTTCCACTGAGTTCGTTTTTTATCCCAAACATGGGTTTGGACTGGACTGTCCCTGAAAATTATTTGTTCCTGAGGATGTGTGTGCATATTTTTGCCCAGGCCTTTGCTCACAGAAGATAACTTAGTTGGGACCACATCAAGAGAGATGCTGGCTTGGATTGCTGTTGGCTCCTGTTGAAGGAAAGCCTGTAAAAAAGGAACTAGACAGGATTGTCAATTCCACCATACATATTATTTCATGTTAAAAACAATCCACTCTGTGAGATGTGCTGCCGACTATTGTGATTGCCTCATGTAGGCCTGGGAGTAGGGAACAGAACAATGACCTTTCTCTGGTGACAAGGTGAGAGCCGGAGATCTGAGCACATGGCCAAAAACCATCCAGCTGTTGGATGATCATCTCGCCCACACATGGCATCAGTGCTGGGGGCTAAGAAGAGGGACAGCCAGTATGTAGCCCCATTCAGAGAGGCATGGGTGGCATTCTCTTGGAGAGGTAATATTTGATATCCATTTACAATTTTCCTTCCTGGTTTGGTAATTATCATGTAATCCCCAAGACTCCAGTTAAGCTCTGTTAAGCCACATACACGGAAGACATTGCATCCATTAAAGAAAAGGATGCTATGAAAAAGGCACCTTTGGAGAGTAAGAAAGAAAGCTTAGAAATTTAAAATGACTGCCAAAAGAAAAAAATTTAAAAAGTACAACAGAAGATCAATTCAAGAAAATGTACCGGACTGCAGAATAAAAAAACAAAGACATGGAAAATATGACAGAAAATAAAAAGACAAAGACAATCTTCCAGGAGATCCAACACCAAATTACTAAGGGCCCAGAACGAGAGAACAGAGAAAATAAAGGAGAGAAAACTAAGAAAGAAAGAAAACAGTGTAATTTCTCAGAGGAGAGGAACATGAGTCTTCAGATTGGAAAAGCCCAACCACCAGGTGCCAAGCAAAACAGATGGGGAAAAAAAAACACTCCTGTGCTCATCACTGTGATATTTCAAAACACAAGATGGAAGAAAACAGCAAGCTTCCAGAGGTGAGGAAAACAGGTCACCAAGAAAGGAAGGAGAATATTAGCACACAACTTCTAATCAGCAGCACCACACGATAAATGCAATACTTCCAAAATGCAGAAGAAAAATATTTTGAACACAGAATTCTAAAGCCAAACTATCATCCACATATGAAGATAAAATAATGCTACATTTTCAGACATGCAAAGACCCCAAATTTTACCTTTCTGAAGTTACTTGAGGATGTTCTCCAACGAAATGCATGTCTCGGTCAGGATTCTTGGATGCCAGTAACAGAAACTGACTCTAGTTAACTTAAGCAGAAAAGGAACTTATTACAAGGTTATCATGTAGTTCACAGAAGCCTGGAGACACGGAAGTCACAGCTAAGGCCACACTGTGGGAACAGTCAGGTTAGAACGCTGCTACTTCTCCTACTACCCCCACTGCTGCAACCCCTGACGTCATCCTACCACCACACACCACTACAGATGAACTCTAGCTCTCTTCCTGTCTCACCCCATTTATTTGTGGTCAACTTTGGCACTGTCTTACTCGTGCTCTTCAATCCATGGCACATTATTTTCCTCAGTTCATTCAAGGCCCCTTTTGCTTTATTTCACTGAATTAGTATTTTTCCTTTTCAGTTCCCATCCCCACTCCCATTCTACTGCCCACCAGAGTGAGCTACTCGAGTATATTTCACGTATATACACTTCCAAGCCATCTTCCATGTTTATTTAGATATGTGCATACCCATGAAAATAGTGTTGACGATTACCTAAATAGTGTTATGCTGTAAATCTCATGCTGTTTTTACCTTTTTACTCACCACTAGGCTTTGGAGACCTATCTGTGTGCTAGAGTAAATTTGGCTCATTTCTTTTTATTGTTTTATATTTTCCATCCTATAAATATACCACAGTTTACTTACCTGGTCCCTTGGTCACAGAAACCTAGATTGCTCCCAATTCCTCACTAAACACAAACAACGCTAGAACAACCTCAACTAGATTTCCTTAAGGACCTGTGTGAAAAATTCCCCAGGGAATATATTTCTCTGGAATATACATTCAGGAGTGCAGTTGCTATGTTGTAGGATTTACACAGACTGGACCTCAGGAAATACTGCCAAATTAATCTCTGGAATACCTGTATCAGTTCACGCTCCCAACCCACAATTTTCCTTTTCTTCACATCTTCATCAGTAATTAATAATACCTGACTTTCTGCATGTTGGCATTCTTGTAGTGATTTCTGTTATTTTAATTTTCATTTTTCTAATTATTAGCAGAGTTGAAAATGTCTTAATATATTCAAGTTTCCCCTTGTGTAAATTCAAGACTCTCCTCCTGTTAGTTACTCTTCGTATCATTTGCCCATTTTCCTATTAGGTTTACTGTCTTCTTTTTCTAGTTATTAATCTTTTGCCACTTTTGCACATTGCAAATATATTCTCCTAATCTATCATCCAAATGTTAATTTCGTATATTCCTGTCTCCCTTCTACCGTTGACTCTAGATTCAAGGCCATGAACAGAGTAATTCAACCCTTGTTGCCCGGTGGGCAGAGAAAGGAAGTTTAGATACCAGGCAGTCACTACAGTTCACTCTTTTGGTTGCCGAACACCCACATACACTCTTCTTCCCAAAGTTACTCTACAAAAATGCTTCCACCTAACTTAGTGCCTCATTTAACCAAAAACACACTCATTCCCTCTCCAAAAGGATACAGCAAAAAGTTTAAGAACGCTTTCAGGTGCAAACAACATAAAACTCAACTCAAGCCAGCTTAAATAACAAACGTAATTTATTGGCTCACTTAACTGAGAAGTTCGTAGGCAGGGCAGACTTCAGGCATGGTATGATCAGGAATATGGTTCCATTTCTCTGTGATTCTTTTGCCTTCTCCATTTGTCAGCTTCATCCTCAGGTAGGCCTTCTGCATGCTTCTTTGCTACATGCTTCTTTGTTCATATCCAAGGGAAGATAGGCCACCTCTTCCCTCAAAAACTGAACAAAAGTCCTAAATTTCAGTGTGACTGGATCATCCCTGAACCAATCATCACTGTAGCAAGGGGGCATGATACTCAGATTGGTTTATACCAACAAAGGACTAAACCTAGAGCTGGCAGTGGGGTTAACCCCACTTAAATTGTATAGTTGTCATACAATGGGGGAGGAGAGGAATGGATGTTGGAAAACAACCACAAAGTCCACTACAAAGGAGCAAACTAAGAAAGAGGAAGATATGGGGTCCAGGAAAGATTGGGTCCAGCCCAGAAGAGTAATGAAGGGACGTCCCAGGATGACAGTTGTGCTGCAGGCCTACAGAGCAATCAGTCCAAATTGGAGCAGGAAGACGGAGGGCTCCAGGAGGAAGGTATCTGGGAAAAAAGGGGATTCAAATGATTTTATACTTTCCTTGAGAATTTGGAACAATTTAAGAAGAAGATAAAGTCAGACAATGCAAGGAAAAAAGAAAGGCAATTAGAAACTACCAGAAAAAAATGCATAAGAAAAGAAATGTAATCCTAGTACACTAATTGGAGCTTCAGGGAACAACATTTACATAATTATAATAACATCAACACTTTATTGACTTTAAACTTTTAGAGTGATCTGTCAGCTAAGTATGGATGACTTAATTATGGTTATAGACCAGAATGTAAATGTTATTAATCTTATTAACATAAAAGTATAAATGACAGAAGCTGAGAGACTGAAAGGAGTATAAGTCTATTATTTAAAGGTACAAAGGTAAGGAATAGAGAACATATAATTAATAATAGAGCTACATTGGGCGCATGGGAGGAAGGCAGTTGGCTGATTTAAATAGCAGGAAGTCAACAGATAATGTCCAAAAGTGATAAATAAGTTGATAAATAGAAAAATCTGCATATTATTTAGAGATATTAAGATAATTACCAGAAAAATTAAAAACAAACCGTTATTGACCAGTAGATTCCCAGGTCAAGATGGCAGACTTACCATGTGTTTATCTCCACTCCCACCTGAGACCTTGTTAAAATGATAGTAAAGGAATTTAAAAAAAGGTATAAAAACACAATGATGAAGAGAATGAGAGCAGGTCCATCAGCAAAAGAGAGATTTCAACACATTTTTGGAAGATAGAAAGTAATGGAGGAATGGTAACTGATGGAGCATGGTGGAGGAAGCCATAGCCTGGAGTATGCATGGAGATGATGGCACCGAGGAAGGAGTTGATCTTTCTCTGCAGAAGCCTGGAGTGTCTTGGGTCTTAACAATGCCAGGTATGATATAAAGTGGGAGTGAGATGTTGGCTGAAAACAGGGAGATTAATTAGAAGGCTGTATATCGAACCATTAACCCACCCCTTGTGTACAATTCACAGCAGCTAGGTGTCTACCCATTAGGCAAAACCCAGAGGGTTCTTAACTAAGGAAACTGAACAACCTGAGAAAAGATCTTTGCATTCTGGCATTTGGGGACTCTGCAGCATAGCAGTCAGTTCTCCTCCAATCATCCTAAAGGGAAGCCACCAGTCACCTAGCACTGTTCCCCATACACAGAGCTTCCAATCAGGTATTTGTTGCTAAATTCCTAAATATGAGTATACGACCATGGATTACCAGGCATTTGAGAAATGACCACAAATTAAGAGAAACCAAAAATAAGCAAACAGGGTAAAATGAACCACAAAAGAAACAGGTATTAAAAAAAAAAAAAAGAAAAAAGTATATAAAAGTACTTCTATTGTACCCAGACAGTCAAGATACTAGTGCATCCATTAAACAAGAACAGGATGCTGTAAGAAAGGAAAAGGAACATGAATAGATATTTGGAAATTTTAAAATGTGATTGTCAAAATGAAAAGAAGTATGATAGAATAGTTGAAAGATAAAAGTTCAATCTATTCCCAAAAGGAAGAGAGGGAGAGAACCAGAAAGGGAGGGAGGGAAAACGAGATTGAGGGAGAGAACAGATAAAAACCACAAAGGATCAATTCAGAAGTTCCCAGAAAGAACAAAGAAATTGGAAGGGAGGAATATATTAAATAAATAAGAGAATTCCCCAGAGTTAAAGAACTTCAAAATGAAGGGACCTAACCAGTGACCAACACTACAAATGACAAATCCCCAAACCTAAACACATAATTATAAAATTTCAGAACACCAAGAATATAGTTTTTTAAAAAATAACTAAAGTGGGGGTGGGTAGGTGGGTAGAGAAGTACTTTTCCCTATTTCTCTCCCCAACTACAGCTAAAATCCTGGGGAATTGTATATAAACCTAAGAAGACTCTAAGGGAAGAGAAGAAGGCAAACATGCTAGAGACCCTGGCAGCAGAGAAGTGACATGGTGGTGAATTCCCTCAGTTTGCTTTTTGACTCGCACACCCCAGACTTGGTGCTAGAGAAAGTGGCAATGAGATAACTCCACTCCAGCACAACGCAACAGAAAACACTGTAGTCCCACCAGCAAATGCCAAGTGGGAAGCTTAGACTTCTACCCTCACTGGCAGTAAAAAGTCACCTCTCTCCTTTCCTGCTGGGGGAATGAGAGAAGGTTGAGTAGGGAGCTGTAACTCCCATCTCCCCACCCAAGAATAATGAGGAAACCCTACTTCTAGGTTGTCAACAAAGACTAGACTTCCATGCCCGCCTGGCAATAAGGAGGCATTGTCCCCTCTTTCACTGCTGGAACAGTGTCTGAGGAGACAAGCTGAAACAGAATGCCCAGGTTTCAACAGAAAATTACTCATCATACCAACAACCAAGAGAATATCAACTTGAAATGAGAAAAGACACTCGATAGACTTCAACACTGATAAGAGATATTAACAATTATCTGACAAGGGTTTTTAAGGAGGCATCGTAAAAATGCCTCGATGTACAATTAGGAACATGCTTAAAGCAAATTAAAAAATAGAAACTGTCAGCAAAGAAACAGAAGATAAAAAGAATCAAATGGAAATTTTAGAAGTGAAAAATACAATAGGCAAAACAAAAACCTCAATGGATTGGGCTAACATCAAAATGGAGAGGACAGAGTAAAGAATCAGTGAACTTGGAGATAGAACAATAGAAATTACCCAAACTGAAAAACAAAGAGAAAACAAACTGGGAAAAATAGTGAACAGAACCTTAGGGACCTGTGAAACTTAACAGAAGATCTAACATTTGTGTCATTGAGAACCTGGAAGGAGGAAAAAAAAAAAAAAGATGTGGAGAAAGTTACCTATAAAGCCACGAGACTCAAACTGTTATCAGACTGTTTATCATCAAAATTTGATGCTAGAAGAAAGTGGACCAATGCCTTCAAAGTTCTGTGGGAAAATGATGTTGAACCTCAAAATTTATAGCCAAATATAAGGATGGAATAAAGATCTTTTCAGACATGCAAAGACTCAGGAAGTCTAACTCCTACAAGCTTTTCTGAGAAAGTTACTTGAGGATGTGCTCCAACAAAACAATGGAAAAAAAAAAAGAAACAAAACAAAACCCTGAGAACCAGCAAATAGTGTCTATGAGCAAGCAAAGCAGTGAAGGAAGGTCCCAAAATGATAGCCCATGCATCAGGCCTAGAGAGCAACTACTTCAGATTTGAGAAAGAGTATAAGAGGGCTCCAGGAAGAAGGTATCCTGGGGGGGGGGGCAAGTAGGCTTGATGGAATATTTAATGTAATAAAGATTTTTGAGAAGAAAAAAATTGGAATATATGATAAAGTAAAAACAGTGAAAGATAAATAGAGAATTAGAAACTTGGGAAAAATGAAAAACTACCACAAGGAAAAATTATAAAAAGTACATTAAATAGCTTCTTCAGTGAAAAATATTTACAGTCATATTAATATAATCACTTACCGCTTTTCAACTTTTCAAATCAAACAAACTATCAAGCTACGGACAGCACGCATACCAAAAATCTTAATCATGATTACGGAATTCAACATTATCAACTCTGACAATATAAAAGACCAGATGACAGAAATTAGGGAGGTTGACAGTGGAGGGGGCAAAAAAGACAAGACATTCTCATCTAACAAAGTTCTGGTTGTTAAGAAATACTGTCTCTAAGTCACGGATAATGAAATAAAGTGTTATTTAAATTCAGAAAACTAGTACAAACTAAATTATACGAGAAGTGGGTAAGACAAGAGTTGAACATGGTGTGATCTAAATTACTTGTCATAGCAGGACACCAATGGATTAATGTCTGAAACTGATAAAAGACAAATATGCTCACATAACACAGTATTTAGATATGGAAGTCACAATCAGAAGAAATAACTAAAAGTGGTTGCTAATAACAAAAGGTGGTAGAGTGGGAGTGGGGCTGTGGAACTCACTTTTCATGTTTTTTATAACTGCTTTAAGTTTATTTATTTGTCTTCTAAATAACATGCCTGCATTACTTCTATTTTTAAATGAACACGTATTTAATTTTTAAAAACACAGAAAAAGGACACTCCTGCCCACCACTTCCTCCCTCCAAATTCCCTTGTTCCTGCAGACCTAATGACGGCAGAATAGAAAAAACTTCAGGAAATTTGCAGTCTCCCTTCCTGCCTCTTCCTTCAGTGCCGCTCTTCTGCAGTCAAACTGCAAGCTTTGTTAGCCTGCAGTCGCCTCATTTACACCCACCTCCTGGCTTGTTTTCATCTCCCAGGCCTGGAAAGCGCTTACTCCTCATCTCTACCAGTCAGGATCCTCCTTATTTACTTTTCAAGGCTCAGCTCAAATTCCTCCTCCAAAGTCTTCCTTGGTCCCCTGGTAGAACTTTTCCCTCTCTCCTCAGGGACTCTCAAGTTTTCATTCATGCCTCTAATTATGACACTTAGATGTTCTCTCTCCAATTATACTACTTGGGTCAGTATCTCATGCCTGCAACCATCTTTCATACTGGCTACCTGAGTGATCTTCCTAAAATACCAATCCGACTCCATCACTCCCCTGCTTCAAACCCTTCTACAGCTTCCCATTGCCCATAGGGTCAAAGCTAAGCTCGACCGCCTGGCTTCCACTTTTTCCACCACATGGGACAATGTCCATTCCCCTCAAAATCCACGCACTTCCACACTCTTCATAGAACTTCACTTAGGCAGCTCCTTTGCTTGGAATATTCTGTAGCTATCCTTTCTACACGGTAAACACCAATTCTTCCTTCAAGATTCAGTTCCAGCGCCCCCTTCTCTATGAAGTCTTGCCTGAGTACTCCCTCCATCCTGCCCCACCCCACAGAGGAATGGTCCTATATTCTCATCCTGCCTCATCTAGACTTCTGCTCTATAATCTCTTACCTTTGGTACACTCATCTGGATCCTCAATTAAACTGTGAATTCCTAGACTCTGGGGAGTATTTCTCATCCCCAGAACCTAGCACAGGGCCTGACATAATACAGGAACTCAACGTATGCTTGCTGACCAAACGGGTGCAAAAGTGATGACTAAGTGGATCCGAGAAAGAACAAAGGAGCCAACAAATGAGTGAATACTTACATCAATGCCTGAGTGCAGAAGTTAATACATGAACATGAATGAGTTCTCCACCAACAGGTGAACAAATGAACAAGTGGCTGAACGAATGAGAAAAAGCAGCCAGTACGTAAATGAAAGAGAAGTGCCTGTGCCAGTGAGGATGTGAAAGAAAGAATGAGTGACTTCCCACCTGTGTCTGGTTTCAAACCCACGTGGAAGACCTTCTGCCCTGCTTTCCACCCATCTACAGTGCATACCACAGTTTTACCTTCTTTTAGATTACAAGAACAGACACACTCAGGTTAGTGATGGAGATTTATTGAAGCATTCATAGGGAAATAAGGAAGACAAAAACAGCTACACAGGCAGCCTCATGGAGGAACAGAAACTCGAAAATGGTTCATGATCCAAAGCAGCTCTAGAGCCTGGCTTATCTTTTCACCCCCTCAGCTGCAGGGATCTGTTGCTCCCTTCTCTAGTGCTTCCCAAAATGGTGACTCAACTTCTTTCTGGCTGTATTTATACTCCTCCTACTGCTACTCAGACTACCTTTCTTTTTTTCCTGCTACCCTCCTTGCTAGCGCTTGGCCTTCAGGGGCCTCATGGCTTCTTGGTCTCCTGGCTCCTACAGCTTCCTAGCTTCTGGGGCTTCAGTTCCAGTTCACCTAGGGCTTCTCTTGAGTTGTAACTTCTGTTCACCTGGTCATTCCTGCAGCCTCTTCAATTCCTGTTGCCTTGCTACCTTGTGGCTCTGAGAGTCTCATTGCTTCCGCTACCTCATAGATCTTCTGTTCAAGCCTTCTGCTGCTTCTTGGATCTTACATTCAGGGTTTCTGTTCCTCGTGGCTCCTGTTACATTGTGGCTCCTATTGCTTCATGGCTTCTGTGTCCTTTTGGCCCATTGTTGCCTTGCTGCTTCATGGCTTCTGCTACCTTGTGGCCCCATGTTCTCATGATATTATAAATGTTTCATGGTCCCTGCAGCTTTCTCCTTGCTTTTGCTGTTCAGCTTCTGGTACCCCTCATCCACCACCACTTCTGTTTTGCTAAATGCTAATTAATTGTTCACTTCCGAAAATGCCTCACATTTAGCCTCCCTGGAGGCCACTTGATATAGACCATCCCTATGAGGTGGAGTTCTCACATCCGTCCACCTAATAGGATATAGCCTAGAGATTGGCTGTCCTTGAGTCAGATACTATCCCAAACCATTTGTGGCCAGGACTGTGAGGTCACATGGTACAGAGCATGGCAACTCATGCTTAAGAAACCCCTTAGAAGGGACTGTGGGCATGGCAGGTTTGCTGACGGTTTCCAGAAGGGGGCAGTGTAATTGGCAAGCTTCTCGTTTGGCCTGTCCAGTACAATGACCTTCAAGGCCAACCTAAGTCCCACCTTCTCCCTGGCACCTCTGCCTGTCCTGATCTGCGATGGGAGAGATCAAGGCTCTAGTGGTGATGTGGAAAGGGAATTTAGGTTCCATTTCTGGCTCTGACACTTTCTAGTAATGGGACCTTGAGCAAGTTCCTTCCCCTCCCAGGGCCTCAGGAGGGGGTTGGACAAAGTCTGTAAGTTTCCTTACAGGTCTGACATCTGGATATCTCACTTTAGGTTACTGTCTAAGGGATGGGAGTCTTACCTGGGGAAGCCCTCAAAAACATCTCTTGAGGTAGGAAAGAGAGAGTCAGAGTCCTGGCTTGGAAGAGCCTCACTGCATACAGGAGGTGCTTAGCCAAGATTTATTGAACTGGATGAATGAATCAATGGCTGGGAGGAAGCGGGGAGGGGAAGGAGGGGATCACACAACACACAGAACGTTTAACTAACTTGAGGGAGGAATTCCAGTGGCTGAGGCTGGAAGGAGATTCTGACTTAGAAAGATGAGGAAAGAGAATGACTGGGATAGGGTAGGAATCTGGGCTACTAATGGGCACTCATTCTATCCTCTCAGTCACCCTTCACATCCAGTAATCCTCAGTCACCAAGTCTGGCTCACACTTTTATTGCCTCCAATCCATTCCCACTGCCCCTGCCCTTGAGTAGGCTTCCTGGGCTTTTCAACAGCTTCCTAGCTGATTTCCCTGTCTCCATTTTCCAGCACAAATGCATTCATTCATACATTCATTCACTCAAAAACTATGGGTGCCTGTTTTGGGTCAGGCACTGTGCTTTTTGTTGGGGATATGCCAGTAGCAAGATAACCCCAGGCCCATCCCTGTGGTGCTTTCGGCTTACTCAGAGACGAAACAAGCAAATACACAGTGTGAGAAACTGAGCCAATGGGGAAAGAACAGGCATGGGAGCATACAGTATGCACATTTAACCTAATCCATTTCCAGTGGCTGACCAGAAGGAGGTTTATTAAATTTGCATCTGACCCAGCGTCTCCCCTGCTTAAAACCATTTCATGGCTCCCACACTGCCTTCTGGCTACAGTTCCCAAACCTGGCTATACCCTACAGTCATGTGCTCATTTTTCTAAGCACTCAAGATCCTGAGGCCTCACCCCAGTTACAGAAAACAAACTTTTAGAGGCTGGCACCCAGGATGCTCCACGTGGTTCTGGTGCACAGCCAGTTTGGGAACCACGCTGTCTCATGAGATAAATCTGAACTCTGTCAAACCTTGTTTCAGTACTTCTGAACTGCTTTTGCTGTTTCTTGCCTTTAGGTCTTTGTGCATACTGTCCCCACTCCCTGGAAATTCCTTCCACTTCAAATAGGTAATTCCTACCAGTCTCTCAAGACTCAGCTCAGGTGTCACCTCCTAGACTAGAGGATGCCTTCCCTGAATCTCTACATAAGCTACAGGCCCTCCATTTTCCACGATCCTATCAGAGGGCTATTAGACTGCATGGTTAACGGCTGTCCTATGAATTGCCTCCCCTAACTAGTGAGCTCCTCAAAGGCAGGGTAAAGATTTGACTCATGTTTATGTCCCTGGTGGGCAACACAGTGATTCCCAGAGTGAAGTGCCCAGTTAAAGGTAAACACGGTCATGGAGCACTCTTCAACTCCCTAGTCCAAGGCTACTGGGTCCAGGGTATAAGGGAGTCAACCTAGTGTCCCCTAATAAGCCCTAGGGGTTCTATTTGGATCCAGCTTATTCCTAGAAACACACTGTGGCGTCAGCTCTCACCTGAGCACAGCCTTCACTGAGCACGTGCTCCTTTGTGATGATAGGAAGCAGTGTGGCACAGTGCGCAAGCACTGGGCAAGCACAGAGACCCCGCCTGGTTGAAGTCTAGATTCTGCCAATGAACCACTGGGATCTAGGACAAAGCCTCTCACCTCTCTGAGACCTCAGGACCTAAGTCCTCTGCAGCTCTTGTGTCCCTGTGGGCCAGGGCTTTAGTCCAAGGCTTCTCATCTAATCCTTTCTACCACGTGAGGTAAGAATTAGGTATCCGTATTATCCACACCTACTGAATTAGATTTCCAGGGGCGGGACCAGAACAAGGAGCTCCAAACCCTTTGGATGTGAGGGTGCAGCAGGAACAGCTGCTTTGCATTGTAAGCCCTTCTGTACTATTTTACTTCTTAACCAGTGTATATATTGCTTTGATTTTTAAAAAGGAAAAAGAAAAATCTTCACAAGTGATTCTGGTGCACAGCCAAGGTTGATAACCACACTTTTAGTGGAGAAAGCACTGAATTGGTGGGGGGTGGGGGGGCCTGGGTTCAAATCCTTACTGTTACCTGGCAGCTGGGTCACTTAACCTTCCTGGGCCTCAGTTTCCTCATCTGTAAAGTGGGGCAAATAGCAACTGCTACCCTGAAAGGCCTGGGATGATCTAGGTGCCCGTCAAACTGCTTCCAGCACGCTTCATCTTCCCTACAGTGCTGCAAAGTAGGGCACAGATTAAGTCCTTTTCTACGTGAGGAAACTGAGATCCGGGGAGGTGAAGTAACAAGCTCAAGTTTCTACAGCTAGGATTTGAACCAAGGCGACTCCCAAATTGTGCTTTCAGACATGCCAGCATTTTCCAAACTACAGCACATGTACCACTGGTGGTATGTAACTTCTTTGGTTGAACACATTTATTTTGAGTTATGCCTTTTAATATGTACTAGAAAAACACATAATTAGCATATCAAACCCGTGGTTTCACGGATATCACTACTAAGGATGAAACTGAAGTAGGTAACAATGTTACACCTAAGACAACTTCAAGAAAAAGATTGAGTAAATAGTACAGGAGGGCAATTTGGAAGTATCTATTTAAACAAAAATATAAATAGTCTATGACTCTGCAATTCAACTTCTAGGAAGCAACCCTAGATAAACTCATATACACACACACGCACGCACGCACACACATACACACGCACACAAATGTTCCTGTGTCATATTTTGTAATAGCAAAAAGAGAAAACAGTCTTAACTAGCTATCACAAAAGAAACGGGTACAATGTGATAGAGTCATATGATGGCACTCCATACGGCAATTTCAAAGGATGAACTGAATCTACATTTAGCAAAAACATGCATAGATCTCAAAAACACTGTTAAACGAGGAGAGCAAATTGCAGAACGACTCAATATACTATTTGTATTAAATACACAATAATATTTTCAATGAGCTCATATATGTCAAAGTCTTAAAACAGCCTAGATGGATGTACAACAAACAACAGCAGTTTAGAGGGGGACGGGCAATGGTAGTCAAACAAGGCTAGCTCTAGTTATAAATCTAATGTCTTAGAGAATGGATTCATGCGTCACTTGAGTAATCAGAACAAATTTAACTTTGAAGAAACAAGAATGCAGTATACAATCAGGACAAGGTGATGGTCTGACAGTGTATGTGAACGAGCAAAGGCTGACCTCACGGCAGCAGGCTCTGCTGCCTCTGCACAGTCCCTGCAGCTGACACGGATAAGTTCCCAGAAGGAACTTCACACACATTCGGCCGGGATATGGCCCAGGCTACCTCTCCCCGACTTCCTCATGACCCGGGCTGGGGCCCAGGCACCTGGTTACAATACATGATTGAAGCTATAGGTTTCCTTAAGCCCTTCGCTTACCGGGTAAAACCCCATCAGTGCCCTGGAACTTTCTCAGTAACCAAGGCATTTAGCATCTCCCAGATCTGGAGGTTTTTTCTGTCCCCAACAACTGGGATCAGAGCCCTCAGGGGTCTAAGTACGAGAGGGCTTATATTCTGAGGGGTCGGCACCTAGTGGGCTCCAAGCAGGGATAAGGCCCCCAGTGAGGAGCTTGACATCATTAAATTCCTATGAGGTAGGTAATATTGTTAGCCCCATTTTACAGATGAGGAAACTGAGGCACAGAAAGGTCAAATGACTTGCCCAACATCAAACTAGTAAGTGATTTAAAAAAAAAAGGACTAGAACCCACAAATGTCTTTCCCCAGAGCCCAGGTTCTGCTCCTAGTGCCCAACCAAATCCTATTACTATGTCAAGGTTCAGCTCAAATGTGACCTTCTCCAGGAAGCCTGGAGATGATCATCCTCTTCTCAAATTCAAAGTACCTATAAATACGATTCAGCTGACCATGGGAAACCATGGACCCACTGCATCTCCTCGGTAGGAAGGTAGAGATCATACCTGATTTAGCTCTGTATTTCTAGAATAGAGCCTGACAAATAGAAACAAAAGATGCTCAATATATGTCTGATGAGTACACAAATGAATGAAAACACAAATGAGTAGATGAGGGCAATTTCATGTGACTGATTCCTATGAGGTCCTGAATACCTTTGCCTAGCTCTGGGGTGCTGTCATACTAAGCTCTCTTGGAATCAAATTCAGCCTAGGCTCCTTCTAATATGGATCTCCAATATTTTTATTATTTTGCAAGCACCCCCATATGCGCACACGCAGACACATATACACACATACATACTCACACACAAGCAAGATGCAAGGGGCCCAAGAGACCCATGATTATGGGTGATGGGGGGGGGGAAGTCTAGGAGAGGGAAAGAAAGGGAATGGATAGATGGCCCTGTTCAGCTCAGTTCAGCTCAGCACCTCCTTCCAAAGGCCAGGATGCTCCCTGAAGCTCAGGAATTTTTGCTCCAGACCTAACATCACCTCTGTTCCTCTTCGTGCTTGATAGCAGTGCCTAAATCCCATGACTATACCAAACAGGGACGGGAGGTAGGGTAAGGTTGGGAGTCAAATATCCAGAGATTGGGAGAGGGGCAGCTTAGGGATCCAGACAGGGTAGGAGGGCAGAACTACTGCTACTGCTCATTGGGGTTGGGGTTGGCATCTGGGTACTTGGTGAGGTCGAAGGTCAGGACTTTGCTGATCACACAGTCCCCTTGCTGAAGGAGGAGGGAGAAAAAGAAAAATGAAATTGTAAGGAGAGAATTAAGGGATGGGGATCTGGCGCCCCAGGACCGGGGGCCTTAAACCCTCCTCCCTACATACCTGCCCAAAGCCCAGGCAATGGTTCTCTCTGGGTGTGAGAGGATGTGCTCGGTCCCATGTGCCTTCTCTCCCTGCCTACCTCTGCATTCTCCTTTTCTCTGCTGTCTGGCTCCTCTGCCTGGCCTTTCCACCTGTCCCCAGACGCAATAGCCCTGCCCAGCTGGGCCGGCTAAGCCTCTAGGGCAGGGCTCCAACAAGCCCAGATGGCTGTTCAGGACCTGAGTCCCTATGCTCCCCCACGCCCACGGCCCTCCACTACAGCCTTCCCTTCCTGCCCTGGGGAGTCAGGCAGGGAGTGGGGCTGGCTCCTGAGCCAGTCCCGCCCTACCTCGGGGTAGACTCCAATGAGGCTCTCAGCCTTGGTGTAGAACTCCTCCTTGAGAGAGATGACGATGGCCTGGAAGTTGCAAGTCGACTGCTCCTTGATGTAATTTGCCACCTGTGGGAGGGGCCGCCAGGCACTTAGCAGGGCTGAAGTCCTAACACTCCCTTGTGTTTTCCAGTCAGAACCAGAGGTAGAGGGGTAGGGTAAGGGGTGGAGGGTAGGGGGAAGAGAGGCTGAGAAGCCACTGACTAGCACGGCGTGGATGGATGACCCTGGGCCCAGCCTCCCAGGCACAGAAAGCAGGCAGCAGGAACGGCTAGAGCACACTCAGGAGTTGCTCCCTAAAACCCAGCCCCAACCTAGGGGCCTCCCTCCCGGGCCCCACTTTCCTTGCACCCACCTTGCCAATGTTGGTGTTATCCAGGGCAGCATCGATCTCATCCAGGACGAAGAAGGGGGCTGGCTTGTAGCTGGGAGGGAACCAGTAGGTGAGCTGACACTGATGGGGGCAGGGGTGAGGCAGGATAGCCCCAGGGCCCATCACACAGGCCAGCATCCCCCTCCACTTCTTCAGAGACTAAAAAACCCAGGTCTTAATGTTGCCTGAGCCCCAGAAGGCCAGTTTACCGACTGAACCCTCCTGTGCATCCAACCTTGTGCTCCAGGATCCTACAGAACCAGAAGACATGGTTCTCTCCAGAGCTTCCAGACCGGCTAGGGAGATAAAGCTGTCCTAGGCTCTGACCACACTGTCCAAGCTACCTGGAGGTCTACCCCACCCACCTGCGCCATGCTGTTGCGGCTTCCTGCCTCTCGGCACGAGGCACCCGGCTGCCTTGAACGCCTCCTGGTGTCTTCGGCTAACTTCTACTCATCCTGTGCATTTCCTGCTCAATTGTTACCTGCTTTCGAAAGCCTTTCCTGGCCACCCACACCCTCTCCCGCACTGGGTTGGTGTCCCTCCTCTGTGCATCCACAACATACACACTCACCCGGTTACAACACTTAGTTCGCTGCTTACACATCTGGCTTTCACTAGACCATGAGCTCCTCAAGGACAGAGACCATGTCTGACACATCTGTGTCCCTAATCCCCCAACAGAGTCTGGCACAGAGCAGCCCTCAAGAAATGTTCACAGAATGATGCTGTACAATCAAGTATTAAGTTGTGGGGGTCAGATTCAAGTATTACTGGCATTCAGGAGGGGGAGGTCAGGGTATGCCACAGTTGGTCAAAGCAGGCTTCCTAGAGGAACAGGAGGAGGAAAATGAGATGTGAAGGCATGGTGATGGTCAAGCTAGATTTGCATAGAAAGGCTAATTAGCCAGCAACCATGTAAGCAAAAGCCTGGTGGTGGGACTGAATACATGCGGGGGCCAGTGAGAGCATGCTGACTGGATGAGGGTGGATGGGAAAGACAGGTCCAGGAAACCAAGGCCAGATGTGCTGTAGTAGGTAGGGAAACCGGGACGCAATCCAGATTCCACCAGAACATCTTCACCTCTGCAGATCTCTGCATGTCCTTGGGCCCCAGAGCCTCTGGTGGCCTCAGTTCAGTCTCTCCGTCAACTGCCCTGGGAAGAGCAGCCTTACCTGTGGATGGCAAAGAGCAAGGCCAGAGCTGCCACTGTTTTCTCCCCCCCTGACAAGTTGTCCATAGGCCGGAAGCGTTTGCCAGGAGCCACACAGTTGTAGTTGATGCCATCCAGGTAGGGCTCCTCGGGGTTCTCGGGGCCCAGGAATGCCTAGGGAGAAGGCAGATGGGTCAGAATCTGGGTCTGGGTCTGGGTCTAGATGAGGACAGGGACAGAAGGGCTAAAGGGAAGGGCAACGTGATGGTGGAGGCTAGCTGGGTAAGGGACTCCAGCCTACCTGGGCACTGCTGTTGCGGGATAGGGCCTTGTAGATCTCATCGATGTTGGTGGCCACAGATTCAAAACAAGCATTGAAGCGGTCAAAGCGCTCCTTCTTGATCTGTTCGAATGCCTGCTTGGCTTTCTTGGCTCGCTTTCGGGCTGCCTCAAACTCTGTCATGAGGGAAAGATAGGTGAGCCCTCAATGCCCAGGCTCTGCCAAGGCTGAGGACCATGCCCTGGCAAGAATGACCTATAAATGACAATCCCCAGAGCAGGGACATCCCAAAGGGAGAAGAATATCTGAGGAGGGCCCCAGGAAAATGGCCCCACAACCACTTGTAACTATTGGGCCGGCCACGTAGCATAAAGGAAGAAACGTGGGTTTGGAGCCACACAAACATGAATTCTACCCTGGGCTCAACCAGCAACCAGCTATGTGACCTTGGGTAGGCCATTCACCCTCTCTGTACCTCGGCAGTTTTCTACTCTATAAGATAGGTGTGATGACTAACCCCTACTGTTTAGGGCTCTTGGGAGTTTCCAGAAAGCACATAAAAATGGGAGCTGCTGTGATGTGTAACAGGCCCTTGCTGTAACTTCAGCCTTCTGTCTTCACCTGAGACAGTGGAAGTAAAGGGGGAAAAAATCTTACCGTCTGAGGTCTCTTGGAACTTGTCTCGGACACTTTCCAGCTTCTCCATGGCTTTCATGTTAGGGGCAGCAATACGCTGGAGTACACTTTGTTGCTCATTCAGCTTCTGCTGCAGTGTATTCATCTCCTGTTTGATCTCCTCCTCAGCCTGGGCATCCTGTAAACCCCAGGACCAACAACATCAAGAAGGGCCAGGTCCCTGAGCTCAGGCCCCCACAAGAGATGGTCCGCCAAGTGGGGCCTGAGCACGTGCTCCCATGCTGAAGGCAGGTTCTTCCCTAGCTTGGCTCCTTCCACGAGGTCCTACCTACAGTAACCATTCCCACCTTCCCTGGAAATTACTGACTGACGCCACTTTCTCATCTCTAGCTCTTCCCCCAGGCTCTGTCAACCTCTCTGTCTCTCAGGAGGAGCAGCTGGTGGTGCCCCTCTCTGGCTCTCAGCCCAGGCCATGAGCCAGCACCATCCCAGCGTGACCTAGAGGCTCCCACACAAGCTGGTCTGGACTCCACCTACAGCTCCACAATGAATAAGGCAACTCACGCTTTCTGCTCAGATCACCAGATCTGAGCAAATTTCATTTGAGTTTGGTTTTAGGTCTTATGGATATTGCAATGCATGTCTGGGCTTGTGCCTTTCTGCCACTTTTAGTCAATAAATATTTACTGAATGCCTTTCAAATGCCAGGCACTGGGGCCCTCATATCCTGTGAGCCATGGATCCTGTGCTTACAGAGCTCATGGACTTACAGACGAAGGCATATACATAAACAATCAGAACACTGTACAGTGAATACCAAAACAATGATAAACAGATGGTGCTGGGTCAGCACATAAGAAGGGCACCTAACTCAGACTCTGGGACTACAGAAGGCCTCCAGGAATATGTGTAAGTTCAGTCTATGGGATGAACAGTGAGAAGGAACAGTCTATGCAGGAACATCACATGCAAAATCAAGGATCTGCTCATGGTTCATTCAAGGAAATCAAAGCAATCCAAAAAAGTAATCAGTTTTAATAAATTTCAAAAGCTAAAAAAAAAAAGGCAATTCAGTATGGCAATAATAGCAACTGTGTGCACATGCACACGCACACGTGCACATGCACGCTGGGGGAAGAGGAAAAGGCCTTTTAAGTCTTAAAAAAGGTGAGGTACCACAATGACTTCAAGCACAGGAAGGACATGAATACACACAAATGCATACATAAATATACGTATTTTAGAAAAACCCTTCTACAGAGCTCTATATACTGTTATGAAGCAGTCTCTTAGATAGGTTATAATTGAAATATGCAAAGTACACAACAGACTGCTGTTTTTTACCTAAAAGAAGGAATATGAGTATATTTACATACAAAAATATTTGTATTTTTAAAATACAACAACAAAAAAAGGATAATTCAAAAACTAAAATGATCACACATAGCAGAAGGGAGGTGAAGGGGACAAGAAAGAAAGTGAAACTTCTCTTCATGCACCTTGTATTATACTTTTGGCTTTAGAACCATACGAAAATTTTACAGAATTATAAAAAAAAATTAAATTAAAATGTGAAAACCACAGGGCCAAAAAACGGTTGGGAACAAGATATTCACAAGATACCAAAGAATCCCCCTAAAGATTACTTACTACTTACAAAGGTACAAAATCTGGCAATTGATACTTTAACTGAGGATCAAACTTAACATCATGAATAGTGGGACATCCTCACATTACATACCTCCTGGCATGATGCAATATAGAGTACACAGCATCACCAATGAAATATTCTGGCCAAAAAATTACTTAACCCAAATTCATCAAGCCTCCAGACTAGATCAAACTTCCAATTTATAAGAAACACAAGCATAGGTGGAACAAATTAAACAATAATGAAAGGAAACAAACATATCCGTAACAGCCATTCAAGACAACACATAGACTCTTCAGTGTCATGAAAAAAGGTGAGAGGACTGCCCCACATTAAAAGAAACTAAAAAGATAGAACACCCAGAAGCAATACACAAACCTTGACTGGATCATAGCTTTAAACAAATAATTATAAAAAACACTTCTGGAACAACTAGAGAAATGTGAATATGGGCAGGATATTAGATATGAAATTATTATCAATTTTTCTTAGGTGTAATATGGAATTGCGGTTATGGAGCAGAATCCCTTGTTCTTAGCATGCTGAAATATTTATTTATTATTATTTTTTTTTTTTAAAGATTTTATTTATTTATTTGACACACAGAGAGAGATTACAAGTAGGCAGAGAGGCAGGCAGAGAGACAGGGAGAAGAGGAAGCAGGCTTCCCTGCTGAGCAGAGAGCCCGATGCGGGCCTTGATCCCAGGATGCTGAGATCATGACCTGAGCCAAACGCAGAGGCTTTAACCCACTGAGCCACCCAGGCGCCCGGCATGCTGAAATATTTAGAGTTGAAGTCTGTAACTTCCTTCAAATGGTTCAGGAAAAACAAAAAATGTGTAGTGTGGAGAGAGGTAATCAAGAGAGATGGAGAGAGAAAAAACTGGAAAAATATTCATTGGTGAATCTACAGTGAAAGGTATATGGGTGGGTGTACACTGTACGGTACTTCCAATTTTTCTATAGGTTTGAAAATGTTCAAGATAAATTTGGAAAAAAATAAATCAAAATGCAAAAATGAGCAACCCCCTTAAAAATGGAAAACTAAACAAAGAAACATGACAATATATTAACCTGGTTAAACACTCAGAGAATTTTTTCAAATTACTTTAAAATATAGGAACATGGCTGTACATGGCCAGTAAGCTATTAGCTTAATGGCAAAAAGGACCTCAAGGAAATCTTCGATAGCACTCATCCATCAAGTTGTTACTAATAATACCTCACTGTGATTTTCAAACTATCATATACAGAATAGGATAAAGCAAATATGTTAATTATGTTAATGTTGCTAGGAACCAAGATTTTCAGCAAGAATAACTGGGGAGACTCGATCATAAAATCAATGATGTTAAACTGTGAAAATCACAATTTCAACCGAGTATCAATATAAACTCACAATACGTTTTTCCTCCAAAATAAAAAATGCATCTTGTAGCCCAGTCTACTGAAACATTATAGAAGAACTGAGCAACCCAGCAGTCATGAGCACTCTTGTGTTCAGATGGTAGTTGCTAAACAGTATTTCCCACTACAAGAAGTCAGAGCCTCTCAGAAAGAAATGGATAATGTCAGATCTTGGGAAATGTAAAGGATGAGCCTGGACACACCAGAAAGCAGGTAAGACATAAAAGTCTATAAGAGTTGCATCGAAATGATTCAGAAGACAACCTGAATGGGTCCCACCGGCCTAAGATGCAACAACTTGATCAACGAGAATAACAACCACAACAGAGTGCAACACATCTCACGTGTTTAAATCCATAAGTTCAAAATGACACGAAAACAACTCAGTGAATAGATCTTGAGAATGTCAGAAAACCAGCTCATTATTTTATAAACTAGTAAAATAAAAGAATCAAATGCATATATATCCACCTTTCCTATACAAAGCGTACCTCAGGGTAACCTAATGACTGATAAGAGGAAATCTCTCTTCATAGTAGTCCACTTAATAAAGATAAAATAAGAAGATCACCATTTTGCAACCGCAAACAAATTAATCAATCTAGGCAATAACCACCACAGCTGCAAATCACACAAAAAGAACCACAACTAGACATTACCTGATGGACATTAACGTCACTTATGAGACAGTCTTGACCAAAACAAACCCCCCAAACTTGAATCTTTTTTTTTTTTAATTAGCAATAATCGCGCCTCGGATAAACCTCATTGGCTACGATACTGCCACTGCGCAAAGCTTTTTTTTTTTTTAAAGATTTATTTGACAGAGAGAAACACAGCGAAAGGGAACACAAGCAGGGGGAGTGAGAGAGGGAGAAGCAGGCTTCCCGCCCAGCAGGGAGCCCAATGTGGGGCTTGATCCCAGGACCCTGGGATCATGACCTGAGCCGAAGGCAGACGCTTAACATCTGAGCCGCCCAGGCACCCCCCGCAACTTGAATCTAATCAAACCTCTAGATCTGAGCTGTCCAATACGGTATCCATAAGCCCACATGTGACTACTGATTTTAACGATTGTTGACTGATTTAAAAACTGATACTCAACTTAGTTTCTAGAAAACTTCTAAGTGTATCTGGAACAAACTTGGGTATGTGGTTCTTTTTTCCTATTGTGAAGTTTAAGATAGCTAAATATGTATCACTTCTTGGCCTTTTGGCTAACATCAAGTGTAAGATAGCTAAATACAGATCAAATATGTCTGAGGAAAATATAGCATCCAAATTGAGATGTGCTGGAAGCATAAATAGATACTGTATTTTCAAGACTAAGTACAAAGAGACTGTCAAATATCTCATCAATAATTTTTATGTGATTATACACTGAAATAACTTCTGGATATACTGGGTTAAGCAAAAAAATAGCATTAAAATTAATTTTACTTTTTAAAATATGACATGTGGGTCATATAATGTCTCTGTTTAACAGCACGGATCTAACTACCCACTTATAGGTACTATAGGGGATACCAGAACTACTTTTGTGTTTCGTTCTGGTCTCCCAGAACAGCAAAACAAATCGTAGGATACAGGGGCGCCTGGGTGGCTCAGTTGGTTGAGTGTCTGATTCTTGGTTTCAGCTCAGGTCACGGTCTTAGGGTCATGGGATCAGTCTCAGGGTCATGGGATTGAGCCCCACATCGGGTTCTGCACTCAGCGCAGAGTCTCCTTGTCCCTCTCCCTCCCCATCTGTCCCTCCCCCTGCTCAAGGGCATGCACACACACTCTCTCTTAAATAAATAAGTATTCTAAAAAAAAAAATCATAGGATACACTCAACAAAGTACAGAATGCAGAAAATCCTTCAGGAGAAATGAGCCAATTTCTTTAAAAACAAAAAATACTGCAAAGAAAAACAAAAACTGATGGAGGGGCATCTTATATAGTAGTAGTCCCCCTTATCCATGGGGGTACATTCTAAGACCCCCCAGTGGATGTCTAAAACCAGGGACAGTGCCAAACCCCATGTACTACATTTTTTCCTATACATACGTACCTACAATAAAGCTTAATTTACAAATTAGGTACCATAAAAGATTAACAGCAATAATGCAATAGAACAATTATAACAATATAGTGCAATACAAGTTACATGAAGGGACTTGCACTCAAACTCTTACTGTACTGTACTCACCCTTCTTGGGATGATGAGATGATTAAAAAAAAAATGCCTACATGAGGAGATGGAAGCAAGGTGAATGATGTAGTCACTGTGACATAGCACAAGGTAGACTACTACTGACCTTCTGACAATAAGTCAGAAGGAGGATCATCTGCTTCCAGACTGTGGTTGACCATGGTAACTGAAACCACGGAAAGCAACAGACAAGTGGGACTACCATAGATTAAATGAGACTTAAGAGACATCAACCAACTACTTCACACCAGTCAGAATGGCTAAAATTAACAAGTCAGGAAACGACAGATGTTGGTGAGGATGTGGAGAAAGGGGAACCCTTTTACACTGTTGGTGGGAATGCAAGTTGGTACAGTCAGTCACTCTGGAAAACAATTAGGAGGCTCCTCAAAAAGTTGAATATAGAGCTACCCAATGACCCAGCAACTGCACTACTGGGTATATACCCCAAAGATACAAATGTAGTGATTCGAAGGGGCACCTCACCCCAATGTTTATAGCAGCAATGTTCACAATAGCTGGAAACTATGGAAAGAGCCCAGATGTCCATCAACAGATGAATGGATAAGGAGGAGGTGGTACATATGCACGCACACACACACACACACACACACACACACACACACACACACACTCTCTCTCTCTCTCTCACTGGAATATTATGCAGCCATCAAAAAATGAAACCTTGCTATCTGCAATGATGTGGACAGAACTAGATGGTATTATGCTAAGCGAAATAAGTCAATCAGAGAAAGACAATTATCATATGATCTCCCTGATATGCAGAATTTACGAAGGCAGAGGTTCATAGGGAAAGAGAGGATAAAACAAAACAAGACAAAATCAGAGAGGGAGACAAACCACAAGACTCTTTTTTTTTTTTAGTTATTTCACAGAGGGAAAGAGATCACAAGGAGGCAGAGAGGCAGGCAGAGAGAGGGGGGTGAAGCAGGCTCCCCGCTGAGCAGGGAGCCCGATGCGGGCCTTGATCCCAGGACCCTGAGATCATGACCTGAGCCGAAAGCAGAGGCTTTAACCCACTGAGCCACCCAGGCGCCCAAGACTCTTAATCATAAGAAACAGGGGCTCCTGGGTGGCTCAGTCGGTTAAGTGTCTACCTTTGGGTCAGGTCATGATCCCAGGGTCCTGGGATCAAGCCCCACGTCAGGCTCTCTGCTCAGTAGGGAGCCTGCTTCTCCCTCTGCCTATACTCTCTCTCTCAAATAAATAAAAAAAATATTTAGAAAAAAATCATAAGAAACAAACTAAGGGTGGCTAGAGGGGAGGAGGGATGGGGTAACTGGGTGACAGACATTAAGGAGGGCATGTGATGTAATGAGCACTGGGTATTATATAAGACTGATGAATCACAGGCCTGTACCTCTGAAACCAATAATATATTATATGTTAATTAGTTTAAATTTTAAAAATGTTTAAAGAAAAGACATATCAACTAATCTCTGTATCAATCATCTATCTATCTGTATCTGTCACCTTATTTGACTCTCAATTCAAGCAAGTAAACTGTGTGCATGACAATCAGGGAAATGTGAATACTAATTATAATACTAATAACAAGGAATTATTTTATAATAATAGCTCCAATATTAAGGAATTATTGGGTTTTTGGAATGAAAACGATTCTAAATATGTTTCAGAATTACCTCTTTGAGAGATACATCTGAAACGTTTACAAATGAAATGGCATGATGTCCAGAATTTGCAGCTAACCCTTGAATAAAGGGGTTGGGGCACTGGCCCCCTGCATAGACAAAAATCTACTTACATATTAACTTGTGACCCCCCCCCAAAACTTAATTACTAATAGCCTCCTGTTGACTGGAAGCCTTACCAATAACATAAACAGTGATCAACACACACTGTAAAGTAAGCTAGAGAAAAGAAAATATCATTAAGAAAATCCATTTACAGTATTGTGCTATATTTACCGAAGGAAATCTATGTATAAGTGCACCTGCACAGTTCATACCCATGCTGTTCAAGGGTTGATTGTATTTTTAAATAACCCAGGGGTAGGGAGAGAGGAAGTAGATGGGGTGCACATAAAACAAGTTTGACTATGAGCTGATAACTGCTGAAATTGGTGATGGCTACATGAGATAGCACTGGCTATTTTACTTTTGCACGTGCAATTTTCCATAATAAAAATCTAAAAATAAGAACAACAAAAATCAATTTGAAGTGGCTCCTACTGGACAAGGATGGGACAATATGAACATCAAGAAGAAAAATGACTCCGACAGAGTTATCAAAATACATGTAAACAGTTAAGTTTACAATAAATACAAATTCAAAACCTTACTGGTCACCTTTAAAGGTTACAAGGGCAACCGCCTCATTCTGAAAGCTGGGAAATAAAGGAGAAGAATGAAGCATTTATCCTACCTTTTCTGTACTGGCTGTATTTCAAGGGAATGAAATCATTGATATGGGAAATTTCTTTTTAGAATTCCAATAAACAAATGGAGGAGGAAGAATTAGGAAATTATCATTTTGCAACCCTTGAAAGAGCTAGGCAATGTGATTAAGAGCTGCTAAAACCAGGGCGCCTGCGTGGCTCAGTCAGTTAAGCGTCTGACTCTTGATTTTGGCTCAGGTCATGACCTCACGGTCCTGAGATGGAGCCCAACATTGGGTTCTGAGCTCAGTAAGGAGTCTGCTTGGGATTCTCTCTCTCCCTGTCCCGCTGACCTCCCTCAACTCAGCTCGTGCGTGCATGCTCTCTTTCAAATAAATAAAAATAAAATCTTAAAAAAAAAAAAAGGAATGGCTAAAACCAACTTGTAAAAAGGATGACAGGAAAAATTGATGGGCTAACATCACCTGAACCTGGTGATCATGATTATTTTTCTCCTAACTTTATATTATGTAAATTTTCAAGACACAAAAATGCAGAGAATACAATGCACCCCCATCTACTCATTAACCACCTTCAAAAATTATCAACTCATGGCCAATACTCTGCCACCTATACTTGATTCCTTTCTATCTTCAATTATTCTAAAGCAAATCTCAGACATACTACTTCATCCACAAATACTTCAGTATGTATCTCTAAAATGGTTCCTAAATCTCAGCACTATTGACATTTTGGACCAGATGACTCATTGTTGTGAGGGCTGACCTTTGTGCACTATATGATGTTTAGCAGCATCCCCTGAATCTACCTACAAGACACTGTCTAGTAACTAATTATGACAAGTGGATGTTGCAAGTACCTACAGACATTACCAAATGTCCCCTGGGAAGGCAAAACCCATGCACCTTTGAGAACCACCGTTATAAAAGATAAGGATATGTAAAAAATAAAGCCACAATACCATCATCTCACCTAAGAATATTAACAGCAATTTCTGAACATCATAAACTATTTGGTCAGTATTCAAATTATCCTGATTGTTTTGCTAAAAAAAAAATTGGGGGCGCCTGGGTGGCTCAGTGGGTTAAAGCCTCTGCCTTCGGCTCAGGTCATGATCTTAGGGTCTTGGGATCGAGCCCCACATAGGGCTCTCTGCTCAGCAGGGAGCCTGCTTCCTCCTCTCTCTCTGCCTGCCTCTCTGCCTACTTGTGATCTCTCTGTCAAATAAATAAATAAAATATTAAAAAAAAATTCTTCACAGGTTTTTCAAAGCAGGTTTCAAGTAAGGTACACACATTGTAACTGGCTGATCTATCTCTTAAGTCTCATTTAATGGATAAATTCCCCTTCCTCTCTTTGCAGTGGATTCACAGAAACGCTACATATTCCAGCTGGTTGATGTCTCTCACAGCCAATAAAAATTTTCCCTCTCTGTTTAGTTTCTTTCCTTTCATTCACCCATGGAAGAGACCAGGCCCATAGTTTCCCTCAGTCTGGATTTAGCTAACTGCATCCCTGTGTTTTTATTTAACACATTCCTCTGACACTGGTGTTTCATATAATTGGTGGCTATAAAAGCTTAATCAGATCCTTGCTTGAGTTTTTGATAAGAATAATTCACAGATAATGTTGAACACTGACCAAACTTAGTACAAAGATCGAAATGACATTCAATGTCAACTTATGCGACGCAAAAGAAAAGTTCACAAGTAGACAGCACTACCTATGATATATTCCTGCCAAAAATAAACAAAAAGTGAACCAAATCCAATCAAACCCTAGATTTAAGTACCAGTTTATAGGAAATACAGGGAATGGAAGAACACGTTAAATAACATCATAGGACATCATCAAGCCAAATTCAGAATGTAGAAAATTATACATGACCAATAACCCAGTTTCATCCATAAATAGGTATAAAAAAAATAAAAAGGTATAAGAAAATGGTACAGACTAAAAGAGACCACTTTTAACATATGAACCTTCCTTGAATCCTGATTTAAATACACAGACTATTTTTTTAATGGTATTTATGGGATATTTGTGCAAATCTGAACATTCACTGCCTACTAGATGATATTGCAGTTAGTCTTCAAATTTTTTTGGTATGATACTGTTATGTTTTTTAAAATGTCCTTCTTTCTAGAGATACATGTTGAGGTAATTATGAATGAAATGTTACCTGGAATTTGATTTAAATTATGCCAATGTGAAAGGGAAAGGTATAGAAAATAAGATACCATATGTTGCTAATTGTTGAAGCTGGGTGATGGGTACTGAGGTTCATTATATTATTCTATTTCTGTGTATGTTTGAAATTTTCCACAATAAAGATTTCTTTAAAAAATCAAGTCCCCCTCACTATGAGGATGGATGGGAAAGCATCAGGAAGTGTTTAGGAGGTTCCTGCAGTAGGCTGTGTGAGAGGTGAAATGGCCTGTACTAGAGATAGTGGAAACAGAAAAAAAGTAGAATTCAACAGATATTTAGGAGGTATAATGGACAGGGCTTGGCAATTCAATGAGTATGTAAAGTGAGAGAGGGAGTCGAGGACAAGGCACAGATTTCTGGTTTGAAGATGTGGCTGGCACCGAGGAAAAAGGGCAGATTTGGGGGAAGGCTGCGGTTTGAGGTACCTGTGGAACATAGCACACATGGCAGCTGAGGCCAAGGGCAGGCAGGACGTGAGAATGCCAAAAATGAGAAGGGAGGAGCGCCTGGGACAGAGCGCCGAGGAACACCCAAGGCCCATCTGCTCACTGTGAAGGAGTAGGTCCTTTGTGTGTGTACCTGGGCTGGAATGTGTACATGCGTGGAAGGGGAAAACTGGCAGCAGGCAGGGACGGGGGCAACTGAGCATGGTGGTGGAAGATGCACCTGTGTCTGTGTGTGCATAGCTGGGGGAGATCCTAAATCACAACTCCCTCCCTTCCTTGCCAGCCCGCCCTTCTTTCTAGCGGTGGTCTCCACAGGACACCCGGGTGGGCTGACTCTCCCTTTGAACAGCTGGGAGGATGTCGCCGCCCCCGTGGCTGATCCTCACCTTCAGATCTTCACACAGGTCACCATAGTCAATCTCAATCAGGGCCTCTCGTGCATAGATGCTGGAAGTTCGCTGGGAACCACTCACTGAATCCTCCGCCTGGGAGCTACCCTGCAACAGTGAGAGGGAGAGTCCGATGGAGCACACTTCCCATAGAATGCCCCTCTAAGGGGGGGCGGGGTGAGGGGGGGCGCCTTTGTGAAGCACCTTGCTAAAGCATCTGTGGCAGGACATTAGTTTTGAAGGCACAAAGACCTCAGGTCAAAATTGGGCTCTACCACTGACTAACAAGTCATGCCGTCAGATCCTGACACCGGAAGCTTGATTTAAACATACAAACCCTCAACTGTAACATGGGATACTACCTGCCTCGCAGGGTTGTGTTTAGGATTAGGAGTAATTATGTCACATATTACCATGGTGCCTGGCACATTACTGGTGTTCTAAATATTTTGCTGAATTAAACTGAAATGCTATTTGGGAAAAGGGAGGGAGGAAGACATGTGGGGCTGAGATACATGCCCAGGTCTAAGACAGATACATGCAAACCTCCCCTCAGTTAATGTTCCCACCACTTGCTACCAATCTTCACCTTTGGTGCATAAAATGCCTTGGCCCCTCCCTTTCCTATGACTAAGCCTTGTCACCTCCACATTGCTGATGTCCCTTACCCAACCCTCTCCTGGCCAATCTCCCTCACTGCAGCTCAACCATCATCTCTCAGGTCCCCCAGCTCCTCTCTTCCTTTGCTCTTGGCTAATGTCCCTCAACTGCCACTCTTAGCAATATCCAACATCTGCTGGAGCCTTTAGCTCATGTCCCTAAGGTTACAGAATGATTCCATCTTTTTCTGGCTTCCCTCCCTCACCACCTACCGACATCCAGCACTACCCCCAACTCAACTTCCCTTTCATACCAAGGCTACTACCTTTCCCCTACCTGCCTTCACAGCCTCAGCCTGTCTCATCTCCCCTGCATCCCTCCTTATGTCTCCCATCACCCCTGCCCACCATCCTTTTCTCTCCCTTTCCCCCTCCCTCCCTGGTCACTTTCACCCCCATCCCTGGTTAATGCTGTTCATTTCCCACTCCCACCTCCAGCCCTGATCTGATACTCACCTCTTCCTGACTAATGTCATCCATGGTGCCCTTAGACAGCGGCAACTTGATATCCTGCATTTTGCAAGCCTGCAGCAGGTTGTGGCGGTCACTGCGTTTCTGTTCCAGCTTGGTCTCAATGGCTGTTACCTCCTTCTGTAAATGGGTCATTTCCCTAAAGGTCCAGGTAGAGAGATGAGATCCAAATCCAGGAGGCTGCCTGCTCTACCTAGGTCCCCCAACCCCAGGCCTGAACCCACTCACTTGTTGGCGCCCCCCAGTTTCTTACGAATCTCCTCCATCTCATGATTCTTGTCATTCACCTCCGACTTCTTGGCCAGGTGCTGATTCTTTAGGTCTTGTAGCTGGGCCATGGTCTCATCTATGATCTTCATATGTCTTTGCTCCTCCTGGTCCCAGCGGGGGGAACAGGATAAGAAGTGAACGTTTTCCTCATCTCCTCTAAGGATCTTCCCCCCTGCCCCCACGCTCTCCACCAGGCAGAAGGAACCTCCACAAGGCGTGTCAGAGCCTCTCTCCAAGAAGCTGTGCTTTCACATACCACCATCACCCTTTAGGTGTCTCTGTATCTTTTTTCAAATTTGGTCGCCCTCTCCCCCACATCCCATTATATAAGTTTTCTGATGTAGAAAAGTACAAAGAATTGAAACAGTATCAAGTAGGAGAAAAAAAAAGTCACTGGTAATCCAGCCAGACACAACCAGTTAACATTTTAGCCTATTTCTTATTTTATTTTATTTAATTTTCTTTTAATTTTATGAGAGAGGGAACACAAGCACAGGGAGCAGGAGAGGGAGAAGCAGGCTCCCCGCCAAGCAAGGGGGCCAATGCAGGGCTCGATCCCAGGACCCTGGGATCACAACCTGAGCCGAAGGCAGACGCTTAACGACTGAGCCACCCACGTTCCCCCTTATTTTAGCCTATTTCTTCCTAATACTACTTAGACAGCTCTACAGAGTTGAGACTATATTGTAATTAAAACTCTATATTCTGACTTAATGTTATATTTGAGCATCTTTTCCACATTAAAATTACTCTCATGGGCAATATAACATCTATGTTTTAAAAAAAAACCCCACAAAAACAACACTAAGTATTTTCTATTTTCTAAGTATTTTCATGAATGTACAAATATTTAAGCAAATGCCTATAAGGTCTGGAAGAATACCCACTACATGGGATTAGCTCCAGGAAGAGGAAAGGGAGTGGCATTGAGTGGTCAGTCAAGGGGAGTATAGTCTTACTTAATAGATCTGATTTTTTTAAAGGAAGAACATTTGGTGTCTACTTTGATCTTAAAGTCACTTAATGGGAACGTATCTGCCACGTCCTCCCAAACGGCTCATAAAAATAATATGCGTACACAGACAATGCAGAAGCAAATATGGCATGTCAGTGATTGATGAATCTCAGTGGCAGGTAGGTGGGAGTTCTCTGTAGTAGTCTTGCCACTTTCTGCTAAGTTTCAAATGATTTCAAAATAAAAAGTCAAAAAGTCATAGAAATAGGATTCTGGATCATCTAGCTGTCCACTTTCTCCTGCCTGATCTGCATTTGCACTGAAGACTCCAGTGACAGCAAAGAGGACTGCTTTAAATATCAGGGTTTAATGAAAACACACGCGTGCACACACGCGCGCACCCCAAAACAGTGAACACAGGCAAGCATAAAAGCCCAATGATATGTTTAAGTCAAGTGAAGAGGATCGAATCACCTCAGGAGGGGATGCTGTAAGAAGAACAGAGGTTTCGTAGTAATTTAAGGAGAAAGAATCTGGAAAAAGTGAGTCGTCAGACAATACCCAGTGACACAGGCAAGCTCAACTCAAACTGAGCCTTGGCCATCAGCAGCACAGGCGCAATGTGAAAAGGGACTCGGTTTCAGCAAAACACCATCATCTGTTGCACTAAATTAATGTGGTTAATTATAAAAATTGATTAGTCTGTCCTGGCTTTTTGGTGAAGTGCTCTAAGTATGTATGTTTGTAGGTATTTAATGTCAAGGATTTTTTAAGCCAACACTAAAAACCTTAGGTCTTTAAACGGGGTCTGTGTATTACTAAAATTTGAAGACCACTAAACTATGCAAATACATACATGAACGTAGCATAATTTGCTAAACTCCTAATTCCCAGAGGACACTGGACAGTTTCCAAGATGGAACTATAAATGTTTGTAATAAACATCAACCTCCGTGCATGAAGCTGTGCCAGAATTTTGGATTTCCTCAGGTATTACTAAGAGGGGATAAATATATCCTGAAGACTCTTGATGGATGGTGCCATATGGCATAAGAATGCTGGTCTTGTACACCGTGGCCAGTATTACTCATCTGGGTTTTTTTGTTTTGTTTTGTTTTAAATCTTAGGTAATGTGATAGGAAACAAATTACATCTGATTGTTGCTTTAATTTGCATTTCTTTGACTTCTAGTAAGGCTAAATTATGTGTATGTGTTTACCGGCTATTTGAATCATCTTGAACTGTCTGTGCCTCCTACTCAATTTTTTTTTTCCTATTTAGGTCTTGGTGTTTCCTGATTTCATTGGGGCTTTATAAATTACGGATATTATCCTTCTTGTCTATCATATCTCTTCCAATTTTCCCACCCAGTTTTTAGTATGTCTTTTTACGGTCTCCTTCCTTACCTTCTTGAGCTTTTCTATCTCATTTTCATCCTTTTTCACTGTCTGCTCCCACATATGTACTTTATCCTGGTCCTCTTTCAGTTGGTTCTTTTCAAAATCCAACTGGATGCCCAAGCGAGTCTTCTGATTCTCAAACTCCAAACTGTGGGGAGAAAGGAGAACTAGGTCTAAGATGCAGGGATTCAGTTAACTAATGAATTTCAGTCACCACTCAGTTCATTCTTCCACATTCACATAAAACTGTTCCCTGAAGCTGGAGAACTATGTCCCTCAGCCTAGCCCTATGGATATGACACAAGGCAGGGGAGATCGGGCCAAACTCCACTAATCCCCCTTTATACAATGGAAGACTCCAGAGCCCTCCCAAGTTCCTAGGAGGTACAAAAAGGTCCACTTGAACCCACCAGCTATGATAATTCCTATTTATTAAGTCTCTGTGTATTTTACATAATTACCTCTAATAGCTCAAGTAAGCATTATTATTCTAATTTTAAAAATGAGGAAACATGAGCCAAGAGGTAAAAGACCTTGCCCAAGGCCAGACAGCTAGTAAATGGGCACATGTGAGATTGGAAGCCAGGTCTAACACTAAAATCCAGGCTCCTTCTCCCATGGCAATATACTGTGGTGGCAATATATCGTGGTGGGAAAAGAGGTCTGGCATCCAAACCCTGCCATTTACTAGTAGTGTAATCTCAAACAAGTTAGTTATACTCTCCACGCCTCTGTCTCCTCACGTGTGAAATGGAAATAACAATAGTACTTACCTCAGGAGTTACTGGGAGATTTTTTAATGAATTAATATGCATCAAGTCCTTAGAAGCATGCCAGACACATAATAAGTACTTAATGAATTTTAGTTACCATCATTATTGACAGGTATACTGGCTGCATTCTGCTCATATTTGCTCACAGGCTTTGACTTTTTCCAACTACCACCCCCAACACACCCATATCCCAGAACCTTCAAGGAGCAGAGCTTGGGCAGTTAAAAAACAAAAACAAAACATGGAGAAAATACTAGATTCTTGCCATTACCCTGCTCCCCATCTCTTCAGAAAGTCAAGGAGTATGTAACCAGCATCCAGATACTAGCAGGCCAGGCAGGGCTAATTTCCAACTGCCTCCCCACTCCCCCAATATGGTGTGACAGATGCTGCCAGATGTCATGCTAGCAGCTTAAACTTATTAGTCACTATAATCCAAATGGAATGTAATTAACTCTATAATTCTGAGCTATGCAGTTTTAAGTCCAATCTCCTAAGCATGACTCATAAAGCCCTCTGTAATCTGACCCCTGCGGACCTGTCCACCCCCGCCTTCCTCCTGACCCCATTTTATGCTCCATTCAAAACTAGTTAGTTTCCAGTACAAGACACACTCTCTCACACCTCTGAGCATGCTATTCTCACTGCCTGGAACTCCCTTCTGTCTGCTGCCCAGCTGGCTAAGTCCTACTCACTCTACAGGCATCTAGTTCATCGCTCCTTGTTCTGTAAAAGCTTTCCTGACAGTTGTGAGCAGGTTCTTTCTATTACACTTTTCTGAGCTTTCTCCTCTTTTGGTGTAGTTAATTGTATCCCACAGTTCATTACACACTGATGTTCACTGTCTGTGCAAAACCCTTCTCTCCTTTGGCTCAATCCCTGATTTCCACTCCCATTATCTTCCCTATGGTGAGTATGCACTACAAAGTGACATACGTGTATACATGCATACATATGCCTTAAGGCCTTGTAAAATATGCTTGTTTTTAAATTTACACAAATCCAGTGTTATAAATTTATCCATGTTACTGCCTATAAATCCAGTTTCTGCTTTGAGCTGCTACACAGTATTGCATATAGTCTGTATATTCATCACATTTAACTTATATTTTCCCCAAGTGATGACTGTCCACATTGCCACCGTCCTACTACCACAGGAGTAGCTTTTCTAAGTCACAGAGCTTTGTAGATTTATTTTCACCAAATACTGCTAGACTGTTTTAATTCATAGTTCTCTGATTAGGAATAAGACTGAACATCAATTTGTAGTTATCAGCCATGCGTGCTTCTCTTTCCATGAAATGATGACTACATCCTCTGTCCATTTCTCTACTGGGTCTCCTGGTTTTTATTTTTCCTCTTGATTTGGAGTTCTTTGAACATTTCCTCTGTATTTTCTATGTACTTCAAGCATAGCATCAAGGACACTATTCTTAAATTGTTGACCTACTTGCTTGTCTCCCCAATTATTTCCTAACTCCCTGAGGACAGGGATAGTCTCCAATTCCATTCTATATCCCTTGAGCCTCGCTTAGGAGTAGCAGGGCAATGAATATTTACTATATGAGCCATGGGCTACATGCACTGCAGACTGAGGCCCAAGGTCCAGGAGGTGACCTCTTTCAGAGACTGTGTCATACTCGTCTGTCTTACCCCTATCTCCCCAATACCTACCACAGGACAACCTGGTACAACATAGGTACTCAAGAAAAGTTTGTTAAATGAATGAATAACCTAAAGAGGGGAAGAAAAGAGAAACTGTTGTTTTGTTCTTATTATCCTTCCAACCTAGAACTTCATTCCTCCTCGACCCCTCCCCATTGCCTATCAGGAAAATGACAATAATAGAAGCTAGCATTTACTACTCTTAGTAGGTGCTAAGTATTATGCTAAATGCTTTAGAAGGACTAGTTCATCTGATCTGCCCAACAATGCTATGAGACAGGCATTGGTATTAACCCACTTTACAGATAAAGAAATTACAGCTCAGAGACAGAGATCGAGTCACTCACTGCCCAAGATAATAAGTTGGGGAGCTGGGATTCTAACCCAGGTAAACCACGTTTAAAGCTGGCACTCTTGGGACGCCTGGGTGATTCAGTAGGTTAAGCGTCTGTCCCCGGCTTAGGTCATGATCCCAGGGTCCCGGGATCGAGTCCTGCATTGGGCTCCTTGCTCAGCGGGGAGTCTGCTTCTCCCTCTGCTGCTCCCCCTGCTTGTGTGCATGCGCACTCTCTCTCTGACATAATTAAATAAATAAACAAAGCTGGCACTCTTAACCACGAGACTATGCCACACTGACTCCCTGATGTTCCTGTTCTTTGAAGCTGACCTATAGTAAACACCCATTGTTCTAAGAGCTGCTCCCTGTCTTATGATGCCATGTGACTTCCCAGGATATCAGGCTGGGGGCTCAAGGGCACCCCTGAGTCCTCCTGTACCCATATTATCACCTACCGCTTCTTGGCAATTTCATTCTGCCGCTTCACCTTCTCTTCCTCAAACTCCCGGATGTTGCGCACACCAATCTCCCGACAAAACTCTTCAAACACCTCATCCTCTACCTGAGGGGAAAAGCAAGGGAGGGCAAAGGTCCTTTGGGTCATAGTGCTACTGCCAGCCCCGTCCTGCCCCACTGCATATGCTGGCATGGTTCAGCCTTTACCAACCTGGTTCATCTTCTCCTTCAAGTCTTTCATTTCCCTCTCTCGACTCTGGATGATCCTCTTAATATCATTAATGCGAGGCCCAAAGTTTGCTAGTTCACTCTCCAGTTTGGACTTTTCCTGCACAGAACAGGGTTGAGGGAAAAAAAAAAAAAGAGAGAGACCAGGCTCTTTAAAGCAAAGAGCCACTCTAAGCACACTGGCCCCTGGAGAGGAAGTGCTAGCTCTCCACATGCTAAGAAAACTTGGCTTAGAACTGCCCAGTAAAGGTTCCATTATCTCCCACATGAACTGTCACACAGCTTCCTCCGTGGCCTCCCAGGCGACCAGCTTCAATTCACAGGGCTGGGCACACAGTTAATATCATCAATTACAGGTCCACACTCCCTTATCTATAACCCTTGGAATTCAGACTTTTTGATTTTAGAAAAAGGTAAAAGGATATTTATACTACATTTTACATAATGCCTCCAGGTTGGTCTCAGGAAGCACCCCATGATCAAACACATTAACGCACCTAGAAGAACTCCCACCCACAGACACTGAAATGCCTATACTTACTTTCAGTTCACTTTCCGAAAGAGCTAAAATATCTGTTGAATGAACAATGCTAATAATAGCATCTAATATTTACTGAGCACTTATTGGGTTCAAGGAATCAGTCTAAGTACTTACATGTATGAATTCATTCAATCTTTGTAAGAATGGTATAAAGCAGGTGGTAATTCTAACTCCCATTTTACAAAGAGATGAAGACAGTATCAACTAACACTTTAAGTAAGCTGCCTCCGGCACACAGACTCAAGATCTGAAGCCATGGCTGGCTAACTGCTATGCTTGGTTCCCTGAAGCAGGCTGGGAGCAGGGAAATGGGACAAGTTCCCACCACCCAGAGAAACCTCGGCCAGGAATGTGAGGGTAGCCTTTGGAGGACAGGGATGAAGGCCAGGCCCCACCTGTAGATTCAGGGCTAGATGTCGTGTCTTGGTCTGTTCCAGGTCACTCTGCGAGTACTTGAGCCTCATCTGCAGTCCATGGGCCTGAGACTGCACCTGACGTAGCTCTGCCTCTTTCCGCTTTGCCTTCATCTGCTCCTGAAGTCGACAAGAGAAGGGGTAGGGGGTAAGAAGGGGCCTGGCCGGCCTGGCCTTAAGGCTCCAATTCCTACGGACGGTGTTGCCTTTGACTTACTTTTAGCTCCTCTGTCAACCGCTCCTTCTTCTCTTTTAATTTATCCACTGCTTTCTCATCCCAGCGCCGAGCCTTGGCCTTCAAGTCACTGGCCCCACCAGAGATCACCCCTGACTTCTGGAATAGGGTCCCATCCAGTGCCACTGTCTACACACAGTAGGTAGAAGAGAGAAGAGGGGGAAAAGATGAATAGGAGAATCTCCAATACGAATGTGGACAAAGACTCTCCAGCTCCAATGTGGACAAGGGAATCCATACCTTGTGACGCTGGTGGCCTCCAAAGGCAATGCGGCGAGCATCCTCCACATTGTCGCAGACGAGGGCATTGCCACAAGCATACTGCAGGGCCTTTTTGATGTGGGGTGGCTCATAGCGAATCACATCAATCACCAGCTTGGCCCCCTTCAGTTCCCGGAGCTTCTCATCTGTAGGTTTCACCTGTGGGAAACAGCTCAGTAAGTGGCAGAACATGGAGGGCTAGGAGGAGGGGCCCTCTCACACTGTCCTGACCCCATCCCCACCAGCCTCACCTCCAGGTAGTCAAGAGGCAAGAAAGTCTCAGGCTCCCCACGCTGTTCCTTGATGTACTGAATACAGTCCCGGCCTGTCTTCTCAGAGTCCACGATAATGGCATCCATGTTCTTGCCCAAAACTTTGGTTACAGCAATCTGATACTTCTTTTGTGTGGGCTGACAGAGGTCAATGAGGCGGCCATACTGAGGAAAGTCAGAAGAGAAAACTGAAGCATGAGGCTTTTGGGAACTGGATCAAGAACCCCAATTCCCAGCTCAGAAAGGGGCAGACCAAAATCTGTGTGAGGAACACAGCTTCCATGCTATGGAGGAAAAGCCTACTCTGGCCCCAAAGCAACAATCACTTTAGTCATGCCTGAACCCCAAAAGCATCTTTCTAAACCTTACTTTTACCATTACAAATTAAGTTGAACCCAGGGATGGAATTATAGCAATAGAGAGATAATATTCAGGGAACCTGGAAACTAGGGATTTGGTTCAAGAGGCCAAGAGCTCTGATAAAACCTAGGATGTCCCTATAAGCAACAAATTGGTTAGTACATGCCAAGGAAGATCATATAGAAGCCTGCAGTTACTTCCTAAGACTAATCCCTATCCTGTGACCCGCCCCCTTCGAAAGTCCTGCCCAGTCTCCCCGCCTTCCCAGAGAGGAGCGGACACAGCAAGACAAAACCTTCAGGAAAATGTGATTCGTGTGATGAAAAGAACATGAGGTCACCAGTCAGAACAAGCTGGGTTTGAACTGCAGTTCTTCCACTTATAAGCTATAATGTTTTGGGCAAGTCACTTAACCTTTCTGAGCCTGTTCCCCCAGCTGTAAATAAGGGATTAGCAACCTTGTCCTCACAGGCTGCTAAAAATTATCTGACAGTGAGTGGGAGGGTAGGTGCTCAGGAAATGAGTTCCCTTTCCACTCTTACCACAGAACCAGGGTACAGGCGCTTGATGCTTTCCATAATCTCTGCCTTTCGCTGTTGGCGGCTGCTCTCCTGCCGGTCAATACGGGCATCCCCCAGCTGTTCCATCACCTGGTTCAGCTCTTTATTGATCTCATCAATACGCCGCTTGGCCATCTCCACCTCCTCTGTCAGCTCCCCCTCTAACTTCTTCTGCTCCTCTAGGGACTGCCTACAAAGTGAGGGAACACAGGGGTCACCCTGGCTGGTGAGAAAATATTCCTGGCTGAGAGGTACTCTGGGCCTATTCTCGGAGACCCCAGGGACTCTGCCTAGGGAGGGGCAGGACAGATATGGTTCATAGGAATAGGCCTGGAAGTAAGAAGAAAGGCTACAGAGCCACATACTTGCTAGTGGTGATGTATTCCTCTAATTTCTCAATCCGTTTCTGATTCTCTTCAATCTCCCGCAGCTTTTGCTTAATCTTGGCCTGGAAGAAAGACAAATATACACCATGACCAGAGGCTGAGCAAGTTAACCCCAAGACCATGGGGCCCTGGCTTATACCCGTTATGTGCCCACTTATCCAAGAGCCCAACAGTTCAGGACAATCTGTCACTAATGCGGGAAACCTACTAAAAAGCAGACACACAACAGTGTTCAGTGTGGCTCTGCTAATTGATGGGCCTCCCAGAGCCCTGAGACCCTCTAATGGTGTTCTACCTAGCCCAGGCTATCTTCCTCACCAATCAGGGAGGCTCAAATCAAGGCAAAGTAAAGCTTTCCAGGCCTTTCTGCACCTGTTTTCTCATCTGTAAAATGTAGGCAACCTCCACTTCAGAGAGCACACATTAGGTGTTTAACACAGTATAGCTATTAATATTAATGCCCACCACCTTCTTTTAGATCTTCAAAGAAAGTGCTTAGCAGAATGCCTGACACATTGTAGGCTCTTCTTGGAGCACTATAACAACTATTATTATTTCACTACTATTGTTATTAGGAAGGCCGTGAGCGAGGTATACTTGGTAAGAGTGTGGGTTTTAGAGCTAGACTGCCCAGGTTCATATCCTGGTTCTGCTACTTCATAGTGATGTGACCTTAGGCGAATTATTTCAGGTCTGTACTATTGTTTCCTCATTTGGAAAACGAAGAATTAAATGAGTGGATACATGGAAAATACAGTGCCTATCACACAGTAAGTGCTCACTAGTTGTTAGCTATTGTCATTACTGTTAAGACTACCATCACTTCTTTTCCTCTGGCCCATTATCCCTCATCTTTTAACACATGCCCACCTCTGTCTCTACTTTCTTCCGCTCTTCCAGATCCAGCCGGTCCTGGTCAGCTTTCTGATCTCTATTGAACTTCTCCAGCTCCTGGGCCAAGGTAGCTGCTCTCTTGCTGGCTTCTTCTTTCAACCGGTGGTATTTCTTCACCTGTGTTAGGAACAACCAACCGAATCAGTCTCTGTCAGCAGAGCAATCCTCCATCCCACTCCCACCCCTTCCAGAGCTTACTTGATTCTCCTCCAAGGTCAAGTCTCTGCCTTGACTCTGACTCTCCTCTTCCATCCTTTCCTCAAACTCCTGCCGGGCTTTCTCTACTGACAGCATCTCCTTTTCCAGCTCATCCATGTCACCTTTACGCTTCTTGTAATGCTTCTGAGCATTCTGTAGGGACTTCTTGGCTGCTTCCAGCTTCTTGATTTTGTGGGAGGTATTCTCCTTGGCTTTGATGTACTGAGGCCGCTTCTGGTTCAGCTCTGAGTCCTTCTCCCTTTTGCCAGAGGGGAGAGGAGTAAATCGGTTAGCAGTGTGGGAGAAGGGATGGTTCCCAGGCTTTTTACCCAAAGAGGGGCCTGAGGCCTCCAGCCAGCCTCAGGAAATTGCCTAAAGAACAAGGGCCTGATGCTGCCCAAAGCCTCAGGAAAGGGGCAGTCTGACTGCTCCCTGGAACTGATGGCTTCAGCCTGACATTCCAGCCACTCCACAAGGTAAAGTTACCACTCCTGCCTCAGCACTAGCCAGGCCAGGCCCCTCAGGAACAACTCCCAAGAATGCCCTGTGTCCATTTAGTTGACCCCAGCTAATCTAACCTTTTCAAATTCATGTCCTTTAAACTTCTAGCTCCAGATTTCCTCTTCCAGGAAGGCATTCCCAGCCACTCTAGTAGCTGGGCCTCCCATTGCTTCCTCTCACTTACCAAGGTCACCACCCCTTTCAAGTCCTCTCTTTTATGAGTACCCATCTACCCAGAGTCTGAGTACTTAAATGCTCTATTTGTCTAAAATGCAAGTGAAGAAATGTGCTTGGTTCTGGCCAAAGCAAGTCAAGAGGAAGACAAACTAGTGTGAACACTGGACTCTAGGCTCAGAGGAGCCCTAAGAAACAGCACAGCCTCTTGGTTTCCCACAGGTTGCAGGCCCAGGCCTGCCTCTTACTTGATCTCCTTCTCAATCTGCTGCTGCTCCCGCATCATTTTGCCCAGCTCCTTCTTCTTCTCCTTCAGCTCATCCTCTACCTTGTCCATTCGCTTCTTGTCCTTCTCGATCTCCTTGTTCTTAGAGGCCAGTTCCTTATTGAGCTTCTCAATTTCCACTTCGTTGTGATAGAGCTTAAAGAGCTGCAGCTGCACCTGAGCTCGCACCACCTCATCCTTTAGGCGCTGGTAGCGGTCAGCCTGTGTGAACAAGGGCATGAAAGCAGGGGTGATCAGTAAGGTACTGGCTCCACCCTGGCCCCCCAGAGCCCACAGGCAGCCTGGCCACCTACCTCTTCTTTCTCCTGTTTGGCCTCCTTGCGTTCAGCCGCAATGTTTTTTTTGCGATGGTAATTAAACTGTGTGTCCTCTTCAGCCTTCACCATTTCTTTCTTTCGCTTGTCATATTCCTGGGCCAGCTCCCCAGAGCGACTGATCTCTTCAAATAGAGCTGTCCTCTCTTTGGGGTTCTTCATGGCAATAGATTCCACAGCACCCTAGTAAAGGTCAAAACACTCTCCCCGCTTAGAGCCTAGCCGGCCCAGTTCCCTCCACCCATTTCCACTTGATCATCCAGAAAAAGGTCATTGAACCTCTCCCTGCACTAGGTGCCACATTTCACAATGGGCACATTCCCTGCCTCTTAAGGTGCACAGGAAGTAAAAGGGACAAAAGCAAAGACAACACCGTGTGTTACATGCAGTGAGAGAAGTAGCACAGAAAAAGGACTAAAAGAAGCTTGCAGGTGGGAGACTGGTAGACGTGTCTATCCCAAAGGTGACATCTAAGCTGAGTTTGAAAGATGGAGAAGAACTAACCAAGAAAGTTAAGAGAGAAGGTTATTTCATGTAAAGGACAATTAATATGCAAAGGCCTGCAGGCCAAAGAAAGCAGGTGAATTGTGGGAACTATAATGGTTTAACTGGGCTGGAATGCAGGGTTGGAAGGGTAAAGTACTGGCAGATGAGGGGCTAGTGAGGTGGGCAAGAACCAAAAAATGTTTCCTGAATGACAGGAGTTTGGAGTTTATGCTAAAGCAATGGTTCTCCAACTTCAGCATGCATAATAACCTGGAAAGTTTGGTAAAACACCCAGTGCTGGGCCCCACCCTATAGCCTCTATGTCTGTAAGTCTGGGATGGAACCAGATACTGTGCATTTCCAACATGTCCCCAGTTGATACTGATCCAGAGACCACAATTTGAGAACCACCTCATAAGGCAATGAGAAATCACTAAAATGCTTTAAGGAGAAAAGGAAAGAAACAGATCTGTGCCCTCATAAGAGGAATCTAGCCTAAGAGATGAACTGGAAGGGGCCAGCTAGGCTGGAGTCAATAAGGCCAGCGAGGAAGTTACTACATTAGTTCAGGGGAGAGATGAAGCTCAAGATGGAGCGGGCCCATTGAGGATGGGACAAAGGTCAGCAAACAGCAGATAGCCAGTAACTGTTACAAATGCTCACCTGGAAGACGAGGAAGTTACGAGCCTTGATGAGAATGCCCAACTTCTCTAATTCCTCACTGTATTCGTGTAGCTGGACCACTTTGTTGTTGATCTTGTACTCAGAAGAACCCCCTACAAGACAGTGCATGAACTGGCTGAAGGTTAGACCTCCCTCCTGACCCGGCCAACTAGTCTAGTCACCTCCCAGGACCCAAGGGGAGCCTTCTGGCCAGCCTCACCCACCAACAATGACACGGGCAAAGGTGCGGTCCTCAGCACCCTCCTCAGAGTAGACCATGCTGACAAAGGCCCGGTTGGCAGCTGGCTTGCCCACAGGAGCTCCGTGGATCAGGTCCCTCAGGGTCTTTACTCGCAGGTTGCTGGTTTTCTCACCCAACACAAAGCTGATCGCATCCATGAGATTTGACTTACCTAAGGGAATACGGGGTAAAGCAAAGGAGGGGAAGTCAGGAAACACTGTTCCACCCCACCAAAGCCTTGGTTCAACAGCTTAGAAAAATAGAAAAACAGGTCCTATGCAGTTATTACCTAGAACAGTTAAAGACTAGAACCCCCTACTAAGGAAACGGGATATTCACACAATGGATTGTTCTACAACTTTTAATAGCATGGGGAAACACCCACAATAGAAGAAATAAGCAGATATAAAACTCAATACAGTACAATCTCAACCAAGTTTAAAAGTAAAAAAAATAAACAACAACAAAAAACAAAACCAACCAAGAGCTGAGAGAAGGTAATAATGGGGAGTTGCTGTCTATTGAGTACAGTTTCAATTTTGCAAGATGAAAAAATTCAGATCAGTTGTACAATGTGAAGATTCTTAACACGACTGAACTGTACACTTAAAAAATCATTAAGATGGCAAATTTTGCTATAAATATTTTACTGTAATTTTTTAAAGATTTTATTTATTTCACAGAGGGAGAGAGATCACAAGGAGGCAGAGAGGCAGGCAGAGGGGGGGGGAGCAGGCTCCCTGCTGAGCAGGGAGCCCGATGCGGGCCTCGATCCCAGGACCCTGAGATCATGACCTGAGCCGAAAGCAGAGGCTTTAACCCACTGAGCCACCCAGGCGCCCATTACTGTAATTTTTTAAAAGGCATATTCCTAGGGGCACCAGGGTGGCTCGGTTGGCTGGGTGAGAGACTCTTGATTTTAGCTTGGGTCATGATCTCAGGGTTGTGGGATTGAGCCCCACGTGGAGCTCCCCACTCAGCACGGAATCTGCATAAGATTCTCTACCTCTGCCCCTCTCACCCCACAGGCACACTCATGCACGCGCTCTCTCTCTCTCTCTCTCTCAAAAAAAGGGCATATTCTTATTGTAATATAATATGATGCATACATCACCATCTACTAAGTATCTTGCCAAAAATACTTAACTTGAATCTAAACAAGCCTTTAGATCTACCTTCCAGTTTACGGGAAATATAGCAGTTAGAGGAACACAGTAAATAACACCATGAGGAAATCCTAAGACAAAGAGAATCTGGAATGCTCTCCAAGACAACTAGCCTCATCTTTTCAAAAAAATGAATGTCTAGGGGCACCTGGGTGGCTCACTCAGTTAAGCATCCGACTCTTGATTTCAGCCCAGATCATGATCTTAAGGTTGTGAGATTGAGCCCCATGTCCCAGCCCGGGGAATCCACTTCTCTCCCTCTGCCCCGGCCCCCCTATGCTCTCCCATACACACATGCTCCCTCTCTCTCAAATAAATAAATAAATCTTAAAAAAAAAAAAAGTCAACGTCTAAAAAGAAAAAAAAAAAAAAGAAAGGTTTGGAGAACCACTCCAGAAAGCAATTACTGAGAAATAAGCAAAGGCAGTATAAAAACTTTGACTGGATTCTGGTTTCCCATCATCATCAACAACAACAACAACAAGACATTCTGGGGAACAATTAGGGAAGCTTGAATATGAACTAGATAATTAGATAACAAGGAAATTAGTTTTCCCAGGTGTGATCACGGTCTAGTGGTGACATAGGAAAATAATGATTTTAGAAGTCAAATGCTGAATCCCTAAAGGTGAAATGTCATTAAGTCTGCAACTTACTTTCAAATGATTAAGCAAAACACACATGTAAGTCTGAATATTTTCATAATAAAAACTTGGGGAGAGGCAAATGCATAGGAAAAAAAATACATGAAAATATAAACAGTGGTTGCTTCCCAAATGGAAAATAGGGAAAAGTCAGACAAGGGAGTCTTTTTACTGTCTATCCTTTGGGATTTTTTTTGAATTTTATATTGTGTGTGTGTATCAGTTATTCAGATAAATAGGATTTTTAACATTAAGAGTGGTTATCTTCGGGGATGCCTGGGCATCTCAGTGGGTTAAGCCTCTGCCTTCGGCTCAGGTCATGATCTCAGGGTCATGGGACTGAGCCCCGGATCAGTAGGTAGCCTGCTTCCTACTATCTCTCTGTCTGCCTTTCTACTTACTTGTGATCTCCTTCTCTGTCAAATAAATAAATAAATAAATAATCTGAAAAAAAAAAAAGAGTGGTTATCTTTGGGACACTTGGGTGGCTCAGTTGGTTAAGTGTCTGCCTTCAGTTCAGGTCATGATCCTGGTCACGGGATCCTGGTCAGGGTCCTGGGATAGAGTACCACATTGGGTTCCTTGCTTAGTGGGGAGCCTGCTTCTCCCTCTGCCTGCTCCCCCTGCTTGTGCTCTCTCTCTCTCTCTGACAAATAAAATCTTAAAAAAAAAAAGTGGTTATCTTTTCAGTGGAGTCACAACTGTTACTGTCTTCATTTTAGGTTCAGGTAAAAGTTCTTAAAAATTTAGACTGGGGTTGGGGGCTGGGGAACAGGCTACTCTATAAATTCTATCTCAAGATTCTCCCTTAACGTGTTATATGACCTTGAACTGAGGACCTAATTTCCCACACCTTTCTACCCAGCTATACAAATGGCAGCCTGGTTCCTTCCACAGAGGGAGTACGAGACAGTGATTAAGAGCTCGAGTTCTGGGGTACCTGGGCGGCTCAGTCGGTTAAGCGTCTGCCTTTAGCTCAGGTCGTGATCCCAGAGTCCTGGGATTAGTCCCACATTGGGCTGCCTGCTCAGCAGGGAGTCTGCCTCTCCTCCCTCTGCCCCTTCTCCTCCTCCTGGCTTGTTCTCTCTCTCTCTCTGTCTCAAATAAATAAATAAAATCTTTAAAAAAAGAGAGAGAGAAAGAGCTCAGGTTCTAGGGGCGCCTGGGCTCATTTGGTTAAGTGTCCAACTCTTGATTTAGGCTTAGGTTGTGATCTTGGGGTGGTGGGATTGAATCCCGTGTCAGGGTCCATGCTCAGTGTGGAGTCTGCTTGTCCCTCTCCCTCTGCTCTGCTCCCCCCAACTCTCTATCTCTTAAATAGGCAAATAAAATCTTTAAAAAAAAAAAAAAAGAGCTCGATTCTAGTCCAACAGACCAGGTTTTTAGTTTCACTAATTCTTAGCTGACCTTCCATTACCTCACCTGGAAAATCTAAAAAACCAGAACTAATAGCTAGAGCTTTTAAAATAATGTTTGGCACACAGTTCTCCACTGAAGTGGCAGAAGCAGAGGCTTTGAAGTATGACAGGCACAGGTTCAGACCATGGCTCTGAGAATCAGTTAGTGTGCAAGTGATCACAACTGTTTGTGATCTCAGTCTTCCCACCTATAAAACCAAGATAATGGTATCTCCCTCATAAGGTCACTTCGAGACTTTAAATGTAAAAGGTTCCAATAAACAAAGTACTTGACACACAATGGTGGTCAATAAATGGCAGTCCTATCCTAACACAGGTCTGGACTCTTAGCTCCATCTCCCTTATCAGAGCAGTTCTAACACAACAAGCAGACTAAGAGTCAGACTTCGACACATCCACTCCCAACCTTTGGGCTTCTCCCATGTTCTCCAGGACAGTAAGAACGTCCCACAACCAAAGCCCTCCCTACTAGCAATCATTTAATACTGTAAACATTTTTGTAACATGCATTATGAGCCATAAGGTAACATAAAATGTTTTAAGGAAAGTCTTCTTTAGGGGGCACTCATAAAACAGTGATGAAGATACAAAAACACATCCCATGAATACAAGACAGAAAAAAGTAAACTTTAACATGTACCAAGTGACTACTGTGAGCCAGAGAAGAAGAGTAATTCACTGAGGGCACCCAAGGAATGGCCTGTGGAGATGGGCATTGAAGAAATGGGCAGAGGGGGGGCAGGGGGGAGGAGTCCAGACTAAGGGTCTTTTTGGAAAAACTGGGTATACAAATCTACCCATGCTGAGAGGAGTGAATGCCAAGTGGTGCATTCTGGCTCTTTCCAGAGGCCACCACACCAAAATCCTGAGAAACTGGAGTGGAACCCCAAGCATTAGCCCTCTAGGCCAGCGGTTCTCAAGCGAGGTTGGGGGAAGCAGGGAGAGATTTGCCCCACCTCCCAGGGAACACTGGCAATGTCTGGAGACGTTTCTGGTTGTCACACCTGAGGAGCGAAGGTGCTACCACTTAGTGGGTAAAAGCCAAGGATGCTGCTAAACATCCTACAACACGCAGAACAACCCACAGCAAAGAATTACCTTTCTAGAAATATCAACAGTATTGCTGTTGAGAAACCTAGCTCTACAAAGAGCACCAAACTCCAGAGAAGGTTCATGAGTCTGAGTTTTGTCAGCAAGGGGAGCCCCTCATGCTAGGAAATGATTTAGCTAGAACATATCTGGGGTAGGGGAACACAGCAGGATTCCAAACAGACTGCTTGTGGGGGGTAGATGGGAAGAATCCATAGTGTATTTTTTACTTAAAAAAAAAAAAAAGGTAGGCTCCATGCTGGGCATGGAGCCCAACAGGGGGCTTGAACTGACCACCCTGAGATAAAGACCGGAGCTGAGATCAAGAGTTTAACCGCCGCTTAACACTGAGTCACCCAGGCGCTCCAATAGCGCATCATTTATTTTTTTTTAAAAGATTTTATTTATTTATTTGACACAGAGAGAGAGATTACAAGTAGGCAGAGAGGCAGAGAGACAGGGAGAGGAAGAAGCAGGCTCCCTGCTGAGCAGAGAGCCCGATGCGGGCCTCGATCCCAGGACGCTGAGATCATGACCTGAGCCGAAAGCAGAGGCTTTAACCCACTGAGCCACCCAGGCGCCCTAGCGCATCATTTAGAGAAGAGGAGTTAAGATAGGAAATAGAGGTCTTACGGGACCACCTTCCTCCCACCCCCCAGTTTTCTCGAGATGTAACTGACAAACATTGTATTAGTTTCAGGTATACAATATAATGAATCCATATTTGCATATATCAAGAAATGATTACAATAAGTTAACATTCATCACTTCACATAAACAATTCTGTCCTTGTGATGAGAACTTTTAAGATCTATTCTCTCAGCAACTTTTAAATATACAATACAGTTATCTACTGATCGCTCTTTCTAAAGACACAACCCAAGTCACTGTATCCCATCAACCTAATTTCCTGTATAGCATTCATCACAGCCAAAAACTGTCTTATTTTCTCCTTCTTTATTACTGTCTTTCCCCTCTGGAATGCAAGTCCCCTGAGAGCAAGGCTTACTCTATTCTCCGCTGTTTCCACAGCACCTTGAACAACTCCTTATAAAACAGTAAGCATTCAATAAATTTAGCGAGCGAATGAGTTCTTTAAATGGTTTCAGTGGCAACAAAGGGGGTATTTCGAACCATCCCCACCTCTAAGATGGAGGTGGAGGGTGGATACCCCAGGAACTCCCGCTGGAGACGGGAGCGCCAGGTCTGAAATTCAAAAGTGCCGCCTCGGGAGAAAAGTTAAAAAAGGAGGAATTGGAGCATACCAATGAGAGGCGGGAGGGGGCGCTGAGTTGAGGGAAAAGTGTACCGCTGGGGACCGGACGCCTTGGGAGGACTACAATTGGTCCCACACTTTCCGGAGAGTTCAAACAAGGCAGGGGAAGTAGCCAGATCCAGCAGGTCCGGCGGGGAACTGAGCCGCCCGCAGCTGGCGGACAACTCCGGACGCGCCACTTTTGGCGGGAGGGGGCAGTGGGCAGGCTAACGTACAGTTCGGCCCGTACCACTCGCTCAGGGGCAGGGGCCGCGCAAAGAGCAGAAAAGTGACACTTGGGGAAGAGGTTCGAGTGAGAGCACCCGAGCGGGGAAAGCGGGTTCCTCCTGAGCCAGCTCCGGAGGGAAAGGGAACTCTGAGGGTTCGCGACATTTCAGGTCGCACGGGCTGGGCTGTACTACTCTGCTACCGGATTAGGGGGTCCAGGCCGGGACGGGCGCAGGGCCGCGGCCAGGTTTATCTCACCAGAGCCATTGGGTCCAATGATGGCGGTGAACCTCTGAAACGGTCCGATAATCTGCCGACCCTTGTACGACTTAAAATTCTCGATCTCAATCAGTTTCAGGAAACCCATGGCGGCGACGGCGCCGGCGGCTGTACAAAAGGCCGCGCCGTACACGGGGAACTGGGATAGCCCGCGCGGGAAACACCGCAGTGCAGGCCGGGCTTACGACAAACCTCGCGAGAATTAGGCCATGCCTAACGGGATTTCCGGCTTCCGGCGAGAGCGGAACCAGGGGCGTGTCGTGGAAGTTTTGTTGATCCGTTGCCAGGGCGCGAGCTTAAAACGGGCGTTTGGGTCCCGCCCTCCTTTCTTGTTGCGTGGCAACGCAAAAGGCTGACCCTGCCTACCAAATCTTAGAGGAGGTAGTGAGGGAAGATGCTGCAGCTTTCGGGATCCTAGGAAGCAGGCGGGACGGGAGCCCACGCTTACTGAGACAAGTCACAGCAGGGTTATGCCCTCCAGGGCAAGAGGAAGGTGGGAGCTTGGCTGTGGCTCAAACAAGAACAGGGTCGGGGATTGGAAGGACCCCGGGGAGCGAGGGCTGTACGGGAAGGAGGGGCCGGCGGGAGGATTTGGTGTTAGGGGAGCTCAGACCAAGCTGAGGGTGAAGTAGGATTGAAAGTGCAGTGGAATGGGGGTAGGGATGGGATGCGGTAGGAAGGGGGCTGGGGTGAAAAGGGGGATGGAGTGTGAAGGGAGATGAGGGTACTCTGGAGCGGCGGGGTCATGGGCTAGGAAAAGCTATGGCCATAGGTACTGCCTCTATCCCCTGCCTCCCTCCTTTTTCTCCAAGCAGAGTTCAGAGACTGTTGCTGTAGCCGAACTATAGTCTTGGACCTGAGCCACTTATTGGCTACTTTAACCTAGACCCAAGCTGGGAGCTTCAAAATTGACACTCGTTGCTAAGAAAGGTATTTTGTGTGAACCCCCGGGGGCTCAGTTTCCCTAAGCCACTGCTCTCCACCTCTAGTCTCCTTCCTTTCTCCCCATTTTTTTCTGTCTCTCCTTATGCTTCATCCCCACCCCCATTTCCTCCTCTCCATCCCCTTCTGGCACCCTCCCTTGCTTTCCTCCTTCCCCTTCTCTTGCTCTCTGTCTTCCATTCCTGTCTACTACCCTGTTGCCTTCTTTCCCCTTTCCCTTTCTGCCTCTCCCACACCCCACCCCCGCTCCCTCCATCCCTTTCCTCTCTCTGTTCCCCATATTTTCTATCCTTCTTCTTCATACTTTTATCCCCCTATCACCTTATACCACCTGCTCATTACAAGGTCATGGCCTTAGCAATCCAAGAAGCTTAAAATACCTGCCAAATCTTCCCCTTCAGTGATGACAATATGTATATTATATTGTGGTGACAAATGGAATGAGTTGGCTGGGGTTGGTGCTTTGACTTACACATGGAAAGGATCTGGTGGTTGCCATAGCCATTCCTGAAACCACTTTTAAAATGACATCTGGAGGCTGGGAAGAGTCTAAAAGTCTTATGACAAGTCCAGGAACGTGAGAAAGCTTGGTTGATGGAATCTAGTAGAGGAACCATAAATGAATTCAACTGGGAAAAACAGTCACAGTCAGGCTAGGGGGACAAAATGACCAAAGGACAGCAATCTCATATAATTGACAGGAACTAGTGTTCTATTTAAAAAGATGAGATGAAACTTGGAAAAAAATCAAATTGGATCCCTTTCTCTCATACTGTATATAAAGTGCAATTCCAGATGGATTAAAAACTTAAATGAGAAAGGCCAAATTCTAGACATTTTACAACATATAGCGAAATATGACCTGAGGGGATTTCTTAAATAATGAAAATTCCTAAGCTTAAAGGAAAAGATGGCTGAATTTGACTACATTTAAATTCATCCAAATTACAACATAAAGAAAGTGAAAAAATGGGTAGGTACACACAGAAAGCTTCTGGAGTATTGATAATGCTTTATTTTCTGGCTTCTGCAGAGGGTTCACAGGTGTTCATTTTGTTGTGCTTCATAACTTACATGAGTGTTAACCATATCCCTGTTTATGTATCAATTGTTACCATAAAATAATAATAAAATGAGGGAGTACCTGGGTGGCTCACTCGGTTAAGGGGCTTCTTTCAGCCCAGGTCATGGTCCCGGGGTCCTGGGATGGAGCCCCAATTTGGGCTCCTTGCTCAGCTGGAAATGCTTCTCCCTCTCCCTCTGCTTGCCACTCCCCCTGCTTGTTCTCTCTCTCTCCCTCTGTCAAATAAAAAAGTAAAATCTTTAAAAATAAATAAATAAATATTATTTAAAAAATAATAAAATGAAAAGACAAGTCACAAATTGGAAGCGTTTTTCCACGTTTATTTTTTTAAAGATTTTATTTATTTATTTATTTATTTATTTATTTATTTATTTATTTATTTGCCAGAGAGAGAGAAAGAGAGAGAGAGCATGTGCCTGAGAGCACAGGCAGGGGAGGTGCAGAGGGAGAGAGAGAGAGAGAGAAAGCTGAGCAGAGGGCCCAACCTGGGGCTCAATCCCAGGATCCTAGGATCCAGACCTGAGTCGAAGGCAGGGGCTTAACTGACCAAGCCACCCAGGCGCCCCTGTTTGCCACATTTAAACTAAGAAATGATTAGTATGTAGAATACATAACTCCTAAAATTAATAAGAAAAGGACAAGCAACTTGATTTAAAAATAAATAAACAAAAGATATGAATGAGCACTTCACAGAAATCAAAAATGGTCAAATCACAGATGAAAAGATGTACAACCCCACTAGCAATAATGATAATTCCTATAAAAATTGGTAATTATAATTTTAAACTCACCAATTGGCAAAAATTAAAGTCTGCTTTACCAAGTATTGCCGAGGATGTGGAATGACTGGAGTTTTTATACAATGTCGTGGAAGTGTAAATTGGTACAATCTCCTTGGAAAACAACTTAACATTATCTTGTAAAGTTAAGTACACTTATGCCCTGTGATCAGCACTTGCACTCCTAGGTATATGCTAGAGAACCTTTCCCACCTGTATATATATTTCTTTTAATCTAAATGTTCCTCCTCCCTCTTTTGCAGTTTTTCATCCCCACAACCCCACCAGAAATGTTTCTGTTAAGGTCATCAGCATCCCTCACATTACTAAACCTGTCAGTTCTCAGTCCTCGTCTTAACACATCATCAGTTGCTCACTCTCTCGAAAAAGCTTCTCAGACAACACAGTCCTGGGTTTCCTCCCACCTCACCAGAC
>LNAC01000692.1:357873-404424 GCA_002007465.1 Ailurus styani | reverse complement strand
CTCCGCCTCCTCCTCCACCTCCTCCTCCTCCTCCTCCCCATCTCCCCTGGGCCATTCTTATCCATCTATGCTTACTCCCTTACAGATCTCTTACAGCTTTACAGCTTTAAATTCCTTTGTATCAGTCAGCATAAGCTAAATTATGCTGAGGTTACAGACAACCCCCAGATCTCAACAGCTTAAAAAAACAAGGATTTTTCACTCATGCTTCTTATCTGATGTGGATTGGCTACATCTCTGCTCTATGTCATCATCCCAGAGACACTGAAGGAGCAGCCCTTAGCGGGGATACTACCAGTCTCATAGCAGAGAGTGAAGAGGAAAAAGCAGGGGTGGGGTGGGCAATCACATAATGGCTCTTGGTTCTCTTTGGGAATAGCACATGTCAATTCTTCCACAGCAGAGGGCAAAACCAACCATGTGGCTAACATTGAGGGCAATGAGATACGGATGTATAGCCTTCTGGTGGGAGGAGCAGCAGATCTTTTGGACCAACAATAAAATTCACCATATCACCTGTCTGCTATTAGTGGCTATCTAATAGACCTCTCCAACTCAACACTTCCCAAACTGACCTCTTGATCCTACCCCACCCCTGTCCCATCCCATACTGTTGTCCCTACACAGACTATTCAGTTGATAGTAACTCCATCCCTCTGATTGCCCCAGCTCAAATCTTTGAAGTCATTCTTAATACCGTTTTCATACTGCACATCTGATCCATCAGGAAGTCCTGTTGGCTCTATCTTCAAAATATAGCCAGAATCTGACCACTTCTTTGCTGCTACTAACCTGACATGATTCACCATCATCTCTTGCCTGGACAGCTGCAATAGCCTCCTATCTGGTCTTCCTGATTCTAGCCTTGCCTCTGGTCCCCTCAGTCTATTCACACAGCAGCCAGAAGTGATTCTTCACAAATAAAAGGCAGAATACATCATTCCCACTGCTCAAAACCCTTCAGTGGCTGCCCATTTCTCTCAGAGTAAAAGCCACAGCCTTTAAAGTCCTACATGCTCTGTCCCCCCTATTATCTCTCTCATACCGTTTCCTACCTTCCTCTCCTCCACTCACTTACCTCCCTGTTCCCGAATGTGTGCCTTTTGTGTTCACCTTAAGGCCTTTGTACTTGTTCCCTCTGCCTGGAGTGTTCTCTTCCCGGATATTTGCTTGGGTGACTCCACCTTCAAGTATTTGCTCCAATATTACCTTTTCAATTATGCCTTCCCTGGCTTCCACATTGAAAATTGAAACTCTCCCCATTTCCTTGGTCCTGCCAAGTCCCTTTATTCTGTTCTATATTTTTCCCCATAGCACTTGTCATCTTCTTACAAACTTTTTAATGTACTGTTTATTGTCTCTCTGCCCCCACTAAAAAGTAACCTCCACAAAGACTCAGATTCTCTTCAGTTTCGTTCTTTGATGTCTCCAAGCTGCTTAAAGGAGTGTCTGACAGTAGGCACTCCACAAATATTTGTTAAATGATAGAATGAACATGTGTGAAAAAAAGTAACATGAAGAAAAATACATACTACATGATACATTATAAAGTTCTAAAACAAGAGAATGTTTCAAAATATTGTCCAGGGGGTCCTATACATACACAGTATATTTTCTTTTTTTTACATTTATTTCCTTTTAATTTAAATTCAATCGATTAACATATAATGTATTATTGGTTTCAGAGGTAGAGGTTAGTGATTCATCAGTCTTACATAATACCCAGTGCTCATTATACCACCCAGTTACCCCATCCCCCTGCCTCCCCCCCCTCCAGCAACCCTCAGTTCATAAACAGTATATTAATGCCTATGAATAAGCAAATGTTAACATTTGCACAGTGGTTATCTCTTAGGGTAAGGATGAGGGAGAAGAGACATAAGACACCTGATAATTTTGTTCAAGTTCTATTTCTTAAGCTGGGGAGTTTGTTCATGGGTCTCTTATCATGCTTCTTAACTTGCATATGGGTTATATATTCTGCTCTATACATCAAATATTTCAGTCACAAATTTTTTTTTTAAGTATTGGGGGTTGGGTGGATAGGGTAACTGGGCGATGGACATTAAGGAGTGCACCTAATGTAATGAGCACTGGGTGTTATATATGACTGATGAATCACTGACCTCTACCTCTGATACTAATAATACATCATATGTTAATTGAATTTAAATTTTTTAAAATGATAAATAAATAAATAAAGGTTAGGAACTAGCTATAGGAGGAGTTGAGGAATGGTATTCTGAACAAAGAAACACCATGTACAAAGGCCCTGAGATGGGAACAGTTGTGTTGGAGGACTTGATAGGAGGCCAGTGTGCCTGTAGGACTGTAAGTGAGGGAGACTGTGATGTGGGATGTATTGGAAAGGTGTGCAGGAGCCGGATCTTGAGACCCATGGTAAGGAGTTTGGATCTGATTCTAAGTGCAGTGGGAAGCTAGTGGAGGATTTTAAGCAGGTGAGAGACATGATCAGATTTATGTTTGCAAAAGAGTTTTTGGCTGTGGTTTTGGCTGGCTCACATTGCCAAAAGTGGGCTTTTCCCAAAATATGAAAGAACACAGTTGAATGTAAGCCCTCTAGCCTTTCACGTGACTAGAGAATAAGTAACAAATAAAAGGGAAATAGTGGTGCCATTTTCTGAAATGTGGAAAACCCAATAGAGCATAACATGAAGGGGGAGAGTTGTAAATGAGCTTGAGACTTGGAAAGATGAACGAGGGGCATATCATGAAGACTTTTATAAATCTGGCAAAGGGGCTTGGAATTTATCTTGTAAACACTGGGGGGCCATTTGTTTTAAAGCTTTTATTTACTTTTTAAAGATTTTATTTATTAGAGAGAGAGCATGACCGGGGCTGGAGGGCAGAGGAAGAGGGAGAAGCAGACTCCCCGCTGAGCAGGGAGCCCTACGCTGGCAGGATCCCAGGACCCCGAGATCATGACCTGAGCCGAAGGCAGATGCTTAACCAACTGAGCTACCCAGGCACCCCTAATGCTGCTTTTAAAGGTTTTGGGTTTTTTTCTTAAAGATTTTTTTTTATTTTTAAGTGCTCTGTATGTGGAGCTTGAACTTATAACCCTGAGATCAAGAGTCGCATACTCCACTCACTGAGCCAGCCAGGTGTCCTGTTACTTTTAAAGGTTTTAAGCCGAGATGTGCCATGGTCAGATTGGCTTTCAGAAAGATCACTCTAGTTGCTAGTGCAGAGAAAAGAGTAGAGAGGGTAACACTGGAGCAAGGGAGGCCACTGAGGCTCCTGAGAATATTGTCTGGCACCTGATTGTGAGGCCTGAATTAGGGTGGTGACAGCAAAGATGTAGGACACAGGTATGTCAGGAGGTAAAATGAGTAGGAATCAATAACTGGTGTTACTGGTGCTGTAGGAAGAAAGGAATAGGAGTAGGGGTGTAGTCAAGGATGACGGTCAGTACTGATTGGCCATTCCACCCCACCCTTGCTCCAGATGTACAAGGTAGACCTGTCCCCAGATCCCAGGGAGGTGGCTGCCATCGAGGCTAGAAGAAATCGAGAAAAAGAGCGACAGAGCCGATTCTTCAATGTGCGGACCCAAGTCATAGGGGTGAGTAGGCAATGGGGACTTTCTTGGGACCAGGGGTCACCTCACTCCTGCACCCAGAGAGGAATGTGGCAGTGTCTGTTACAGCCCTCATTGATTTAAGCAGGCCCTCCTGCTGGAAAGGAAGGAGACAGAAGGCATCCACTCCCAGGTGAGGGAAGGAAGGGGGCTGGGGATGCAGGGGAAGAGACTGGGGGAAGAGGAGACAGTGACAGCTGACTCTCCGCCAGTCAGCTCTGGGCTGAGTGGCCTGGTTCTCGAGAGACAGGTAACATGGAGCCAAAAGAAGTCTAAAGAATATTTGGTATTGTGTATGCCTACATGCTCTCTGGAAGGCCACAGAAGAAACTGTTAACCAGAGACAGAGATGGGAGGGACTTACTCTTCACTAAACTGTATTTCCTTTTACACTATCTTGAAATGTTTTAATTTGAATTACCATCAAAATAAACAGAAAATACTGATAGTTTAAGAAAAAAACAGATTGCTGGGTAGGTGGATGATGGAGGGGGGAGATGCAGCATGGTATTCTGGAAAAGACCTCATACCTATGCTCAAGGGCCAGGTCTGCTGTTTACTAGATGTGTGGCTTTGAATGAGTCACCTATCGTTTCTGAGCTCCAGGCTCCTTCTCAGTAAAATGAAGCTAAATAAAGGAAGCGTGAAAGGGAATATTAACATATGGTGGTGGCTCAGTGCCTGACACAAGCAAGTAGTTGGCTGAGAGATGTGTGGTGTGACTGATATCCGGTTGGCAAGTGTTTCCTCAGGGTCTGCTCTGGGCAGGGAACTGGGTTGGGCAGTAGGGTAAAAAGCTGACTAAGGCCCAGTCTCTGCCCTTAATGGGCTCATAGTTTGGTGGAGGAGATCATCGACAGAGGCAAACCTCAATATAATGTGGACAGTGGGTCCTAGATCCTATGGGAGTAGCACCTGCCTAAGGAATCAGTAAGATGAGGCCTGAGCTGGTCCTAAAGGATGAATAGGAGTTTGGATAAAGAGAGGAAGAAAGAGAGTTCCAAGTGCAGGGAGCAGCTGGAACAAAGGCTGTTTGTTCCAAACAACCTCAGATGCACAGGGAACTGTAAGCACAGAGCTCTGAGGGTGGGGCAGAGGAAGAGGTACAGAGATAAGGCTGGAGAAGGAGGCAGAGGCTAGACCAGTGAGGGGCCTACAAACCATGCTCAGGTGGTAGAATGTTATCTGATAGGTACTGAGGATCTGGAGGAGGATTCTGAAGCAGGTAAATTATGAGCAGTTTGTGTTCAAGCATTCAAGGCCCACTGTTGGTGCCCTACCCTGATTTAGCTTGTTTCTTTGGGATCAGGTGGATGTCAAAGCCCTCAACAGCCAAGTGGAAGAGCATAAGCTTCGAGAGGCAACAGAACAGAGTAAGGAGGCTGCTTATGGTAAAAGCTCAAGGGCCTAAAGTGTTAGGGCCTGAGTGGGCTGAAGTAGGGCAGTTCTGCCTTGGAGTGGGGACTGAGGTCTGGGGTGTGGTGGGACAAACCAGATGGGCCTTGGAAGCAGAGGCCATGCTGAGTGGGCTCGGTCTCTCCCATGGGGCCTTCTCCACGTTTCTGCCCACCACCCCCAGGTACCTACCAGGCAAAGTATGATCTGGTAGCCCAGATGCTAGAGAAGGAACAGGCAGAACGGACATGCCGGTTGGCCAAGAAAGTCCAGGAATTTCGTGAGCAAAAGCAGCAGCTCAAGAACACTCGAGCATTTAACTTTTGGGATCCTGGGCGACCCTGGATACAGTTTCCAGCCCATTTCAGCCCCAGTGATCCCCACTGTGGCCCAGCCAGCTTGCAGTACTTTGCTGGAGAGGACCTGGAGAGGGCCACCTGCCTGAAAATGCAGCAGGAGCAGTTCAGATACAGCCGGGAGAGGCAGCTGCAGGAGCAATGGCAAGTCCAGGATGATGAGAAGTGCATGGGTAAGTAGCTGCGCCCTCCACGCTGAGACCTGAGGCCTGGTGGGGAGTTGCTATGAGCCAAGCTCAGCACCCAGGGAGTGGGGAGGTCCAGTTACCCACAGAGCTGATGCCAAAAGGTTAGACTGAACTCCCTGACCTCCTTCAGTAATTGACAGTGTAGCCATTGGTACTCAATCAGCCTGGAACTCCATTACGTGGAGGCAGCACAGTGAAAACAGACCTATAGGCTCTGCCACTTACCACCAGGTTTGGGCAAATGAATTTTCTTCTCAGTGCTTCAGCTTCCTCATCTTTAAGAGGGGATAATAATCCATGCCACGTAGAGCTCATATGAGAATTAAATGAGATACTGTATGTAAAGCACAAACATCAGTGCTCAGTAACCAGGAGCTACTATTACCATGGCACTCTGTGCGACCGTATCCTCCTCTTCTATTAGAGTAAGCCCTTCGAGGGCAAGCATCATCTCTTATCTATTTGCACTGCTCGCCTTTCAAGTCATCCCTGTTGCAGCATCCTGTTCCGTTTACTGCTTGTCGGAGATGTCACTAATTCGGGAAGTATTTGTGGAATGTCTGTCTTTTCTCCAAAATGTCAGCTCACTAAAGGCAAACCGCATCTCTCATTTCCACCCCTGTATCCCAGCTGCCTCATACTGTGCCTACCACAGCATCAGGAGCTCAGTAAATCATTGTTGAATGAACAATTGGATACCAAAGTAAATAAGACAGGCACCCTGCCCTCCATGGTACCATGAAACCATGCCCCTTCTAGAAAATCAGTTTAGAGAAAGAGGAAAAGATATATGCACAAGTCATTCATCAGCAAATATTTATACTTTAACACTGGTAGGTGCTGTGATAGGTACTGCGACAGAAGAGTTTGTAGGACATGGAGGGAACATCAATATAGGGGTGGTCAATTCTCACAAGGAAAGGGAGGCAGGATGGGGGGTGGCACAAGTTAGCTGTTAGGAATCAATTTTGGAAAGTCGGGTACAATTTTTCTAAGTCAGGGAGAGGGTCACGAAAGGGTCATTCAAGGGGGACAGCAAGAGGGAGAGAACTGGGGCTGTGAATAGTCCAAGGGTTTAGGATGCATGAACAATTTAGTGTTCGTGCAGCCTAGGGTTGAGGGCTTGGAGGAAGAGAAAATGTGCAAGAGTTTTCTACACCAAACAAAGGAATTGTGACTTTATTGCATAGGCAGTGGTTAACCATTTAAGGGTTTTAAGCAGAGTGACAAGACCCATTTCAATATCTGGTATATATTTAGCCACCTATTTTGTGCCTGGTACAGTGAACAAAATAGAAAAATCCTTGCTGTCATGGAGTTCACATTTTAATGGGGACAGACAATAAACAAGATAAAATAGTAAAATACACAGTGGACACTTGAACAACACGGGTTTGGACTGCACAGGTCCACTTATATGTGGGTTTTTAAAAATAAATACAATACTATAAACGTATTTTCTCTCACCTAGGGTTTTCTTTCCTTTTTTCTTTTTTTAAAGATTTGGTTGTCTAAGCCCCGCATTGTTCAAGGGTAAACTGTATAAGGTGGTTAAGATAATTGCTAGGGAGAAAAATAAAGCACAAAAGGGGGGACGTGGGGACATTGGGAGAGGGGTGCACAGATGCCGTTTTAAGTAAGGAAAACCTCACTGAGATAACCTTTGAATACAGATCTGAAGACAAGGGAGTGAGCAATGCAAACAATCGAGGGAAGAGCTGTCCAAGTGGAGGAAGTAGCTAGTACAAAGACCCAGAGGAGGGAGAGAGGGTGTCTGGAATGTTTGCAGAATGGCGGTGGGGCCAGAGTAGCTGAAGTAGACCAAGTGAGGGGAAGAGTGATGGGAAATGACATGAGAGAGGTGAAGGGGCCAGATCCAGTAGGCCTTCCAGGCCATGGTGCAGACTTTGGCTTTTACTGAGTGAGGTAGGAGCCATGGGAGGGAGAGGGTATTGTACATTGGGGCCACGTGCTTTGTGTTTTAGACAAAAACTTTGCCAGCTGTTGTGGAGATTGGATTAGAGGGGAAGACTAGAGGCAAGGAGGTAAGGAGGTAAGATAGAAGACTGTTGCAGCCAGGAGGAGGCAGCCAACAGGCAGCCATGTATCTGTATGATCCTGCAGTGGCCCAGTCTGGGCTGCAGGGAGAGATCTGGAGGCACGAGGCAGGCAAAGGGTTTGCAAAGGAACAGAATGCTAAGCCTGGATGGAGCCTGGGAAAGGGTGAGCAAATAATGCACTCTGTGGGGACAGAGGTCAGAGCTGTCATTAACTATTACAACTCTGGTGACTTACACACTGCCTGGGACGTGGTAGATGCTCAGTAAATGTATCTTAAGTGAATGAATGAGTAGAGGAAAAGGAGCTCATAATAAAGGGATCAGGAAGATAGGATAAATGATGCATAAAATAATAATAGCTAACCTTTCTTGGGCACTTACTGTGTATCAGACACCATGCTACCACATAGTGACTCATGCCATCCTCCCAATCACTCCATGAGGCAAGTACTGGTATTATCCCCGTTTTCCACGGAGGGAACTGGAGAACAGACGTTAAATAATTTGCTCAGTCATACAGCCAGTGGGTGACGGAAGCGGGAAGGATAACCCAGGCAGGCTGGCTCCAGAGCCCACACTTGGCCGCTCCACCAGACTGGCCTTCTCTAGGTCACCATGAGAAAGCAGGGTCGGAGGTCCAGGGAGGCGTTTCAGAGAAGGAGCCATCAATCTCGGCAAATGCTCTGGCAAATTTAGGTAGGAACAGAAACCCATCTATTACATTTTGAAATTAGGAGTATCTGGTGATTTTTGTTAGAGCAGTTGCAGAGGCACCACAGGGCCAGCTGCCCTTTGGCACCAGGCAGATGTATGAGAGGGCAGAGCTAGGCAACAGGGACAGCCAAACACCAAGGGAGCATCCACGTAGTATAAGGAAAAGAGCGTGGGCTTCTTCCTCAAGGGACCTGGCTTCAAATCCCAACCAAAGATTTGCTGATGCTGTAACCCTGGGCATTTTCATTTCACCTCTGGACCTCTTAGTGCCCCCACCTGAAAAATGGTGCTGCTCGTTTCCTCTCCAGGTTGCCGTGAAGAATGAGATGAAACCACGCACCCCTATCCATCCTCCCTACCCCCTGCCATTCTCCAGCCTCTGAAGTCCATGTCCTTGCACCTCCTCAGAGCCAAGCCTTAAGTCTATGTTTAAGGGACCCCCATGATCCCTGCCACTCCCTCCATCCACCCCCAGGCTGTGCTCTCAGGTGTCCCCTGCCCTGTTTTCAACATTTCCCCTTCCCTTGGTCCCTTCTATGCCTGCCGTAAACATGCTTATGTCTAACCCCTCTTAAAAAAAAAAATTAAAGCCTCCCTGCACCCTGTGATTCCTCTAGGTGCTGTGAGCTAGCTGTTTTCCTTTACAGCCATATTGAAAAATCTGCTTCTGCTTGCTGTCTTTTCTTCCTTTCCAGTCACACTTCAACCCCCTGGGAGATCTCCTTTCTCCCCACCCAACTTCACTGACACTACTCTTACTAAAATCGCCAATGCCTTTGTGTTATCAAGTCCAAGAGGCTCTTTCTAGTCTTTCTTCCTCAACTGGACCTTTCTTGCTACACTTGATTCTGATCACATCCTTCTTGAACCTCTTTCTTGGCTTCTGTTCTAGTCCATTCTGCACTGAGCTCTCTGACCATTCCCTCCGTGTCTGCCCTTTGTGGGCTCCTTTTCCTTTACACCTTTCTTTCTTGAGACTTGGTCCCTGGCACACTGCTTTCCCTCCCCTGTATACTTAGCTCAGGGGCCCTCAGCCCTCGTTCTGGTTTCAGCTGCCATGTCATCACCTCTGTGCTGAGGACGCTCTACCCACAGGATCAGATACCTGCTGACCACCTTCAACTCAGCCTTCCTAAACGATTCATCCATGTTCCCTAGCCTGCTCTTCATTCTGGATCTTCTACTTCCAGTGGTGGCCACACTGTGCACCCAGTCATCTGAGCCAGGACCCTGGGAAGCATCCAAATCTCCCCCACTCTCCTTTACTCTCATCACATACTGCTGAGATAACCTTCTATATATTGCACCTGCTTTGAGCCCTCCAAGATCCCTTCCCGACCTCCATTGTCTCCCACCAGCCTGACTGTATTCTATACTGGTCCCCAGGAGGAGCTTTCTAAAATACAAATCTAATTGTGTCGCTGCCTTGCTTAAAATCCTTCCATGTTCCCCATCACCTTTGGGGCGAGTTTCTGGCCCTTATTCCGGCCCCTGCAGAGCTCCCTAGCCACTTGCATTTAATTTTCCAGCAAGAGCAGACTATTTGTAGTTTCAGATACAGACTATACTGTTTCTTGGTTTCCCTCATTCATTTGACAAATACTTATTGAGCACCTACTATGTGCTAGACTCTGATCTAGGTTCTGGGCATGGACGTGAATAAAACAGTCAAAATCCCTGGACCAAGGCTACTTCTTAGTGAAGAGAGAGACAGGCAATAGACAACATCAGTGAACTGTAGAGTATATTGGATGGTGACAGATGGTAGGGAGAAAAATAAATCATGGAAGGGAGATAAATGTTGGGTTGCAATTTTAGGTAGGAGAGAAAGGGAAGCCTTCACCAAGGTGGCAATATTTGAGCAAGACCTGGGAGAAGCAAGAGAGCAAGAGCCAAGAATAATGTCCATTACAAATCCGTAAGGCAGGAGTATCTGGCATGATCTAGAAACAGCAAGGAGACCAGTGTGACTAGATGAAAACATGGCTTGACATGCTCTTTGCTTTCTTTCTATGTGCGATGCACATTTCAAGGATCACCTCCTCCTGGAAGCCTTCCTCTCACCCACCACTGAAAGCTCTCATAATGCCCTGTATACACCTCTGTCATTGCCCTTCCCATATGGTGGTATGATCTTATTTGGTCCATCTCCCTGCATCTTTCACTTAGGTACTTGAGAAATCCTTGTTGCTGCTACTTTGGCTATCCCTAAGCCCAAAGAGTAACTCCTTCCACATCCCTACAATTAGGATATTCCCCTCTCAAGCATACACATACACACATCCTCTAAGCTTGTTGAACAAATGGCTCAGTGAGTGAACCAGGAATGGGGCAGGCCAGCATAGTGCCCTGGCCTTATTTCTCTGTGTAGATATGCTCAACGACCAGCTGCGCCTAGCTGTGGAAACGCGGGCCGCCCAGATGACCAAGCTAGAGTTCTGTCGCGTGGCCATGATGTCTGCCATGGCCAACACCAAAAAAGCCCAGGTATGGCCTGGGCCATTCAGTGCATCGGGCTCCCCCCAACTCCCTGAACAAAATCCTGGGGAACTTAACCATGTCTTTGCCCACACAACCTTTCTTGAATCAACACCAGCCCTCTCATCTACCTAAGGACGTCCCCTTTCACCTAAGGATCCTCTTAGGGCAGAAGATGCTCTTCCCCACATCCGGACTGAGGATGACCTGAGAGCAGAACATCACCCTCCCTTCCCCAGCCTCTCAATCTAAGGGTTTCCAGAGGGCAGGGAAGTTCCCCGTCCATTCCACCCCTCCCCCCATCAGGTCATTTAAAGGCCAGGGTAGAGCTGTTCCTTCTCTCCCAGAGATGGAGGAGAGTAGGGCCATGTCTTCCCCTCCCCTGTGACTGAGAGTTCCCTGAAGTTGGGTACCCAAATACTCATATTCGGGGCCCACCAGGCAGCTGAACTGGCTAAGCGACAGCGCCGTGAGCGTCAGCGCGAACAAGAGGCCAACCTCATGGAGATCCAGAACCAGACCGCCAGTGACCTACTGACCGAGAATCCCCAGGTTGCCCAGAACCCTGTGGCTCCCCACCGGGTCCTGCCCTATTGTTGGAAGGGCATGACTCCAGAGCAGAGAGGTGCAATCAGGAAAGTCCAGGAGGTGCAACGCCATGAAAAGGAAGCACAGCACCAGACCGACCAAGCACGTGATGCCAAATGGGAGAGCCAGACCTCGTGCTTGGCCCAGGCAGTAATGGAGCTAGAGGAGCAGGAGAGGGAACTTTGTGCGGAATTTCGAAGGGGCCTGGGCTCCTTCAATCAGCAGCTGGCTATGGAGCAAAGCGCCCAGTGAGTTCAAGGGGGTGGCCATGTGGATGAATGCCAAGGGAGGGATGGGAAGGGTCAGGGAAAGAGGGAGAACTCATCGGCTGACGCCTCTGTACTTCTTTCACAGGGAGAATTATCTCAATTCTATAATCTATACCAATCAACCTACAGCCCAGTACCACCTACAGTTCAACACCAGCAGCCGCTGAGCCCAAGATGCTCATCTCTCTCTTCTCCCTCATCAAGCTCATGAAGGCTGGGAGGAGAATGCTGCAGGCCCCCCTCCCCCAACCCCTTCTCCCACTATCCCTATACCTTTGACCCTCAGTAATAAAGTTATTCACTAAAATCAAGGCTGCATGCTGTCATGGGACACAAAGGTATGAGGTACTGCCTTTCCCACCCCACCCCTGGGCTTGGAGCATCTGATCCTGTCAGACTTCACCCATTCACCTTTCTTCCCCATGCCGGTTTCCCCAGCACACAGTGTTACGCACTCCGTGTGAGAAATAGACTTTATTAGGCACAGAGTGTGACTGTTGGGCAGTTACAAGATGGCTGCGGAACTTACTCCCAGGCTGCAGTCAAGTACTCCAAGGGAAGCAAGGAACGAAGAGCATGTGTTTCTCTGCCCTCTCCCTTCAAGGCTGCATGCGGATGGCCCCATCCAGCCGGATGACCTCTCCATTGATGAATGGGTTCTCGATGATGGCTTGTACCAGATGAGCATACTCAGCGGGATCACCCAGTCGGTTGGGGAAGGGCACTTGGCTAGCTAAGAAGTTGCGTACTTTTTCTGGGAGGCTGGTGAGCAGCGGGGTGCCAAACAGGCCTAGACAAGATAGTGAGAGTCAGAGACCCACCCTTCCTTTCATATTTACCTGGTCCCTCCTCACCGTAGCTCTACCTATGGTACTTCCCGATACCCAGAAATGGAAGGCTGTTGCTGTGTAGCTGGTAGATAGTTTCCCCTCTCAATTACCCATGAATCCTACCCAATCCCAGGTTTGGCAGGGAGGGAGAATCTCTACCTGGAGCAATGGTCATCACTCGGATGCCCAAGGGAGCCAGATCCCGAGCAATGGGCAGGGTCATGCCCACTATGCCCCCCTTGGAAGCAGAGTATGCAGCTTGTCCAACCTGGAGAAGGAGTAGAGGTCATACACGGAAGGGCCCTAATAAGTCACCAAGGAGGCACAAGCCCTCCCCTTGCCCACATACCTGGCCCTCAAAGGCAGCCACGCTGGCAGTGTTGATGATGACCCCACGTTGGCCTCCCTGGTCTGGTTCATTCTGGCCCATCTCACTGGCCACCAGGCGGATCACGTTGAAGGTGCCTAGGAGATTCACCTGAAAGACCAGTAGAGACATGGTATAGGACCTTTGTCCCCTAAAAGCTTTGGAGGCACCCATAGCCAAATACCTTTTACTCACACCCCTGGGGAATCTCCAAGGCCTTACATTGAGAACTCGCTGGAAGTCCTCCAAGGAATGGGCCTGATTCTTCTTTAAGTTGTATGTCTTGATGGCCACTGCAATGCCTGCACAGTTGACTGCCACATCCACATGGCCAAACTTTTCTTTTGCTAGAGTCAGGGCTGCTTGCACGTCCTTCTCTGAGGTCACCTTCAAAGGGAGAGGTGGAGAAGGTATTCGTCTCCCAGCACATACACTCACCGCTAAACCTGGGCAAGGGGAGAGCAGGTCCAGTCTTTGAGTAACAACAGAACTGTGTAAGCAAGGAGGAAGCCAAAAGAAAACACGAGAGTGGGGGGAAAGAGAAAATGTTAGGTGCTATAGTGTTCGAAACTGTTTTCAAATTTATACCCTCTTTTGATAAACTCACATACCCACAGACATTTCTGTGGACCATAGCAGTTTCGAGAAATATTCATATGATGATAAACTAGCTTTTTTGTACCTCTCCCTGCTATGATTTCATCCAGCTTTACTTTCTGTAGTTTGTTTCATGAAAAGTATTTCAACTTTGTAAATATAAAATTACAAGGCACAATATGCATTTTCGAACTATCCATACTCCCTCCTGGAGATTCTGATATATCCAATTCCCATCCCCACTGCTGTGGATCCAGACTTTGTACATTCCTTATTGCAGATGCTCCCACAGTGCTGGACGGATGGCTCAGGCCAAAAGGGACAAGGAGATGGGTCCGCTGTCCACACAGAGAGCACCCTTACTGAACGGGTTCCCAGGCCGGTTTCGATGACCTCATGCCCATACTTACATCAGCTGGGGCAAAGGCGCAGCTCTTTCCTAACTTCTTGGCTTGGACCTCCCCATCAGAGTTGGGCAGGTCTAGAAGCACAGCAGTGGCCCCTTGCCCCACCAGTCGCTCTGCTGTGGCCAGACCTAGACCAGAGGCTCCTCCGGTTATTAGAGCAACCAGGCCCTGTGAAGAAAGGAACGGTACACTGTGCAGACCACCCCCACCCTTTCATCTGCCTGCTCTCCAGGCTTCTGCGACGGAAGCTCCTGTGCTCTCCAGGCTTTAGCGATGGCGGTGTGACCCAGTTGTGTTTCCTCTCCTTCAGGACAGGGCCTCTGGTGTGTCATCCCCCGACAGCCCATCCAGTCACCCCACACACATGTGCCGCGGAGAGTTGACCTTCACCTCCCGAGCCCAACCGCCGCACTACCAGGCCTAGATGAAAGTGTGACCCTTTCTCCCGGCACCGAGCTCTTCCCCCTACATCCACGGCTGCGTGGCCCCAGCTGGCGCGGCTAAGCAGCCAGGAGGACGGAAGACCCCACTACCTTCACGCCCCGACACGCCGCAGCCATCTTGCTCCGAACTCTCGGCGGAAAGGACGGTCGGCGGGCGCTGATTGGCTGAGGCGGAGGGCGGGGAGGAGGGCGAGGGGGCGGGCCTCCGAGCAAGTCTTCGGGGCGTGGCGTCGGCTGCTCGCGTCCCCCGCCGAGAGGGCGCGGCCTCCGCAAGCTGTCTCTGGAGTTACTTCACCTGGAGAAAGAACCCGATAGATATAGCCAGATAGCCGATTGCCGCATCTCAACACCCACCACCCTCTCTGCCCGACTCTCTAGCTGTTTTCTGGGCAGGCGGCCAACTCCGCTGGGAGTAGGTGGACAGGAGATTGAGAGTTTTCCTTACTCCACAGAAAAAGCCTTCATTCAAGCATAAACATGTGAGAGACTCTTTTAATCCGGGCTGTGTGTGGGTCACTGGGGATACCAAGAAGAATACTAAAAGGTTCATGCTTTCCAGCAGGACACAGTTCAGTTGCGGGAAAAGATAATTACAGCAGAGACACAGACAAAGAAAGGGACAGAGAGCAAGATTCTGAGACACAAACAGACATAGGTATCCTAAGGTGGAGATTCTGAGAGCCACCAAAGAGAAATGTGTTAGGGAAGAGATTGAGAGGAGCGGGGATGCCAGGCAGGATCACAGACATAGGGATATGGAGAGCCCCTAAGAGACAGAGAAGCTAGGAGACAGACATTCTGAGACAGACATCTTAAGAAGCACAAGCCCAGAGAGGCCTAAACAGAGAAGCAAAAACATCTTTCATCTGCTCAGTCTTTTCTACTGTCCTCTATCTGTGTCAAGCCTATTTTAAATTCCAAAGCCCAAATCACACATTGCTGAGGGGACTTCAACCAGACACTATCATTTTAGACCCAGGTCTTTGGTCATCCTGGAACATCTTTCAGCCAGCATCCCTATTAGAATCTCGAGCCCACCTAATCTACCTAATCTGACTTCCTTTTATACTCTTCCCCAAACCAAGGTCTTCAAGCCATAAATCTTAGTCTACATTTTCAGCCCCATTCAGCTTTACGTTTCCTCGATCTGAAGTATCTCCCCACATGCTTTCCCAGCCAGAAAGACTTCCCTCCTGGCCTCCTAGTTGTTGATAACCACCATACTCATGGTCACTCTACCACATTCCGCAGAGGATTTAGAACAAGATTCACAATCGGTCTGACTAAATGAAGTCCTCCCAGCAATTTATAGCACCCTTCACTGGGCCCAATATGCTCCAGCCACATGAGCTCTTTGTGTTCATCTTTGCATTAGCTGTTCCCTCTGCTTGGAATTCTCTCTCCCTGATGTTTGCATGATTGTCTTTTTCTTCTTTTTTTGATCATTTAGAACTAAACTTAAATGTCACCTTCTCTCCCTGACTGCTCAAGCTGTAGACACCTAGTTATTATCCCATTGTGTTGGAGGAATTTATCAAGGAGGTGACCACTGGTTGACCTGAGAGCTGGAGCCAGCAGTGGGTATCTCTGCACCCCTTCCCTGTCTTTGGAATGTATACTCTGCCCAATGTTCCCATGGCCAGAGCCATTTCAGGGACATAGCCTCGAGAGAGTAAGATGTTGTTGAGACCATCTGTACTGAACACATGACTGAACCCAGCTAAAGCCTCTATATAAAATTTTAAGATTCCAGTTGGTGGGTGCAGAGATCTACTCATCTTTCAGCTGTCCAAGACAAGCCTTGTATGTAAATTCGCTTGCTTGTTAAATCTGCCACCTACCAATCTGGAACAGTCTGCCTCTATCTTTGGTCTCTCCATGCTCTCATGTACAGGGGCCAATTTGTGAGCCAACACATTGCATATTTGAATTCTCTGCACAGCACTTACAGGCCCGTAATCTTTTTTCTAATCTTGGGGCCAGGTGTGTTTTGGAATTCAGTTTTTTTTCAATTTTACAAAGGAAGACGTACTCTATATGACATAACTCTATATACTGCATATACTCTATGCTACGTAACTACTGATAAAGGTCTAGAGCATCACTTATAATTAAACATTAATATTTCTAGAGTGAAAAGCATGAACATTAACACTAAGTGTGAATCAAGGCTATAGATAGCCTCACATTACTTCAGGTCAGGTTTGGTCACCTAATGGGTTTGGGCTCCAAAGTATGAAAACACAGCCTTATGCTTTTCAGAACTTTTGGGGTCATGGATTTGTGCCTAAAGGCTTTTGAGCCTTGTCTAACCCTGTCTTGTGTGTGTGTGTGTGTGTGTGTGTGTGTGTGTGTGTGTTGTGTAGTTCTCTCCCTGCTAGGAGGTAAGCCCCACAGTGGCATGGTCTTGTCCTATTGGTTCACCTCTTGGCTATCCAACCCCCAGAGCACTGCCTGGCATGTACTAGACACTCAATACCAATGAATGAATTGATCAATCAATCAATCAGTCTTGGAAGAACTTTGGGCCCAGCTTCATGATTCCTCCATCTGCTTAACTCCAGGAACCTTCACCTCCTCTGGATTTTAACCACTTTTGTCTAGGCAACATTGTTAACCTTGCCATGTCCTGGAATGACTCCCCCACTTCCCTGGCATCTACACACCACCATCTCTCACTCTGAATGTGTTGTCCCAGTCATTTTGGTTCTCCTCCCTTACACCACTCCTTTTATCTCCTCTAACTCTTTTATTCATGGGCTTTCCATGTTCTGTCAACCCAGCAGCTTCTTCCTACTTTTTTTCTGGCCAGTGTAGACCCTCTCTCATTCCCCTTCTTTCTTTAACCACACTTGCTGGCACCCTCCACCCATCTGTCCTTTGACATCTTACTAATTCAACTTCTTGACTTTTCAGCAAAGACTCTGAATCCAGAAGGCTTGGGTTTGAATCTCAATTCAATCATTTACAAGCTGAATGACCTTGGGAAAGTTACTTAACTGTTGCACCTCAGGCTCCTCTTCCATAAAATGGGTATAATCAAAGCACCTATCTTGTAGAATTAGGAATAAGTGAAAAAAAGGATACTCAGAACAGTACCTGGCCTTTAGCAAGAGCTATGTAAACGTTAGCTATTGTTACTCTTCAGAACAGTGTCTCTTAGCCTTTTTTAGGCTGTGAAAACCTCTGGCAGTCTGGCGAAGTCTAAGGAATCTCTTCCCAGAATAATGCATGCATTAGATAGAATATAAAAATAGGATTACAGAAGAAATATAATTACTAAAATAAAAAGAAACACATCTGTAATGTAGTAACATATGTGCTTCTTTATTTATACATTAAATCCCAAGCCCTATCAACAGATCTCATGACTACCATGATTTCAAAATAGTGACGTTATTTTGAGAGATCTGTAACCAACCGTGATATACTATGAAAATCTGATTTCCACTGGTAACAAAGCCACAGGTACTGCTAATACTATTATAGTTTGTTACTCACATCCCCTAGAAGGACATACTACACTTGTGTTGGTGATAGTGAAAATAAAGATGCAATTTCCCCCCATCCAAGTCCATGGGCTGCTTGAATTCTCCCTACAGTCTCCGAAGGGGCTGTGGACCCTGGGTTAAGAACTCCTGTGTTTAGGGAAAATGGAGGCCATTAAGTGGACGCTTCCTCTCTTGTCACCTCCAATATTGTCTCTACCCACACTATCCTTTCCTTGGGTCTCAGAGAAGAGAGGTCCTGCTTGGGGCTTGCCCTTCTCACTGGGCTCTGGGTCCCAGCCCCTCCTATATGCTTGGGCATTTGCGCCATTGAGCATCCTCTCTCTTTATTGTACACACCTCTGTCTCAAGATGATTGGAAAATAGGGAACTGAGTAAACCCAACTTTTGCACACAACAGATAATCATCACTTTGGGTGTACGTGGGTGAGAAGTGAGCAAAGGAGCATGTCACCAGAACCAGCAACATCCAGCATTACCTCACAATCTCCAGGGGTTATTGACCTTACCAGGAAATGAGAGAAAAACAAAGGTGGTTTCACCCCTGGGAAATAAAATCCACAAGATAACCCATTTAATCCTTGAAGGTGCCTGCCACTACCCCAGCAAAGACAGCTTCACTGGCTCCATCTGACTCCAAGGTAGCATTGGCAAATATTAAGGACCCCAAACAATGAGGGTAGGAAGCATCCAGATGTGTGCCTGTTGGGGCACAATCTGAATGAATGGCCTAAATTCTGAAGGCATGTGTGGAACATGAGAATGTGGCCAGCATCTGAGAGTGTGCTGAGGATGCATGCTAGCTAAGTGTTTACCATTTGAATAAATGGGACTTATGTCTGAACGAACTTGTGTGATTCCAGCCTAAGTTCATCATGACTTTACCATTGCCCAAATCAACAGCCACTGTTTAGCCTTGATATAACCAGACCTTTCTGACTGCATTTTGCCGTGTTTGATCACTTCCTCTTTCTAGAACCCCCACTCCCTTGGTTTCCATGACACCTAACTCTCCTGGTTCCTCCTACTTCCTTGACTATTCATTTTGGTCTTCTCCATGCACCCCCTTTTCTTCTGCACCCCCTGTCTCTGGGGAGCTCAACCATCTTAGTTTTAATACTGCCTCTCTGCTGAGGACTTCCCAATCTCTACCTCCAGCTCACCTTCTCCACTGAACTTCAGAATGAGGTAGCCAATCATATGCCAGCCCCCTACACTGGATGTCCCTCCCACATCTACAACACGTATCCTAAACTAAACTCAATCATTGCCCCTTAAACCTTCTTTATCTCAGTTGATAGTAATATCATCTCTCCAGGCACACAAGCTGGATCTTGGGACTCATGCCCTCTTCATTCTTTCTAATTAATTGCCAAATCCTGTTGATTTAACTCCTACACATTTCTTGAATCTGGCACCTCCTCTTTCTTAGTTTCCAATTATCACCACCCCAAATCTCTTGTCGGTACTATTGCAACTGGTCAGAGCCCACAATTATCCCGCTTAAAAGGATCCTTCAAGAAGCCAGCAGAAACCATTTTTTAAAACTCAAATTTTATTATGTTATCATCCTTGTTTTAAACCCTTTCAGTGGTTCCCCCTTGCTTTCAGTGCTCTCCGTAGTCTGTTGCCTGCTGTCTGACTTCAGTCTGTATGACACTGTACTTTCCAGCAGCAATGCACTACTTGATACTGATGAAATTTGGACGTTTTTGGGTTTGTGATCGAATGGCCAAGAAAGAATTCTTTTTCATTTTTAAAGATTTTATTTATTCATTTGACAGAGATACAGTGAGAGAAGAAACACAAGCAGGGGGAGTGGGAGAGGAATAAGCAGGCTTCCCACTGAGCAGGGAGCCCGATATGGGGCTCGATCCCAGGACCCTGGGATCATGACCTGAGCTGAAGGCAGACACTTAACGACTGAGCCACCCAGGCGCCCCCAAGAAAGAATTCTTTTTTTTTTCTTTTGAAGATTTTATTTATTTATTTGACACAGAGAGAGAGATCACAAGTAGGCAGAGAGGCAGGCAGAGAGACAGGGAGAGGAGGAAGCAGGCTCCCTGCTGAGCAGAGAGCCCGATGCGGGCCTCCATCCCAGGACTCTGAGATCATGACCTGAGCCGAAAGCAGAGGCTTTAACCCACTGAGCCACCCAGGCGCCCCCAAGAAAGAATTCTTGAGACATTTTTGGTGCAAAAAGATGATTTTGTTATAGCATGGGGACAGGTCCCGTGGACAGAAAGAGCTGCACTGGGATTGTGAGGAGTGACTGATTATATAGTTTTTAATTGGTGGGGGTTACAGATAGCATTAAGTCTCTAAGGAATTTGGAAGCAAGACTTTCAGGACCTTGAGGGGCTAGCTGCCGTTAAGATAAGGTTACTTTTAGAAGACATACAAATGGCCAACAGACACATGAAAAAATGTTCAACATCACTCAGCATCAGGGAAATACAAATAAAAGCCACAATGAGATACCACCTCACACCTGTCAGAATGGCTAAAATTAACAAGTCAGGAAACAACAAATGTTGGCGAGGGTGTGGAGAAAGGGGAACCCTCCTACACTGTTGGTGGGAATGCAAACTGGTACAGCCGCTCTGGAAAACAGTATGGAGATTCCTCAAAAAGTTAAAAATAGAGCTATCCTATGACCCAGCAATTGCACTTCTAGGTAATTACCCAAAGGATACAAACATGGTGATCTGAAGGGGCACCTGCACCCCAATGTTTATAGCAGCAGTGTCCACAATAGCCAAACCATGGAGACAGCCTAGATGTCCATCGACAGATGAATGGATAAAGAAGAAATGGCACACACACACACACACACACACGCACACACACACACACAATATTAAAAAAAAGAAATCTTACCATTTGCAACGACGTGGATGGAACTAGAGGGTATTATGCTCAGCAAAATAAGTCAATCAGAGAAAGATAACTATCATATGATCTCACTCAAATGTGGAATTTAAGAAACAAAACAGACGATCATAGGGGAAGGGAGGGAAAAATAAAATAAGGGAAAATCAGAGAGGGAGACAAACCATAAGAGACTCTTAACTCTAGAAAACTAATTGAGGGTTGTTGGAGGGGTGGTGGGTGGGCAGGATAGGGTAACTGGGTCATGGACATTAAGGAGGCACATGACGTAATGAGCACTGCGTGTTGTATGCAACTGATGACTCACTGAACTCTACCTCTGAAACTAATAATACACTATATGTTAATTGAATTTAAATAAAATAAAAATTTTAAAAGATAGGTTATTTTAGTCTTTAATAAAACAGAAACATTAAGGCATTAAGGCAGCCATGAGTTCCTTGAGTAACGTCAGGTTCTGTATGTTTCAGATATCTATCAGTGGGCTGTAAGCTGTAAGGAGATTTAATTTAAGCTACATTTCTCTTGTCTTTGTTTCCTTCATCGATACCACCCACATTAGTGTGCCAGATGAGATGCAGGGTGCTCAGTAATTAAATCTGAATTGAGATGAACAACAAATAATTTTAGTATAAGTATCTCCCATGCAATATTTGGGGCATACTTATATATTAAAATTATTCGTTCTTCATCTGAAATTCATATCTGAGTGCGTATCCTGTATTTTTATTTGCTAAATCTGGTAACCATATCCCACAGATAATACCCAGCATACCACTAGTGAGATGCCCCTCATCAGGTTCCCACAGTTCTGTATGCATACCTCTGAACCAATACTTACCCTCCTGAGAGATCAGGGATCTCTTCCTCTTTTTTTTAAAGATTTATTTATTTATTAGAGTGAGAGAGAGAGCACATGCGCACACGAGTTGGGGGAGGTTCTGCTGGGGGAAAGAATGAGAGAAGCAGACTCCCCACTGAGTGTGGAGCCTGACGCCGGGATCTATCTCATGACCTGAGCCAAAATCAAGAGTCTGGTGCTTAACTGACTGAGCCACACAGGTGCCCCAGGGATCTCTTCTGATCTCTGTATCCTTGGTACAACATACAGGGCCTGGTGCAGAACAGGTGGCAGTGTTTGCTGAGTAAGTAAATGCGTATGTGTGACATCCCAATGAACCTTGCATCATTTCATGGAATTGTTAACCTTAAAAATAAAACTACCAGTCATTTTACCAGCAAAAAAAGGGGGGGTTATTTGGGAATAACTTAGAATTGCAATCTCAGACAAGCAAACGATGGCGAAACTATAGGGAAGTCCAGAGGAGAGGATCTCTTTTACAGAGGAAGAGAGGGTGTTGTTCGGAGGAGCTGACACAAACTAAATGTCCATTGCAGTAAACTGGGAGTTTGAAGTATAACGGCTTCTCACTGTCTAAGCTGTGACGGTCCCTCATTGGCTGGGCTGTTGCCAAGGGAGGAAAAAGTCTTCATTCCCCCTGCTGGGTTAGCATAGTAGTTTCCACATGCAAGGTCCATCTCCTCCTGTTGAATCTGCAATGGATAACTAGTGAGGGGTAGTGACAGTTCCCCCTGCCAGCCTCCCAATCTCCCAATCCCATTCTAAATGAGATTTTCTTTTATTAGTTTTAACATTCCCCCCTCTTGATCAAGATCTTTCTTTGAAAGCATCACTGATCAATACTCAGGTTCTTTATATTTAGTGGTTGTGCCCCTCAGTACCAGGAAGTACCTTTTCTGGCTGTCATGTCCTACATTGGAAGGAAAGTGCATAGCAGTTGGAAAGCACTTAAATCCACACTTGAGGAACCAAGAAGGTTAGGAGGGAGAAACCTTAGGTACTTCCTATCTAAAGTCTGTATCTTCTCAAGGTCATACTTGTTGGAAATCATCTTGAAAGGTTGAGCCAGATAGCCTTATTGGGTACATCAAGTTTTTCTTTTAAGTTTGATAGGCAACAAAAGACAAAATTTAAAATAATTATAGAAAACAGAAGTAACATAATCTCAAACTCTATGATGGTTCTAAATCAAGATGCTAGGTCTGAAAGTAGCCAGCTGAAATATTTATTGGCACTTATTCCAACCTAGGGGAGAAAGTTTCTCCTTATGAAGGCAAACCCAGAGTCATGTATGTCTCCTGGAAGTCTCTGCTTAAAGTGGCCACGAACACAGAATAGTGAATACGGCAAGAGCACATTGAAAGTGTGTTTGGGAAGATACGGTGCAAGTACGAACATGAAGCAACATCTGATTAACTTTTTACAAAACAGCAAAACTTCAAAGACATTTGAAAACAGTATTGTTAGGGGGGAAAAAACCCAGTATTGTTAGGGGCACCTGGGTAGCTCAGTCAGTTAAGCATCTGCCTTCAGCTCAGGTCGGGATCCTGGGGTCCTGGGATAGAGCCCCGGGCTGTAGAGAATTCCTACTCAGCGGGGAGCCTGCTTCTCCCTCTCCCTCTGTCTCCCTGCTTTTACTCTCATCTCTCTCTCAAATAAATAAATAAAATCTTTTCTAATTAAAAAAATAAAAATAAGACAATATTGTTACCTCAAAGAGCTGTTTGGAACCAAATGTGTTATTGATAATACAGTCTCTAAGGCTGCAAATTCAGAGGCTATGCATTTGGATAAAAATCCAAAGTCAGTGAAGAGTTCAGATGAAAGAAAGACTTGTGAATTCTGAACCACTTAACTAACCCTTTAGAAAAAACAAGTGAAAATTAACTTGTCCTGGGATCATAATGAGGCTGTTTCTGAAAGGCCATAATCAAAAGAAGAGGATTCCTCCTTCCACGAGAGCTTGGGAAATGCAGACAAAGGCTTTGTCTTTCCATATAAAAGAGAGAAGCAACAGTGAGAAAAAGGTATACAGCCATGGTCTGGACATCTTGGGAAAGCTGTCTCATCAGATGTCATCTCCTTCAATTCCAGGAAATCTTTACTTTCAAGTCATGGTGTGCAGATGGTGTGCAGGTCAATGTTTGGTCCTTTCTTCAGATGCATCACATGAATCTAAGTGTCTATTCCCTGGAGTCTGGCAGCATAAGGTTGGTTTACAGTTTCTGAGAAGGACCTTTTCAGTGAGGTTGAAGAGCCTTTCTGGAGGTGTCTTTTCCAACATATCAAATCTCCAGGTTGCAAGGTATGATGCCTAACGTTACTATCTCCCAAGAGTGCACTGTGAAAAGATTGCTCTACCAAAGCACAGTTATTTTTAATAGAAGCAATTAGGGCTTCCTCAAATTGAAGTACCAATGACAGTGCTTTTGGCCAAAGTATTTGGAGGGTTGCTACAACTCACACCAATTGAGTCTTAATAGTGAAACTAATTCATGTGACTAACTGTAAAGACTAGGGATGATAATGCACAATGAAAGCAAACAGCACACACTTGTTGAAGCACCTGACCAGTAAAATGGGTTCCCTGATCACTCTGAAGTTAGAGATGGGGTTCCTCAGATAGGGATAATCTTTTCTAACAGAAGCAGCAGTGGCCTGTCTACAAGAGAAAGCTTTAGTCTGGTGAGAAAACATACAAACCTTGACTAAAACATATTTATATCCATGAGACGGGGAAGCGGTATGAAATCCATTTGTATGAACAACTATCCCTGAAAAAGAATTTTTTTTTTTTACTCTGACGTTGTGTATGAGACCCTCCTCCCCGTGCTCAGGCTACTTTTGACATTGCAACACACAGTGTGGTTTTAGCAGCGGGAAACCACAGGAAGCCCAGGAAGCCCCCACCTCCCTCTCCTATGTGTCTTACCCATGCACGCTCTTCCTGGGCGGCACCAGTCTTCCCAGGTGCAGGGTGAGACAGGAAGGGAAAGAGGTCAGCTCCTGCCCGTCTGCTTGCTCTCTGGCCTCTGGTGATGCTTGGAGAGTTCAGCAAATGGCCCCTCACGTTCCTATGGCAGACACTGGGCAATGAAAGGCTGGCTGTGGGCCTGTTCCATCCTGGAAAGGCAGGGCCCTGTGGGGAAGACACACGGTCGGTCGCCAAGCCTCAACTGGTGACTGGATTTTTCAGCTGGTGTTTGCCACCTGTCAAGCTCCCTGCAACCTCTGCCAGAAAGGCTGTGTCCTTGAAGGCCTCATCCTAATTGGCAATAAGGCAAGGAAGGGGGCACAGGTACTGTCCCGACAGCCCTTTCCCTCCTTGCCTTCCCCCAGCTGCTCACACAGCAGCACTGGTCTGGACCAGCCAAGTGTGAGGCACAGCTGTGAGGCACACACACCATTCCCTAGGCCTTCTTCACCACCGCCAGCTCCCCCACTGCACTCTCACTGATGGCCACTAAAGAACACGATCTCCAAGCAACTTTGCATCAGTTTATATTGAGCCTCACTTCTGTGTGGGTTGATAACAGCGTCCCAATGAGAGCTTCTTGGCACTCAGGAATATGAGCTGGTCAGGTGACAGGGGAAATGGGCTTCATCTCCAGGAACCTGGGTGAAAGTCCAGTTCTTCTGCCAGCTTTACCCCCAGAAACTCTAAATACTGTCTGAGCACTCACTCTGCAGAGCTCAGCTCGGAAATGTGCGATCAGAACTCTTCAGTGCCATTCAACAAAAAGGCAACATCATGACTAGGCAGACATGCTCCAGGGGAAAGAACAAAACAGAAGGGGCATGAAAAGGGGAAAATACAGAGAAGACACTGAGAAGAAACAGGCCAAAGGGCAGGGCAGACAGGGAAAGAAAACCTGGGCCACAATGCAAAACACCAGCTCAGGTCAGTGCTCTACCTTCTCTATTCATTCCAGAAAAATTAGCCAGGAGCAAAGGGATGGGGAGGAGTAGGACCACAGTATTTGGTCACGAAAATAGAAGGTTGGGTGAGAAAGCAGGAGACAAGGAGATGGCATTCTGATCAGCATGATCAGCATGAAGTGACCGGGGCAATGAGCAGCAAGATAGGAGGCACCTAGGGACCCTGTGAGGTACCAACTATGCAACCACATGCTTCTAACGGAGAAGCCAGGGTCTGACCACCTGACACCCACTTTGGCCTTTACCTGCCCTATGTCTGCAGCAGCACCTCTGGCTGAGACATTGAGCAATAGAGAGTATTTTCCAATTCATCTATTTCTTCAGGAGAGAGCTCTGCAAATAAGTTCACCTTGGGGTGTAGGGCACTAGACAGGACTCTGGCCTCCAAGTAGCTGATGTGTCCCCTCAGAGCCTGTAAGAATCGGTTGGCCAGCATATCTGGAGACCAGTCAGCCTCCTCCTGCGCCAAGTGGAGGATAACGTTGGTGAGCTGGCTAGCAGTGAGGTGGTGCAGAGCAGGAGTGGACTTGTATATGGCCTTGAGGATCTTGAGGCACTAAGATCCGCAGCCAGAGTTGGCCTGGTCCAAAGACCACAGTATCAGCTGCCATAGGTTGTCATACTGTGCCAGCCCGTGTGGTCTGGCTATGAAGACGGTGTCACCAAGGGTCCCTGATGGCAGGAAATCAATGACAAGATGCTTGTCGTGCTCATACTGCACTTCCAAAGTGAGGGCTTCTGAGGGTAGTGCTGGTTGGATCACATAGTCCAAGAGGGACCCTATGGCTGGCCAACTGATGGAGCCAGCCACTACCTTCTCAAATGTGTCTGCCACTGTCTTTGGGGAGAGGTAGCCCCCTCCTACACCACGGTCCCAGTAACTGCTACCATGATGAAAATACTCTGGGTTCTCATGATGAACCACGTAGAAGCCAGGGACATTCATGATGGTGTCCTCACCAGGAATACAGGACCACAGGTTCTGCTTCCTTGCGAGGGGCATGATGAGTTGGATGTGGTCAGGTGTCACCACCTGCAGGTCATCCTAGAGGCTGCCACTCAGGTACATGTCCTGAAGTGGCATGTCAAGCAACTTGGCCAGCAGGAAGCTCTGGAGCTCAGCACATATGTCCACAACAGCTTGCTTGGCCCAAGCCTTCTCGCCAGCAGGGATGGGTGCCTGGTTCCGGTAGTAAGTAAGAAGTTTCTTCTACAGGGACACGCGGAGTTGTGACTTCTTCAAGTCTACCTGGCCTTTCCTGGCCAATGACTTGGGTCGGGGCTGGCAGACTATATCCGTGTCAAAAGCCAAGGAGTCTGTGGGAAGGGTCTGCAGTGACCCGCTCAGGCCTGTCTTCATGTCCTTATTTAGCAACGGGGGTGGGAAAGGAGCCCAAACAGTTCGGTTCTTCCCAGCTCCTTTTCCCTGAATGGCTCAGGCGGATGGATGGGGCTGGTAGAGGCATTGATTGCCTTATCATACATCCGCGTAATGCCCAATATGGCCACTCCACCCACCCCCAGCACCAACGGGGCATGGAAGAGCACGAAATCAACAGCTGTGCCGATGCCATTGTCATCCTTCTTGCCTTTGCACTCGCCAGAACCTGTCATCGCTCAGGGCAGGTGGAGACAAGGTAGAAGACTTGATCAGTGTAGTGAAGCTCTGGACCCGGCCCAGCAGGGCGCGGTAGAGACTGAGCACCACCTCTGGGCCCCATGGGGCTATGGGAGACAGGCAGGGGCTGGTCATGAAGCCACCGACTGGGATTTGCCTCTCTCCACGTGCCTCTCCCCGGCGTCACCCACCAACATGGCCCCTTCACTTCCGGGTTACAACCTCGTGCGTGGAGTTGAGAGGAGGGACTCGACTTTCCCTGAATTATACTTTGGATGGATGGGACAGGTGAAAGAGGCAACTTTTGCAGACTTACTCACCTTTTCCCAACAATACTGGTTCATGAATGCCATCACTTCCTCAATAGACCAATGGTTTGATGCATATACAGTGGAAATTTTAGAATTTCTGGTAGGGCTAGATTGTTATTTGACCCAAACCAGAGTTCTTTCTTTTTTATCAAGCCAACGATTATTAGATTTCTTTCTTTTTTTAAGATTTTATTTATTTATTTTGGCAGAGAGAGATTACGAGTAGACAGAGAGGCAGGCAGAGAGAGGAGGAAGCAGGCTCCCTGCTGAGCAGAGAGTCCGATGCGGGCCTCGATCCCAGGACCCTGATATCATGACCTGAGCCAAAGGCAGAGGCTTTAACCCACTGAGCCATGCAGGCGCCCAATTATTAGATTTCTAATGTTGTTTTTTTCCTCTCTGGGGCAAATTCTTGGATATCTCTTAGTTAATTTTTCCAAAATCACATGGCAGAATATTCCCTTAGACTTTGGTTTGGCTATTGGTTTCCTTGAGAGTAGCAATTTTGGAGGAAATGTCAGTGAGATGGTTTACTTTGGCTTCCAGAGTCAAGTCTGGAATGCCCAGGAACCTTAGCTACAGCTAAAGCCGCCAGCAAAAGTATGGCAATCTAAAAAATTTGGGGCATAGAAGCCATTTTAAAGTCCATTCCCATTGGAGGTAAGGCAGTCTCATTGTTTCCATAACATTCCACAGTCACGAGCTACCCCAAAGGCATACCAACTACCAGTATAAATATTTGCAGTTTTACCTTTGGCTAAGGAACAAACCCATGTGATGGTGTATAATTCAGCCTGTTGGGCTGAAGTGACCAAAATGTTAAAGGTGCTATTTCAATGACTTTGAAAAGGAAATATGCACTAGCATACCTAGCACAATATTTACCACTTTTATCCTTTAAGTAAGAGGCATCAGTAAAACATGAAAAATCTGCATTGGTCACGAGTTTCCTATAGTGTCATTGAGAGTCAAAAGGTAGTCTGTTAATGTCAAGCAGTCATGAGGGGTTTCACCTGGGTCCAAATGTAGCCCTCGTTTTGAGATCAGATGCCCTAACTATCTAACTTGAGCTTGAACAAACTAATTTTTCTTTGAGACTTTATGTCCCTTTAGGGTCAAAAGTTTTTTTTTTACCTTGGAATTTTAATTATGTACATAAATAGCAACATGAGAAGGAGGGGTTCTAAGGTATTATCTCTAGGTGAAAGGATTGCCAATTAGTCCACTTGTAGTGTGCCATCACCCAAGATAACAAAGAAGCCTCGTATAGTTTTTCCTGGAGAAAAAAGCCAATTTACTACATTCAGTACTGACTTTTCTGCCATTTTTCTGTAGAAATATTGGTTTACTGCATGGAGTTTCCAATATTTACCTATAACTGACTAAAAGGCGCAGAGTAGGGACACCTTGGTGGCTCAGTCGGTTAGGTGTTCAACTCTTGATCTCAGCTCAGGTCTTGATCTCAGGGTCTTGAGTTCAAGACCGGCATTGGGCTCCATGCTGGGCATGGAGCCTACTTAAAAAAACAAAACAAAACAAAACAAAAAAACGGGCAGAGCATGGAGCATCCTACTAATTTCCAGGTGAATTCTTCACACTTCCTGGCTTTTGAAAGTCCTCCTTCCACAAATTTTGTATGACTATGTATCCTCGTAAACCCCAGTCACATAATTTCTCCCTAGTGATCTGGACAAATACGATGGCTTGTTGTGGATAATAAACAGAGGCAGCTACTCCCATGAACCCAGGTGGATACACCAGCTTCCTTATTTTTGAACCTCTAGCCAAAAGAAGTCCAACAATGCCAACAAAACCAGTAACACCAAGTCTTGGAAAAAAAAATCCTGGAAGTGCATTTTGGAGATACTCATAGCTGTCTAACCCCTATTGAACCAAGCTCAGCATCTTGGGCTTAGTTTGTGAGTACATTTCCTGACACCAACTTACATATGGCTCACAATAATGTTGGAGATGTGAGATGCTTTCATCAAGTTGGGTCATTGGCTCCCTCACATATTTAGATTGAACCTCGGGAATGGAGTAGAGTGAAAGCTCATTAACCTTCACGGAGGTTGTGCGAGGTGAGTCCCTTTTAGGTGATGCATAGACTCAAGGTGAGCAGACTCAGACTGGCTGGCCCTACAGACCTGAATTTCCTTAAACATGTTCCTGGCAGAGGTGACTCTGGCAGGGTCCAAGGCCAAAAGTGTTAACAGGTGGATGCTGTCTCCTATGAAGAGGTTTGAGTGGGGCGTCTGGGTGGCTCAGTTGTTAAGCATCTGCCTCGGCTTGGGTCATGATCCCAGGATCCTGGGATCAAGCCCTGCATTGGGCTCCCTGCTCAGTGGGAAGCCTGCTTTTCCCTCCCCACTCCCCCTGCTTGTGTTCCCTCTCTCCCTGTGTGCCTCTCTCTGTCAAATAAATAAGTAAAATCTTTTTTTAAAAAAAAGGTTTGAGTAAAGGAGCAGAGAGGCAAATCGTCTATGTATTATAACAAGGTAGAGCCTGCAGAAAACTTTGTATCATCCAAATGAGCTTTCAAGGTTTGTGAAAAGTAAGGACTCTATAAAATCCTGGGACAGATGCACACCTGTTAAGGTCTATTGCCATTCCTCCTGAGTGAAAGCAAAAAGATATTGGCTACCCTTATCATCTGGAATACTAAAAATGCACTGCATAGATCAGTTACAGTGAAAAATTTGCTTTCATGGGAATGGATGTTAGCAGCATACGGGGGTTAGGAGCAACAGGGTGCTGAGGGAGAATAGTATTATTTATTGTTCAGAGTTTCTGAACAAACCTCCATCCTTGGCCATTGGGTTTTCTCACAGGTAAAATAGGGGTGTTACAGGAGCTAGTGCAGGGGATAATGAGGCCCTGAACCTTGTAATCTTCTATTATGAGCTTGATGCCCTGAAGGCCTTCTTTATTTATAGGGCATTAATTATGGGAAGAGGCTTTGAGGGATTTATTTGGATCTTGATGGGAGGTGCAGTGTGGATTCTGCCAACATCAGTTGAGAATTTTGCCCATAAAGAGGATGGTAACTGATCCAATAGGAATAAATGATCAGTGTCCCTGGGCTCCGCTAGAGTGGCATCAGAGATAGAACAAATAAAAGATGTCAAGCAATCATTTAATTTCCCAAGTTGGCTATTTTGATTACTACTGTCAAATTCTAGAATTATTCCCCCCCATTTGGGAGAAATTCTGGCGTGATACTTTTCTAAGAAATATCAGCCCAATAAATGAATAGGGGCAGAGTAACGAAGGAGAAAAAGGATGAGTATCTCTAAGGTTCTAGACAAAAGGGAATAGGAAAGAATTCAGAGACAGGAACCTGATGAAGTTTATTAGCGATCTTCACTATTTGAACTGTTTTAGGACTCCAAGGCAGAGGCTGCTTTTATGGCAGTGGGATTAAGCACCTAGTGTATAGCTCTGGTGTCAATAAGGACAAAGATTCAGTCCTAATCTGGAGAATGGTTTCTCTAGGCCAGTTAAGAAGGAAGATTGAGATGAGCCCTTGTGGTTCCTCAGAGCCCCAGTCAGTGGGATTAGGAAGACATTGGAGAGTGACTAGGCTCCCTGCTCAGCGGGAAGCCTGCTTCTCTCTGTCCCAAATCCCCCTGCTTGTGTTCCCTCTCTTGCTGTGTCTCTCTCTGTCAAGTAAATAAATAAAAGTCTTAAAAAAAGTTAGGTGTTTGTTTCTCTAAATACCCTTTGGGATGATCCACTGTGGCTAGTTTCATCCAATGGTTGGCTTGGTCCTCACCAACAAAGAAATCTGACAAACCATGTTGATAAGTTTGAATAACTATGTTGAATTCTTTGGCAAACTTATGGGCTTCCTCAGTCACTTAGGAAACTTTAATTATGGCTCACAATTTGGCCTTAATCCAGGCAATGTAATTTGAGGTTTATTTAGATCCTCAGAAGACTTACCTTTGAAAAGGCAGGTTTCAGCAGGTTCAAAAGAGGAGCAAGAGGGGAAAGATTCAGAGTAAAAGGAAAGTTCAGCAGACAGAATAGAGGAAAATGGAGCCAGATGCAGGGCCTGAGCATAAGGTGGCCACCATGTATCTGCAGCTATCAAAGAAAATGGGGGAGGGGAAAAAAAGAGACCTTGGAAGCCATTTTGGCTCCTTTCAATGGTTTTCCTCGGTTAATTTAGAAATAGTCTTCTGCAGAGACAAACTTAGAATCCTGAAAACATCTGGAAGCCTCAGGTACCACTTAAAATAGGCATTCAGCTGCTTCCTTTCCTCCTTTTTGCCCTTTAAAAAATTTATTTCTTTTTAGGAACTGCAGCTTTCCAATTTAATTGAGTAAGTTTGAAAAGATCAAAAGCTCAAGATAATGTTCATTAAAGTTTTAAATTTCTTTGATTAAGTCAGTCCACTGACTTATGAATGTGCATGTGGAGGAACCATAGTTTTTAAACATAAAACTGGGGCGCCTGGGTGGCTCAGTGGGTTAAAGCCTCTGCCTTCAGCTCAGGTCATATGATCTCAGGGTCCTGGGATCGAGGCCCGAATTGGACTCCCTGCCTGGCAAGGAGCCTGCTTCCTCCTCTCTCTCTGCTTGCCTCTCAGCCTACTTGTGATCTCTCTCTCTGTCAAATAAATAAATAAAATCTTTTTAAAAAACCATAAAACTGGTCAGTCCCAGTAGGGAAGAATGCTCTCAAAGCATTTGGATAACTGGAATCCCATCTCTTAGAGGTTTTTCTCTAGAGCAAAGAGACAATTCCTCAATGGCACACTTTTGAGAGGTACAACCTGGTTCCAGAAGGATCAGACCAAAGGTCAGCACAATTCCAGTAGGAAAGGCCCAGTTCCAGAGGAATGGGACCAAAGGCCAACACAGTTCCAACCAGAACAGTCCTATCCCAAAACAGAGTTGGTCCAAAGTCCTACACATTTCAAACTGGCACCAGTTCCAACAGGAACAGTCCAGTTCCAAACAGGACTGAGACTAAAGGTCAGCACTGTTCCACCAGGCCAAACGAGTACTGCCAGAGATTAAAAAAACAACAACAAACAAACAACAAGGCCTTAAATAGATCCTGAATACATTCTGGAGAGCTCGGACACAAAGCATCCAGCTAAAAAACCAGGAGAAAACTTACTTTCAAAACCTCAGGATCTGCGAGAAAGCAGTGAACCCAGTGGGCTCTGTGCAAATGGATAACTATTTGTTCACCAGCCTTGAAGTGGTGGCAGGCCCTCCCCCTGCTTGTGCTCTCTCTCTAAAATAAGAATAAATAAAAATCTTTAAACAAATAAAACTCTGTTATTTTACCAGCCCCCCCCAAGTGGATTTCTTAAGGAATAGCTGAGAATTACAATCTAAAACAAGCAGGCTAAGATAAAACCATAAGCAAGTCCAGAAAACAAAAGAGAGGAACTCTCTTTTATAGCGGAAAAGTTGGTGGGGGGAAAGTGTTGGGAGGAGCTGTTATAAATTAAAAGCCTACTGAAGTAAACTGAAAGTTAGAAGTATAGTGGCTTCTCATCGGCTGAGTTGTCACTGTCTTCCATTGGCTGGGCTGTTGGCAGAGTAGAAAGCAAGCTTCCTTCCTTCTGCCTGGTTAGTAAAGTAATATGGACTTCCAAAATATTTCCTCCTTTTGGTTCTGCAATCGATAACTAGTGCTAGGGTGAGAGTTCCCCCTCCCAGGCTATGAATTCCACTCTAAGTGGGGTTTCCTTCTATTAATTTTTACAGAAACAGTACAGAGTATCAGTTCCACTTATATCCACCTACCCTTCACAGCTTTGGAAGCATTTTCTCCCAGAAGTCATCTGCGGGCTTAGAGAAGCCATTACAGCCATTATAGGATCAGTTTGGGGTTCTTTTGGAGGGAGAAAAGGAGCGGGAGGAAGACTACCCTAACGTCTTTCCCACATCAATTTGACTAGTTTCTCCAATTCCCCCAGCCCCCAAAACTGGTGGACTAGGGAAAGATTCTGATAATCCCCTCCCCTCCACGCTGGGTGGAGTCTAATAAAGACTTGGAACAGAATAAACAACTGTGGGGGAGATGAGTGGGGAGGTGCAGCAGCACCCAGAAGTAGGGGGGCCATGGTGTGGAGGTGCCCATTCCGGGTGGGAGGCTTTAAAGGAAGTGTCTGTAATAAGTCTTGACCATGCACCCACTGAAGCGGCATGAGTGGGACACCAGTTGTCTTTGTCTCTAAGCCTCAATTTCCTCTTCTGTGAAATGGGAATACAAATACTCATTTGCTTTCTCTGAGCATAATATGTCTGCCATAAAAGGCAGTCAGTGAGTAGTAACCATCATCCTTAGTGATGTGCCTTCTGCCTTAGTCCTACTTGCGCCATGTGAGACTGTCCCAATGGTGGGAGTGTGGGGCACAGTGAGGAGACCCTGATCTGCCATCACAGGGAGCCCAAAGGTGGCTTAGGTCCTCAAAAGGCCTGAGGGAAACTAAAAGTTTCTGAGAAGGGGCTTAGGCAGGCAGCAAATTCCTTTTTTATTTTTGCGAATTCCAGGTGGGGAAAAACCCCAGCGCTGGGACCAAGGATTGGACGGCGACCTACAGGCTGCACCCCCTCTAAGCAAAGTCACCTTAGATACACTATCCTTGTCACTCATTTTATTAGAGGCACTGCTATCTAAACGGAAGGATTCACACCAAGACTCCAATACGGGGCCGTCCTATAGACCTGAATTAGTGTGGGAAGACAAGAGTCAGGGAGAGGGAGGAGGGCAGCAGAGGACTTGGAGATGCACCAGTTCAGCTTGGCGCTGCCACGCTCTTGCAGCACCTTGCCTGCTGAAGGAGCGCCCGGCATCCGCGCATGCGCTCTCCGCTCTCCGACCGGGCCTTCCGGTGGGGTCTGGCTGTACTCGGTGGAGGTGCTGTCTGCGCATGCGCATCCCGATCTCGTCAAGTTCCCAGTGGAGTTGGGGGAGGCTTCCGTGGAGCTGGCTGGGCAGTTGAGTGGAAGGGCCGTAGCCCGGCCCATAGCGGGCGGCTGTTAGGGAATTTGGACCAACGGTGTGTGACAGCCGATAAGAGCGGCCGCGAAGGGCGGTTTAAGCTGGTGCAGAGTCCTCAGAGGTAGAAGGGCAGTTGGGGGTGCTCTTTTTGCCGGGATTTCCTGGCGGAGGCGGGAAACCAGAGGACTGAAGGGAGTGGGTGCGTTAAACCTGAGGAGACACCTCTCGATCCGTCCTTACATCTCCAGGCCCTAGAAGGGACTCAATCAAGTCTGGTCGCCCCCAGGTCATCCCTTCCCCCGGCAGAAAATCTAAATTTAGACAGTAACTGCGCTACACCCGCCCCTAGCCTTCCCGGCAGTTCTAGGACCCCGCCCCACGCCCTGGGGGACTCTAAGTCAAAAAGGGGGTTCCGTGAGGGCGGGGCAGGGTGGAAAGACCTGCGATGGAGCCGCCTCTGTGACCTGGGAAGAACCGCTGCTTCCTCATCCGCCACTGGGCCTGAGGAAGACGCCAGAAGGGCCTGGCAAGTGCCCAGAGAGTGACTTCAGACCGCTGATCAGGAAGTGAAGCCTAAAGGAGGTGTGCAGAAGGCCGGTATGAGGCTAAATTAACGACTCTGACGCCAGACCCTCCTACGGAAAGGGAAAAGAGCCAATGGCTTCTCCATCTGCAGGTGCCAAGTCACAGAAGGTTCAGGGGCCTGAAAGCCTAATGCTTTTTATTTATGATCTCGAGGCCCAGTCATACCATCTAACACTTGTATGCGCTGGGTCAGGGTCTGTTGTGAGTATATTTACTCTGTTAATCCTCTCAACAACCCTACGAGGTAGGCATTACAATCATCCCCAGTTTACAGATGAAGAAAGTAAGTCCTGGAAAGTTAAGCCACTTTGCAAAGTCTTGTAATTAGTAAAGAGCAAAGCAGGACCTCACAGTCAGGCAGTCTGGTTCCAGAGTCTGCACTCTTAGGAGCACAAGCTTATATTGGTCTGGGTAAGAGACCACATAAGAGAAACCCAGTAGAAGGTGAAGATTGGAACTCATTTTCTGAGCACCTGCTCTCACACTATTGTGTTTCTCACGTTATTTTAATCTTTCCAACAACTCTGGAAGGAAGAAAGTGGAGAAAACTGAGACTGAGAGGTTCTGTATCCTGTCCAGATCACATAGATAGTAGCGGAATCAAGTTGATGAAGCAACTTGACTCAGGTAACAAATGAGTTAACCAAGACAACTGATGAGACTAAAATCTAGTTCTCCTATCTGTGAGTCTTGGGGCCTTTTTACTACATGCATTTTAACAAACATTTATTTATTCATTCAGCCAATGTTTGTCATGCCAGGTGTTCTTGCAGGCACTGAGGATTCAGCAGTGACCAAAACAGACATAGTCCCTGTCCTCAAGTCTCTGAGGGAGGGTGAAGGTGGAGGGTGTCAAAGGTAAACAAAACTGGACATCAGTTAAAGCAGTGAAAACAGATTTTATTCAGTAACTACTGCCAATAGGGGAAAGAGCTGAGCTCCGTTTCAATTTGTGCAGAAGTGAGTGGGTATTTTATTTTTTAAAGATTTATTTATTTATTTCAGAGAGAGAGAAAGCGAGCGACAGCGGGTAAGCGGGAGGAGGGGCAGGGGCAGAGGGTAAGCAGACTCCCCACTGAGCGGGGAGCCCTACATGGGGCTCTATCTCAGGACCCTGAGATCACGGCCTGAGCCGAAACCAAGAGTTGGACGCTCAACTGACTGCGCCACCCCAGTGCCACGTGACTGGGTATTTAAAAGGAAGAACGAGAGAGGAGGAAGCAGCAGCTCAAGTAGAGTCAGGGAGGTGAAAAATGACAAAAAGCCACTAAGAAGTTTAGTCTGTGTAAAAGCAATTAGGCCTCCTGTGTAGTTAGGATGCTATCCTCCCACAGAGACTGGGAGATAGAGGCACTAGCATATCTTATGATTACATTTCAAAGGAATGACTCTCAGGTCCTTAAGAAATCACTTTCTGAGTTGTAGGAGATACATAAACTATCTCAAAGGGACAGGAAAAATTCACAGTTGAAAGCCCTTTATAGCAAATGCTCTAAGGAAGGGGGGGGGTCATGGGCTCACCATCAGGCTCTGGCTAGAACAAATGGTAAATTCTTTTGACAGTCCCGAGCTTTTTCAGACAGGAACTGAAAAGAAGGCTGGGACGGATCAGCTTGCAGCCTTAGGCTGCTGGAAGCCAAGCCAAAGTTTGGTCAAATCCTTTAGTATGGGATTGGGGGAGAGGGAGTGTTTGAATGGAGGGTTTGTGCGGAGAGTTTTTTGCAGTTCTTAGGGGAGATGGAACCGATACACGCACAGAAGACTTTCAGGTAGTGATGATATTGAAGACCTGTGAGACCTGGAGAAGGAATTTACTATAATGGTGAACTGAGAACCCAGATATGCTGGTCTGGGAAGGAAAGCAATCTGGGGGGAGGAGCAAGTGAAACGACCTGGGGCACAGGAAACACACAGTGAATGCAGCAAATCAGGTCAGGGCTGGGGAGAGTTGGGCAATTGAAGTCTGAGGTCTTGGGAACAGTCAGGGGCCAAGTCATTAGTATTTATGTGCCAGCAGGGCCACCCAGTGAGGTCACACAAATATTTACTGTACAGGACACCTTGTGCTGAGGGAATCTAAAAGTTAACCTTTTCTGTGGTCATCCAGCTGTGCAGGGCTGCATTGGCCAGGAGAGAGGGGTGCCTTTTTCTTTCTTTTTTTTTTTAATATAACAGACATTTATTTGTAAGTATAACTTATCATTAATGTCATCATCATCATCATCATTATATTGTTACTGCTTGATAATTTATTTCCAGAAAGTTCTGAAACTTCACATGATGGCTTACTAAAACCTCCTTTGGGGTTTGTAGAGAGATTTTAGTGCTATGGATCTGGCCTCCATATTCTGGATGGTACAAGGCACCAAATAGAGATACGTAAATTTTACATTCTGTTAATTGAAATTTTGGTTTGATGTCTTCTTTTTATTATTATTATTATTATTATTTGCCCCGGGGGTACAGGTCTGTGAATCATCAGGCTTACACCTTTCACAGCATTCACCATAGCACAAACCCTCCCCAATGTCCATACCCTCCCACCCCCCAGTAACCCTCAGTTTGTTTTGAGATTAGGAGTCTCTTATGGTTTGGGGTGCCTTTTTCTAATAACCACAAGCTGGCCACACTGTAAGCAGGAGGGGCAGTCTGCCCAGAAGGGCACCTTTGTCTAAACAGAATGAAGGTGCTAGACAGGCAAGCTGGGGCTTGTGGGCCAGGCGCTGAGCTAATAGTTGTCAGGGTAGCAGATCAGATATAAGGTTATTGAAAAAGCTGAAGCATCTAAGCAGCTGTCTTAAAAACAAAAACAAAACAGTGCCATGAACAATGAATGTACATTACTTTATTACAGGGTCCATAGCGGCAATCCAATGGGCATGTTCAACCCCTCCATGGAGAAACAGCAGTGAGGACTGAACAAGGGAGAGTATGATACACCCGGGTACTCACTGATACTTGAGCATGACTTCATTCAGGTGACTGAACCCCTCTCTTGCCCCCTCCTGCATCCCCTTCCCTCTCCCCTTCAGGCTCTTTCTGGGTCTCTCTTTCCCATTCTTTTTGTTTATTTCAACAGAATTGACCATTTGTTATGTGGTATAGTGCACGCAAACAGTGTCCCCGCTGATGTCTCCAAAATCAGGTAGAGGAAACAGACACATTTTTCTCAATTTATTGAGTTACTGATTTATACATTCTATCTTACATAAAGGATTTGAAGCGGCTGTCAATTCCAAGATTTATCTTTTCCTGCCACTATGCTAAGGTGGACAATAGAATGAACCTAGGGCAAGATGATAAGAATCTCTTACTTATTTCACTTTATTTCATTTTTTTAAAAGATTTTATTTTTAAGTAATCTCTACACCCAATGTGGGGCTCGAACTCACAACCCCAAGATCAAGAGTTGCAGACTTCCAACTGAGCTAGCCAGATGCCTCTATTTATTTTGCTTTAAAATGTTTATATTGGATACTTATGTTGTATATAGTTATTTTATTATCTTCTTTTCAAGTGTGCAGAAAGGCAGATGTTAATATAAAACATCCCGGTTTCACTGGATCTTCACGTTTTAGAATGTTTACTTCAGATTTTTTTCAAAATTTTTAAAAGATTTTGTTTATTTATTTTAGAGACAGACAGAGACAGCATGAGCGGGAGGGGGAGAGGGAGAGAGACAACTTTAAGCAGATGCCACACTGAGTGTAGAGCCTAATGTGGGGCTCGATCCCAGGATCCTGAGATCAGGACCTGAGCTGAAACCAACAGTCGGAAGCTCAACTGACTGTGCCACCCAGGTGCCCCCAGATTTGATTTTTTAAAAAGATTTTTTATTTGACACAGAATGGGGGGGGGAGCAAGCACGAACAAGGGGAGGGGCACAGACAGAGGGAGAAGCAGACTCCCCGCTGAGCAGGGGCGGGGGCCTTTGCGGGATGACCCAAGCCACAGGCAGCCGCTTAACTGACTGAGACACCCAGGAGCCCCAGATTTGATTTTTTAAAAAAGAGAGCATTGGGCGCCTGGGTGGCTCAGTGGGTTAAAGCCTCTGCTTTCGGCTCAGGTCATGATCTCAGGGTCCTGGGATCGAGGCCCGCATCGGGCTCCCTGCTTGGCGGGGAGTCTGCTTCCTCCTCTCTCTCTGCCTGCCTCTCTGCCTACTTGTGATCTGATCTCTCTCTATCTCTGTGTCAAAAAAGAGAGCATTAACGAAGTGGTTGAATCCCCCTCTGCAATTCCCTCAGGTGCATCCCCTTTCCTTCCCCAGTTACCATTACTGAATCTGGAGTTCATCATGCTCATGCATGTTTTGTTCTCCAACTTGATATGAGTACATCCATAAATGTTTCATAGCATTTTGTAAACACAATATAGTCTTGTTTTGTGTTAGCGGTGTTAACACTGTATGGCCTCTATGTTGGTAGTGAAGTTCTAGAATTCTCTATATTTATCTGGTGCTCTCCAGCACCGCAAGGACTTTAGGGTCCGTTATTTCTTGTGGTCTTCACATAGGTCTCCTCAGGAGGCAGATCAGGTGTTAATGATCCGCATTTGACTCAAGAAGAGACAGAGATCGAGATAGTGAAGGGACTTGCCCCAGGACCGCAGAGGCCCAGGCTAATTCCTAGCTCAGTGCAGTTTCTACTACTCAGTTGCCATCTGGCTGATAATGTGACTTGTGTCAGCAAGACAAGTGTGAATGACCAGAGCGCGGCAGTGGGAGGGGGAGGAGAGGAGCGTGGGGATGAGAGTAGGAAGGAAGGGTAGACAGGGGAGGAAGAAATAAAAGGGCAGAGCCAACGGAGGGATCTGCATGGCTTTAAATCTACCAGTGATTCTCACTGTTGGTCAGTCTTTGGGAGTGCCTGGGAGCTTCAGAAAATACTGATGCCTGGGACCCTTCCCCGGAGATCTAATGTAATGGGCCTGCCGGGCAGCCGGAGCAGCAAGCAGGATTCTGAAAAGCTTCCTGGCTGGTTTTGAATCTCTAACTGAGCCTGGGAACCATTGCCTAGGCAAAGCAATTTATCAGGCAGTGAGTGGGTTGAGGAGGTGGTGCTGAAAACCTGTCTTATTAACATTAATAAGATCTTAGACCTCAAAGCCTGGCTTGATAATGGAATGTAAATAAGGTATTGAGGTCTCAGCCCCAGATTCTATGGAAAGAAATGGGCTAAAATGAAAGAGGTGATAATCCAGTTTCCTCAGTGCTGTTCATACTAGGCTTGGACTATTGTGTTCAGTTCTCAGGGCTTTAACTTGAAGGGGAGACCAGCAATTTTTATACTGAATACCAGTAACCCCCTACAGAGTAATGGCATTCAGCAACCGTTCACTAAGTACTTCCTTTATGCAAGGTCTGTGCTGCAGGGAAGTGAGAGAAATGGAAAAAATCACATTTCTTTCTCTCAAGAAACAGACTCACAGGCAACCCAGGCAAATACAAGACAATTAACACAATGTGTTGAGTGCCAGTGATTAATCTAAAGTGCTAGGGAACAGAGGGCAGAGAAAGGAGTCTTGGGGAGACTGGCAGAAGTGCTCAGAGTGAGCTTTGTAGGGGTGCTGCCCGAGCTGAGTCTTGAAGGGCGAGTAGGAGTTGGTTGAAGGCATTGTTGAGGCTGGGGGTGGTTGTGGAAGGGCAAACTGGTATGGTAGAAGCACCGGGAATAAATATGTGGTGGAACAGTAGGAGAGGATGAGGTCGGAAAGGTGGGCCTGTTCAGGTTTTACCCTGAAGGCTTCAGGGAATCATCAAAGAGTGTGGGGGAGAACAACGAGGTCCTCATGGAGGAGAGGGCATCTAAATTAAGGCTTGGAAATGATAGAAACTCAACAGGCATGTGGGGTGGAGAAGAAGGCTTCCCAAGCAGGGTTAGGGGGGTTAGTGTGGAGGCAGGAATGAGCTTGATGTGTGTCAGAGCAACAAGGGGACCAATAACCTGATACAAATGAGCGAAACCATCTGGGGTGCTCTTTAAAAATATCCATGCCTGGGCTCCAATGCCTGGCTTCCCCCAGAGCCCCAGAGATTCTGATTTATGTGGTCTGGGGGTGGGACACAGGCATCAGGGTTTTTGTTTTGTTTTTTTGAGATTTGCGTGGTTGTTTATTACATGGAAATGTTGACCAATACACTAGTTGTGTGAGCCAGTAGATCACCCCCTTTCATTTTTTAAAAGCTTTTAATTTTAATAGTTAACATACAGTGTTCTTTTTGTTTTTTAAAGATTTTATTTATTTATTTGACACAGAGAGAGAGATTACAAGTAGTTGGAGAGGCAGGCAGAGAGACAGGGAGAGGAGGAAGCAGGCTCCCTGCCGAGCAGAGAGCCCGATGCGGGCCTTGATCCCAGGACGCTGAGATCATGACCTGAGCCGAAAGCAGAGGCTTTAACCCACTGAGCCACCCAGGCGCCCAACATACAGTGTTCTATTAGTTTCAGGTAAACAATATAGTGATTCTGCATTTCTATACGTGACTCAGTACTCATTATGATAAGTGTGCTCTTTAACCCCATCACCTATTTCATCCACCCCCCCCCACCTCCCTCCTGGTAACCATCAGTTTGTTCTCTGTAGTTAAGAGTCTGTTTCTTGGTTTGTATCTCTCTCTCTCAATCTTTTTTCCCTTTGTTCATTTGTTTTGTTTCTTAAATTCCACATAGAATTGAAATCAATTCTATGGTATTTGTCTTTCTCTGACTATTTCACTTACTCTCTAGATCCATCCATGTTGCAAATGGCAAGGTTTCATTCTTTTTGGTGGCTGAATAATATATTCCACTGTGTGTGTGTGTGTGTGTGTGTGTGTGTGTATCTTTAGCACTTCCTTATCCATTCATCTATTGATGGACACGTGGGCTGCTTCCATAATTTGGCTATTGTAAATAATGCTGCTATAAACGTAGGGGGTACATGTATCCCTTTGCATTAGTGTTTTTGTATTTTTTTAGTAAATACCCAGTAGTGCAATTGCTAGATTGTAGGGTACTTCTATTTTTAACTTTTTGAGGAAACTCCATACTGTTTTCCACAGTGGCTGCACCAGTTTGCATTCCCACCCACAGTGCACAAGTGTTCCTTGTTCTCCACATCCTTGCCAACACCTATTGTTTTTTGTGTTTTTTTATTTTAGCCATTCTGGCAGGTGTGAAGTGATAGCTCATTGTAGTTTTTATTTGCATTTCCCTGATGATGAGATGCATTTCCTCTTTTCATGTGTCTGTTGGCCATCTGGATGTCTTCTTTGGGGGAAATGTCTGTTCCTGTCCTCTGCCCATTTTTTAGTTGGATTATTTGTTTTTTGGCTGTTGAGTTGTGTATGTTCTTTATATTTTTTGGATACTAACCCTTTACTGGCTATGTCATTTGCAAATATCTTCTCCCATTCAGTAGGTTGTCTTCTAGTTTTGTTGATTTTTTCCCTTTGTTGTGCAGAAGTTTTTTTATTTTGGTGTGTCCCAATAGTTTATTTTTGCTTTTGTTTCCCTGGCTAAGGAGACATATCTAGAAAGATGGCGCTATGGCTGATGTCAGAGAAATTACTGCCTATGCTCTCTTCCGGGATTTTTATGGTTTCAGGTCTCCCATTTAGGTCTTTAATCCATTTTGTTGTTCTGTTTTGTTTTTATTTTTTCAGTGTTCCAAGATTTCATTGTTTATGTACCACACCCAGTACTCCTTGTAATATGTGCCCTCCTTAATACCCACCAACAGGTTCAGCCATCCCTCCACCCCCATCCCCTCCATAACCTTCAGTTTGTTTCTCAGAATCCAGTCTCTCATCTTTCATCTCCCCCTCCAATTTACCCCAATTCACTTTTCCTTTCCTTCTCCTAATGTCCTCCATTTTATTCCTTATGCTCCACAAATAAGTGAAACCATGTGATAATTGACTTCTCTGCTTGACTTATTTCACTCACCATAATCTCCATGAGACCTGTCCATGTTAATACAAAAGTTGGGTATTCATCTTTTCTGATGGCTGCGTAATATTCCATTGTATATATTGACCACATCTTCTTTATCCATTCATCTGTTGAAGGGCATCTCAGCTCTTTCTGCAGTTTGGCAATTGTGGACATTGCTGCTATGAATATTGGGGTACATATGGCCCTTCTTTTCACTACATCTGTATCTTTGGGGTAAATACCCAGTACTGCAATTGCAGGGTCATAGGGTAGCTCGAGGAACTACAGAACACTCATGAAAGGAATTGAAGAAGACACAAAAAGATGGAAAAGCATTCCATGCTCATGGATCGGAAGAATAAACATTGTTAAAATGTCTATACTGCCCAGAGCAATATATATTTTCAATACCATCCCAATCAAAATTCCACCAGCATTCGTCAAAGTGCTGGAACAAACAATCCTAAAATTTGTATGGAACCAGAAAAGACCCCGAATCACCAAGAAAACGTTGAAAAAGAAAAACAAAGCTGGGGGCATCACGTTGCCTGATTTCAAGCTTTACTATGAAGCTATGATCACCAAGACTGTGGTACTGGCACAAAAACAGACACATAGACCAATGGAACAGAGTAGAGAGTCCAGATATGGACCTCAACTCTATGGCCAAATAATCTTCCACAAAGCAGGAAAAAATATCCATTGGAAAAAAGGTGGTCTCTTCAATAAATGGTGCTGGGAAAATTGGACAGCTATATACAGAAGAATGAAACTTGACCATTCTCTCACACCATTCACAAAGATGAACTCGAAATGGATGAAAGACCTCAACGTGAGGAAGGAATCTATCAAAATCCTAGAGAACATAGGCAGTAACCTTTTTGACATTGGCCACAGCAACTCCTTTAATCCATTTTGAATTTATTTTTGTGTGTGGTGTAAGAAAATGGTCCAGTTTCATTCTTTTGCATGTTGCTGTCCAGTTTTCCCAGCACCATTTATTGAAGAGACTGTCTTTTTCCCGTTGTCTTTTTCCCATTCCTCTTGCCTCCTTTGTCAAAGATTAATGGACCATATAATTTTAGGTTTATTTTTGGCTTTCCCATTCTGTTCTGTTGATCTATGTGTCTAATTTTGTGTCAGCACCATACTGTTTTGATTGCTACAGCTTTGTAATAGAGCTGAAATTGTCTGTAATAGAGCTGAAATAGAGCTGTAATAGAGCTGAAATAAAGTCTGAAATTATGATGCCTCCAGCTTTGTTTTTCATGATTGCTTTGGCTCTTGGGGGGTCTTCTGTGTTGCCATATAAATGTGAGGAATGTTTGTTCTGGCCCTGTGAAAAATGCTGTTGGTATTTTGATAGGGATTGCATTAAGTGTGTAGATTGCTTTCGGTAGTATGGACATTTTAACAATGTTCTTCTAAGCCATGAGCATGGAATGTCTTTCCATTTCTTTGTGTCGCCTTCAGCTTCTCTTATCAATGTCTTAGAGTTTTCAGAATATAGGTCTTTTACCTCTTTGGTTAAGTATATTGCTAGGTATTTTATTACTTTTGGTGTAATTGTAACCGGGATTGCTTTCTTTTACTTACTTACTTACTTACTTATTTATTTATTTATTTATATTAACATATAATGTATTATTTGCCCCAGGGGTACAGGTCTGTGAATCATCAGGCTAACACATTTCACAGCACTCACCATAGCACAAACCCTCCCCAATGTCCATAACCCATACACCCTATCCCTCCCCCCTGCCCCCCCAGTAACCCTCAGTTTGATTTGTAAGATTAAGAGTCTCTTATGGTTTGTCTCCTTCCCGATCCCATCTTGTTTCATACTTTCCCTCCCTATCCCCCACAACCCCCCATCCTGCCCCTCAAATTCCTCACATCAGAGAGATCATATAATAATTGTCTTTCTCTGATTGACTTATTTCGCTTAGCATAATACCCTCTAGTTGAGATTACTTTCTTTTAAAGATTTTATTTATTTATTTCACAGCGGGAGAGAGATCACAAGGAGGCAGAGAGGCAGGCAGAGAGAGAGAGAGAGGGGGAAGCAGGCTCCCCACCAAGCAGAGAGCCCGATGCGGGCCTCGATCCCAGGACCCTGAGATCATGACCTGGGCCGAAAGCAGAGGCTTTTAACCCACTGAGCCACCCAGGCGCCCGAGATTACTTTCTTAATTTCTCTTTCTACTGCTTCATTTTGGTGCGTAGAAATGCGACAGATTTCTGGGCATTGATCTTGTATCCTGTGACTTTACTGAATTCATTTATAAGTTCTAATAGTTTTTTTGGTGGAGTCTTTAGGGTTTTCTATATATAGTATCATGTCATCTGCAAAGAGTGTTTTTTCAGTATTTTTTAAAAGGTCTTCCAGGTGGTCCTACTATGCAGCTGGGCTTGAGAACCATAAGGGAGCTATTCAGTATATGGATGGGAAGTAGGCTAGAGCCAGATAACAGAGATGAAAAATTAGCTAATGTTTATTGAATGGTAACTATGTGCCAGGCACTTTATATGTACTAATCCATTTAATCCTCACAACCCTGTGAGTATAGGTACTATTATCCTTATGCTGCAGATGAGGAAACATTAATCTCACCAAAGTCTTATATACTAAAAGAAGTATCAGGCAGTCTGGCTTCAAAGCATATCTTAGAAGGACTTGTATTCCAGGCCAAAGAACTTGGGTTTTCTTGTGTAATCACCTTTTTTTAAAAAGATTTTATTTATTTATTTGTCAGAAAGAGAGAGAGCACAAGCAGGCAGAGTGGCAGGCAGAGGCAGAGGGAGAAGCAGGCTCCCCGCTGAGCAAGGAGCCGGATGCGGGACTCAATCCCAGGACCCTGGGATCATGTCCTGAGCCAAAGGCAGCTGCTTAACCAACTGAGCCACCCAGGAGTCCCTTGTGTAATCACCTTTATTAGTTTAGTGTGTATATATCCAGAATATCGTTATACATATACAACCAAGTACAAATGTATATTCCCTCCTTTCTTATGAAAAAGGTAGCACACTAGATATACAGCATTGCATCTTGCTTTATTAACAGAATATCCTAGAAATCTTTACATCACTACACAGACAGCTTCCTTATTCTTTTTTTTTGCAGATTCTTAGCATTTCTGTGTGTTCCTGTACCATAATTTATTTAATCTTGGGTTGTTTCCAGTTTCGAACTATAAAAATGCTGTAATAAATAATCTTGTATGTGCATCATTTTGCATAGCCACAGAAATGGAATTACTGGGTCAAGGGGTATATGTGCATTTGTAATTTCAATAGATATTGCCAAATTTTCCCCCATAGGTCTTATACTATTTAACGTTCCTACCTGCAGCATATGACAATATGTTGGCACTTTTTTTATGAAACAAGTTTTACTAATTATTTTATTTTTTATTTTTTTGTGCTTTTTGGCCAATTTTATTATTTTTTATTGTGTTATGTTAGTCACCATACAATACATCATTAGTTTTTTTAAATTAATTAATTAATTAATTTGACATAGAGAGAGATCACAAGTAGGCAGAGAGGCAGGCAGAGAGAGAAGAGGAAGCAGGCTCCCCGCCAAGCAGGGAGCCCGATGCGGGCCTCGATCCCAGGACCCTGAGATCATGACCTGAGCCGAAGGCAGAGGCTTTA
>LNAC01000692.1:179700-357756 GCA_002007465.1 Ailurus styani | reverse complement strand
ACATCATTAGTTTTTGATGTAGTGTTCCAAGATTCATTGTTTACGTATAACACCCAGTGCTCCAGGCAATCCGTTCCCTCCTTAATACCCACCACCAGGCTCACCCATCCCCCCACCTCCCTCCCCTCTAAAATCCTCAGTTTGTTTCTTGGAGTCCACAGTCTTTCATGGTTCATCTCTCCCTCCAATTCCCCCCCCTTCACTTTTCCTTTCCTTCTCCTAATGTCCTCCATGTTATTCCTTATGTTCCACAAGTAAGTGAAACCATATGATAATTGGCTTTCTCTGCTTGACTTATTTCACACAGCATAATCTCCTCCAGACCCATCCATGTTGATGCAAAAGTTGGGTATTCATCCTTTCTGATGGCTGAGTAATATTCCGTTGTATATATGGACCATTCTTCTTTATCCATTCATCTGTTGAAGGGCATCTCGGCTCTTTGCACAGTTTCACTATTGTGGACATTGCTGCTATGAACATTGGGGTACATATGGCCCTTCCTTTCACTACATCTGTATCTTTGGGGTAAATACCCAATAGTGCAATTGCCAGGTCATAGAGTAGCTCTATTTTTAATTTTTTGAGGAATCTCCACGCTGTTCTCCAAAGTGGCTGCACCAACTTGCATTTCTACAACAGTGTAACCACATTCTCCATATCCTCTCCAACATTTGTTCTTTCTTGCCTTGTTAATTTTTGCCATTCTAACTGGTGTAAGGTGGTATCTCAATGTGGTTTTGATTTGAATTTCCCTGATAGCTAATGATGATTAACATTTGTTCATGTGTCTGCTATCCATTTGTATGTCTTCATTGGAGAAATGTCACAAAAGTTCATTTTTGCTTTTGTTTCCCTTGCCTTTGGAGATGTGTCTTGAAAGAAGTTGCTGTGGCCGATGTCAAAGAGGTTACTGCCTATATTCTCCTCTAGGATTTTGATAGATTCTTTCCTCACGTTGAGGTCTTTCATCCATTTCGAGTTTATCTTTGTGAATAGTGTGAGAGAATGGTCAAGTTTCATTCTTCTGTATATAGCTGTCCAATTTTCCCAGCACCATTTATTGAAGAGACCACCTTTTTTCCAATGGATATTTTTTCCTGCTTTGTGGAAGATTATTTGGCCATAGAGTTGAGGTCCATATCTGGACTCTCTACTCTGTTCCATTGGTCTATGTGTCTGTTTTTGTGCCAGTACCACAGTCTTGGTGATCATAGCTTCATAGTAAAGCTTGAAATCAGGCAACGTGATGCCCCCAGCTTTGTTTTTCTTTTGCAACATTTTCTTGATGATTCGGGGTCTTTTCTGGTTCCATACAAATTTTAGGATTGTTTGTTCCAGCACTTTGACGAATGCTGGTGGAATTTTGATTGGGATGGCATCGAAAGTATATATTGCTCTGGGCAGCATAGACATTTTAACAACGTTTATTTTATATTATTTTAGAGAGAGAGCGGGGGGAGGGAGAGGGAGAGAGAAAATCTTAAGCAGGGTCCACACCCAGCCCAAAGCCCAAGGCAGGTTTTGATCCCGACCCTGAGATCATGACCTGAGCTGAAATCAAGAGTCGGACATTTTACTGACTGAGTCACCCAGGCACCCCTTATTTTATTGTTTAAAGTATCAAAATTGTTAATATATTTGAACTTATTTTTTATTAAGTAACTTTTAAAAAAGATTTTATTTATTTATTTATTTATTTATTTATTTATTTATTTATATGAGAGAGAGAGAGAGAGAGAGAGAGAGAGAGAGAGAGAGAGAATGAGTGTGAGAGAGAACGTGAGAGGGGAGAAGTCAGAGGGAGAAGCAGCCTCCCCACTGAGCAGGGAGCCCGATGAGGGACTCGATCCTGGGACTCTAGGGTCATGATCTGAGCTGAAGGCAGTTGCTTAACCAACTGAGCCATCCAGACACCCCTACCAAGTAACTTTTTGAATCCTACTTCTTTTTTCTTCTTTCTTGCCTCTTCTTTTTTAAAAAATATGTTATTTTTAAGTAATGTCTACATCCAACATGGGGCTCAGACTTACAACCCTGAGATCAAGAGTTGCATGCTGTATGGGCCAAGCCAGCCAGGCACCCCTTAAAGGTCAATGAAATAGGAAAACTCTTAGTAGGACTGATCAAGGGAGGGAGCGAAAACTCAAATTACTAACACCAGGAGTAGAAATTATGAGTAAAGGAAAAAGGAATCTCCAGGTAAAAGTGAAGAACAGAAGCCCAGAGACCTCCAAAAGCCAGCTCCTATAGTTTCGAGCTCTTTACAAAAACAGAAGAGGGAGCTATAGAGCCATGAAGTTAGAAAAGTTATCTTGAACCATGCCTCCCTTCTAAACATTCAAGAAAATTAATTCCATATAAAAGAATGCAGTTCAATTCCCATGTAAAGTTATCATAAGAAGAAAGAGGATGAGGAACAGAATAACATCTTACAGGCAATGAGAGAATGTCAGATAGACATGCCTATAAAACAAATGAAAACTCCATCTTAGTATTTATAAATGAGCTAAAAGATTAAGAAATGATGCAAGATATGAAAGAACAGCATAAATAAGATTGAGAAAAATTCAGATATGAGGAATTGAATTCAAGAAGGAATTAGAAACAAAACAAAATTATTTCTTTTATAAAAAACAATTTTATTTATTCATTTGAAAGAGAGAGAGAGAGAGCAGCACAAACAGTGGGAGAGGCGGAGGGAGAAGCAGACTCCCCGCTGAGTTGGGAACCCGATGCAGGCCTCTATCCCAGGACCCTGAGATAATGACCAGAGCCAAAGGCAGATTGCTTACCCATCTGAGCCACCCAAGTGCCCCGACAAGACAAAATTATTTCAGAAATGACTAAACTAGAAGGATGATCAGAATGAAGAAACAACAGATAATGGCTTAAGAGAAATACATGAAAAGGAGGAAAGTTTTATTTTATTTTATTTTTAAGTAATCTCTACACCAAATGTGAGCCTCAAACCCACAACCCTGAGATCAAGAGTCACATGCTCTACTAACTGAGCAAGCAGGCCCTGCCCCCTTCTTTTTTAAATTCAAAATGAGTAGTGGTACTTGGGTGGCTCTGTTGGTTAAGTGTCTGACTTGGGCTTAGGTCATGATCCCAGGGTCCTGGGATCAAGCCCTGCATGGGGCTTCACACTTAGTGGGGCATCTGCTTGAGATTCTCTTTCTCTTCCTCTGTCCCTCTCCCAGCTTTTCTGTGCTCTCTCTCTCTCTCAAATAAATACATCTTTAAAAAAATAAATTTGGGCGCCTGGGTGGCTCAGTGGGTTAAAGCCGCTGCCTTCGGCTCAGGTCATGATCCCAGGGTCCTGGGATCGAGGCCCACATCAGGCTCTTTGCTCAGCAGGGAGCCTGCTTCCTCCTCTCTCCTCTCTGCCTGCCTCTCTGCCTACTTGTAATCTCTCTCTCTCTGTGTCAAATGAATAAATAAAAAAAAAATCTTTAAAAAAATAAATTTAAAAGGAGGGAAGTTTTTAAGATAAAAAATCAATTGAAAAGATGTTTGGTTTCAAGTTGGACATGTCAAGAACTGCAGAAAAGTACTCCCATCCTTACAAGAAAGATAGGAGCAAATTGATGACTGTGTAAACTCATCAGAGAACTGAGATCACAGGACAGATGGCTGTCCTGAAATCTGAAGAGAAACTAGTTGCCTGCAGGGAAACATAGGACCAGAGCATTTGCTCACCTGGGTAGGAAGCCACTAGATGCTATGCAAGCTAAAAGGAACATTAAACTAGAAATTTTGACAAATTGCTAGAGACCAATTGGGAGGAGAGTGTGAAGCTTGTGGTGTGAGTATGGGTTTTTACTCTAGGAGTTCCACTAGGGTCTCACAGGAAGGATAACGCAGAATCCAGAGAAATCTCCCTCCCTGCCCCCAGAGCTGGAGGAGGGAGACAACAGCCACAAGGCCAGACCACCTAGACTGTGTCCCTTATCTATAGGGGGAAGTGTGAGGCTTCTAGGCTATTTGAGGATCCAGATAGCCTAGTATGAGAACTTGTGCTTCTTTGGGGGATCTGTGTCTTAGAGTTTGAGGTCATGAACTGTTTGGGGTTCTGTTTCCCAGTATGTGAAGACTTTGAGTACTTTGGGTCTATGTTTCTAGAGTATGAGCCCTCTGAGATATTTGGAGTTGCTGAACCACGGCATGAGGTTCTGGAGGTGTTTAGGAGTTTGTGTCATGAATGGAAGGTGACCGAGTGTTTGTGCTTCTTTGTCACAGGCTGTGCACTCTTGGGGATGTTTGGGGATCTGAGTTTCAGAATCTCAACTGAGATTCTGAGATTTGGGGGTTCTACTTCTCAATGTGTGACATCTCACACTTCCTAGTATGTGCAATCTCTGAGCTGGTTTACTTTTAACTGTGGAATGAATTTTCTGAATTCTTTGAGTCCATTTTCATTTTTGTGAAGTATTTGGTATTTTGAAGGTCAGCATCCCTCATTTTATAAACATCTTTGAATGTTCTATCCTTGAATTTAAGTTGTGTGTCTGTTCCATGGGTGCATTCCAATGTTGCTATTCGAACGTGTGTGACAGGTTTCTGAGCTGATTTAGCAAGTATGTCCAAAATGCGAGGTCATTGAGCTTTTTAGCGTCTCTTTGCGGGATATTAAATGTACAAGTAATTTTGGAAAGTTCTGAAATCTTCAAAGGCTGATGGAGGCATTTTATCATATGGTGATAGCTGTTTGGGTGTTCTGTGCATGAGGTTATGAGGTATCTGAGCTGCTTGAGGGACTTTGTCCAAGTTGTGATAGCTTTAATCCAAGTCTAATCTGTAGAGTCTCTATACCATGATGGGTGGTATCTGAGTTATTTGAGTCTTTGTTCCACAGAGTGAAATCTCTGAGCTCTTCTGTGGCCTGTGTCCCAGGTGTGAGGTCTCTAAGTTGTTTGGTGCCCTGTTTTCCAGGTTGTGAATGCTTCAAGATGATTTGTTTATTTTCTTCCTGGATACAAGGCCTCTGAGCTCTTTGTGTTTCTGCTATCCAGGGTGTGGGGACTCTCAACCTTTGTGAGACTCTCCCTGATGGTGAGGATTTAATATGCTATGGGTCTGTGTCCCTGAGTATGGAGGCTCTGACATTTTAAGGTTTTCATTCCTGATTACTGCTTGGAGGTATGTTTCAGGCCTCTGAGCTGATTTAGTACCTATATCCAGAATGTGAGGTCACTCAGCTGTTTGGGTTTCTGTCTGAGATGATAGCACCCAAGCAGTTTGTGGGTCTATATCCCTACATGTGTGGTATCTCAGGCTGTTTGGGTGATTTTATCATGGAATGAGATGTCTCTCCTGTAGGATCTTTTCCAGGATACGTGGTCTCTGAACTCTTTGTATGGTGGGGTCCCTAGGTGTTAAATTCGCTATTATATCTTTGTGGAGATGGGCCATGTAATGATAATCTTTGAGCTGATTTAAAGTTTCTTGTTTGCATTCTTTCAGGGTTTCTGTGTCCCAAGGTGTAAAGTCTCAAATTTGTTTGGGATTCTGTGTCCGTAGCATGAGTTGTATAGGCTTTTGGGGGTCTGTGCCCACCATAATGTGATTTATGAGCTTTTTGTGGGTCTGTTTTTCAGTGTATGCAGTTTTTAAGACGTTTGGGATCTGGTGTGTGGTACCTCTGAGCTCTTTGAGGATTCATTCCTGGTATGTGAGGAACCTGAGAAGATTGAGGAGTCTCCTCCTAGGTTTTGAAGTCTCTGAGGTTTGGACAGGTTTGTGTCAGGGTTTGAAGTCTCAGAAATTTTAGGGGTTATGTATCTAATGCATGAGGTATCTAAGTTGTTTGTAGATATGTTACAGAGGATGAGATCTGTACTATTGTGGGGTCTGTGTCCCAGGTTGTAAAATCCCTGTACTTTTGGGGGTGGTCTGTGTCCCAGGGTGTGAAGTCTCTAATCCTTTTGGTGATTTGTGTCCAGTCTGTGACTTACCTGAGTTTTAGGAGTTCTGTTACTGGTAGAAGGTTTCTGAGATTTTCACAGATCTGTGTCAGGATTTGAAGTCAGAATGATTTGGGGTGATGTTTCCATGGCAAGTTGTCTCTCATATGCCAAGGTGTCTGTTCCATGGGTGCAAAGTCTCTAGAGTGTTTCACTCTCTGTTTTCTAGAGTGTAGTGATTATTATAGCTGGGGTACTAGAGAGAATGAGCTGAAACAATAGGAAGACATTGTCTGAGAGTGGGAAGCATGAACTTAATATTGTACTTGTTCCAGGTTGGGTAACAATGTCAAGGTTATTTCTATGGATGTGAGTGGATGGGAAGATCACTGGAGGAAAGAAGGTCAGGAAAGTGAGAGCCCAGGTCTCTATGTGAAGAAGGAAGGTCATTTAAGGAGAAATGAAATCACCGAGGTTCAAGGGAGAGGTGGTACTGGAGACAGTGATAGGAATCTAGAGCTAAAATTCTAGAGATGTGAAGGTTGGTAGATGACTTTGATAAATCAGGACTCTCATAACATGTGCATTAAAACTGAGAGGTTTGGGGGCACCTGGTTGGCTCAAGTTGGAAGACCATGAAACTCTTGATCTTGGGGTCATGAGTTCAAGCCCCACATTGGGTGTAGAGATTACTTAAATACCTATTTTTAAAAACTGAGGGGTTTGTGAGAGCTTTCCCCCTAAGGTCAAGAACAAGACAAGGATGTCCACTCTCACCACTTTTATTCAACATAGTACTAGAAATCCTAGCCATGGCAATCAGACAAGAAAAAGGAATAAAAGGCATCAAAATTGCTAAGGAAGAAATAAAACTTTAAGTATATGCAGATGACATGATACTATATATAGAAACCCTAAAGACTCCACCAAAAAACTATTAGAACTGATAAATGAATTCAGTGAAGTCACAGGATACAAGATCAATGCACAGAGATCTGTTACATTTCTACACGCTAATAATGAAGCATCAGAAAGAGAAAATAAGGGGCACCTGGCTGGCTCATCAGTAGAGCATGTGAATCTTGATCTTAGGGTTGTGAGTTTGAGCCCCACATTGGATGTAGATATTGCTTGAAAATAAAAAAACTCTTTAAAAAAGAGAAATTAAGAAAACAATTCCACTTACAATTACACCAAAAATAATAAAATATCTAGGAATAAACTTAACCAAAGAGGTGGAAGAGCTATATTCTGAAAACTATAAGCACTGGAAGAACTAAAATCAGAATTAAGTCAAAGAGGTAAAAGTGGTTGTCTAATAGGGCTGCAATATGGGGTGGGGAAGAGCAGGCAGAAATCTTTCTTTTTACCAAAAGCCCCTTGGGATCGTGGAACTTATTCCCATGCTCATGAATTACTGTGATAAAAATGTTTAAGTGTCAAAGGGTACAACCTTTCAGTTATAAGGTGAATAAGTTCCTGGAATCTAATGTACAGTGTGATAACTATAGTTAACAGCACTGTGTTGTATACTTGAGAGTTGCTATGAGAATAGTGTCTTAATATTCTCACGTTATAACAACACCACGACAACAGCAACAACGACAAAGTGGTAATTATGTGAGGTAAAGGAGGCATTAACTAACCTTACTGTGATAAAGTATATATGTATCAAACAATATGTTTGTATCAAATCAATACATTGTGCACCTTAAACTTACACAGTGTTACATGTCAATTACACCTCAACGAAGCTGGAAAATGGGCACCTGGATGGCTTAGTCAGTTAAGCGTCCGACTCTTGGTTTCAGCTCAGGTTGTGATCTCAGAGTCCTGAGATCCAGCCCTGGGTCAGCTCCTTGCTCTGCACGGAGTCTGCTTGAGTTTTTCTCTTCCTCTCCCTCTGTTCTTTCACCTGCACTCATTTTCTCTATCTCTCAGATGAACAAATAAACCTTTAAAAAAATAAAGCTGGAAAAAATGTCTGTCTGAAGGAAAACCCACTCTCCCAGGCCCCACCAGAGTGTTGGATCCACCCCCCCATCCTTCCCTTTCTTCTTTTTCTCCTCCTTATTCTTCCTTTTTTAAAAGTTTGTAATAAAACTATTCTAAAGTGAGCAATTCAGTGGCAATTAGTACCTGATGTTGTGTAGTCACTACCTCTATCTAGCTCCAAAATGTTTCCCTCACTCCCAAAAGGAAATCCTGTACCGATTAAGCAGTTGCCCCCCTTTCCATCTCCTTGCCACTCCCAGACTCTGATAATCACCAATCTGTGTTCTATCTCAATGGATTTACCTATTCTAGATTTTTATACAGTATGTGATCTTTTGTGTCGGGCTTCTTTCACATAATATAATGTTTTCAAGATTCATACCCATTGTAGCATGTATCATGTACTTCATACCTTCTTATGACTGAATCATATTCTTTTTTCTGTTTATACCACATTTTGTTTATCCATTCATCTGTTGATGGACATCTGGGTTGTTTCTACCTTTTGACAATTGTAAATAGTGATGGTGTGAACGTGTGTACGTGTATTTGTTGAGTACCAGTTTTCAGTCCTTTTTTGGGTGTCTACCTAGGAGTGAAATCCTGGAATTGTGGTAATTCTGTTTAGCTTTTTTAGGAGCTTCCACACAGTTTCCACAGTGATTGAACCATTTTTTATTTCCATCAGCAGTGCACAAGGGTTCCAATTTCTCCACATCCTTGCCTACACTTATTTTGCGTGTTTGTTTGTATTATAGCCATCCTAGTGGGGATGATACCTCACTGTGGGTTTGACTTGTATTTCCCTAATGATGAATGGTGTTAAGCATCTTTTCATGTGCTTCCTGGCCATTTGTATACCTTTGGAGAAATATTTATTTAAGCTCTTTGCCCATTTTAAAAATCAGATTGTTTTTGTTGTTGAGTTGCAAGAGTTCTTTATATATTCTGAATATATATTATATATATGGTTTACAAATACTTTGCCCTGTCCTGTAGGTTGTCTTTTCATTGTCTTGATAATGTCCTTTGATGCACTCGTTTTTAATTTTGATGAAATCCAATTTATCTATTTCGTCTTTTGTTTTCTGTACTTTTGGTGTCATACCTGAGACTTCATTGTCAAACCTGAGATCATAAAGATTTCTAGAGCCTCTTCTTGGGGTGAGGCTCATCTCATGGCTCTTAGTACCTAGAAAAGCTCGACTCTGAGATGGGCCTTTCTCCCCTTCATCTTTATTTTCTCTATTCAACCTGGCTCTGGGCCCTAAGGGAGGAAGCCAGTCTGCTGCCTGGGATCCTTCCCTGTATGCCCAATTGCCAAGTGAACAAGACAACTCATGCCTGGGGGTTCCCCCACCAAGATTTGGTTTGTGATCATCCATGCTGCTGCCTCTGGCTGCAGAACAGCTGCAGTGAATTGGCCTAGACTTGGTTGAAGGTGTTTGCCTGGTATCACCCAGGACTAGAGTGAAGCTCAAATTTCCCCAAATTCTCAAGAATTCAGCACATTGGTTTTTCAGTAAATTAGCTTTCATCAGTTGGGTTCTAGGAGACTTGATGGTTTGGTCAATTGGCCATTTCGTCTATTGGGTTTAAAGAGAAAGTGTTGGGGTGCCTGGGTGACTCAGTTAAGGGTCTGCTTTCAGCCCAGGTCCTGATCCCAGTATCCTGGGATCAAACCTCTTGTCAGGCTCCCTGCTCAGCAGGGAGTCCGCTTCTTCCTCTCCCTCTGCACCCCCCCCACCCCACTCATGCTCTCTCTCTTTCTCTCTCAAATAAGTAAATAAAAATCTTTTTAAAAAAATAAAAATAATGGGCGCCTGGGTGGCTCAGTGGGTTAAAGCCTCTGCCTTCGGCTCAGGTCATGATCTCAGGGTCCTGGGATCGAGGCCCGCATCGGGCTCCCTGCTCAGTGGAGAGCCTGCTTCCTCCTCTCTCTCTCTCTGCCTACTTGTGATATGCTCTCTCTCTGTGTCAAATAAATAAATAAAATCTTAAAAAAAATAAAAAAAAAATAAAATAAATAAAAAAAAAAAAATAAAAATAAGGACGCTTGGGTGGATCAGTCGGTTAAGCATCTGCCTTCAGCTCAGGTCATGATCCCAGGGCCCTGGGATCAAGTCCTACATTGGGCTCCTTGCAGGGAGCCTGCTTCTCCTTCTCTCTGCCACTCCCCCTGCTTGTGCTCTCTCTCTCTCTCTCTCTGACAAATAAATAAATAAATAAAATATTTTAAAAATAAAATAAAAATAAAGTGTTATCTTTTGATAATAAAGAAGAAATAAGAATATAGACATGTATCGGGGCACCTGGGTGGCTCAGTCAGTTAAGTCACTGACTCTTGGTTTCGGCTTAGCTCATGATCTCAGGGTTTTGAGACTGAGCCCCTTGTTGGGCTCCATGGTCAGTGTGGAGTCTGCTTGAGATTCTCTCCCTCTCCCCTCTCTCAGATCCTCTCCGTCTCTCAAATAAGTAAATAAAATATTTTAAAAAAGAGAATATAGACATGTATCTGCTGATTTTTGCAAAGAAGAAACCCAGGAAGGATAAACCGTAAATGATTGCAATTGTTCATCCCAGAGCCAGGGTGGGTATCTGGGCACTCTGAGGAGCCTCCATTTCTGCCACTTTCAGGGCCAGGGGGAAGGAGAGGTGGCAGGACGACCCTCTCTAGAGGGACTCTGGGCCTGCCCCCCACCCCAGGCCACCAGAGCCTTCTCAGCTGGGCAAAATCTCCATGTTGCTGATCTGAGCTGGCATGGTTAAGGCACCAGCTCTCCAGGTGTGAGGTCCCTAGGAACCAAGGCTGGGTGCAGGGAATGTGCCAAGCATGGAAATTCCAGGTATAGGCTGGCCTGGTGCCCTTGACCTAACTGGTTCTGTGACTTCACCTTCAGCCAGCTCTGTCCTGTCCTCTGTTAGGGCCATTAGCAGTGAGGCCCATAGTGGGGGGATGGGGGAAATTAGGGCCCACATCTAACACCAGGAGATCTTTTAATTCATCCAATCAGTTCCTTATTGAGCACCTGTATGTTGTAGGTGCTGGGGAAACTATGGTGAATAGACCTAAACCTTTGCCCCAGGGAAGCTGTCATTCTGGCAGAGACAGCAAACAGTAAACAAGCAAGTCAGTACATTATGTCAGGTGGTGAATGCCCTGAAGGAAATGAAGCAGGGAGGGTACTTACCAGTGGTGATCAGAGAAGGCCTTTCTGAGGTGACACATGAACTTAGACTGGAATGGTGACCTGAAGGAGCCAGTTGTGCACTGATCTGAGGTAATGGGTATTCCAGGCAGAGGACAGTGTAAAGGTTTTGAGTTGGAAATAAGTTTGGCTAGTGAGTAGGCTCCAATAAGGGAAGAAATGCTTTGGGCTCAGGTTTTTGCCAGGCATACATTCCAGTTTGCCTCAATCTGGTAGCACAGAGGAAGGAGGGAGAGGAGAGGCTCTCCTGGAGCAGGGCAGGCACAAGATGGTGGTGGGAAGGGTCATGGGCACAGGAGGTAGGTCTGGGTGACTACCTCTGGGTATGTGATTCTGTTGGGGATAGGGTCAGCATAGAATTAAGACTTGAGGATAAGTCAGAGTTAGAATGAGGGGGTCAGGGAGGGGATGTAGACAGGGAGTTGGAGTATTCCTAGACCCTTTGGAGCATACCTCACTCTCCTCCCCCTTTCTTTCCTTCTCTCCTTCCCTGGGGAAAGCCCCTGCTGCATCTGGGGAGAGCCTTGGATACAGATGGCAGGTGCTTCTCACTCAGTTGGTCACCTGTCTCTTGTAATATATCCTGAGGCTGCAAGATGGTGGCCTTGGCCTATGAGAGTGGGAGCGGAGAAAATTTTAGATCAGAGTCTTTTTGCTTGCTCTCTCCCTCTCTCCCCACCCTCTCTTTTCAGTCAGAGACATAGACACATAGAAAGGGGGCAGCACAGGCACAGCCCCTGAATCACCCAGAGACATCCACCTAGAGTGACCATGCATTACTCATACACACACATATACATAGCACAAACACAGATATAAACACACATACTCTGACATATGGCAACAGCAAACAGACACACATGCAGACACAGTCACCCAGAGACCCTGAGTATAGCGACTGTCAGTCACTCACAGAGACACAAGTCACATAGAGACCCACATGTCATGCATAGACACAGCCCATGAACACAGACATGGGCAGAGCCTACACAGGTTAACATACAAGTGATACCAAACCTGACCTGTGCAGGCACAGTCACACAGGTATACACTCACAAACAAAGGTACTGAGAAACAGAGGAGCATACAGACGGAGGTCATATATACTGAGCCAGCCATAGAAATTTTCTTAAAACACACAGTCGGACACAGGCACACAGAAGAGGACATCATCATGCACAACCAATCATATCCAGTTTGTCTCTTCTTGGGATATAGCAACTATCAATGATCACTGCTTGGGTCCATGATTTCATTAGGAGCTCGGTTGGAGTGAATTAAATGAAATAAGAGTGGGACACAATTATGGAGCATAGAATTTAAGCTGGGTAAGTTGGGAAATGAGGACATGAGAGAGGTATGGAACAGTGAAAAGGTAATAGAGTCCATAAATTCAAGGTACTAATGGGGTTGAAATGTGTGATGGCTAATTTTATACATCAATTTGACTGGGCCACAGGGTGCTTCCTGGTCCCATGATCTTATGCTCTGAAGGCCTAGAGGTCTTATTTCCAAAAAGTGGAATGCTTCTGCCAGGAGACACAATAATGAGTCCATTGAACCAGAAGTTGAGTCTGCCACCTGGACACTTTGGGCTCCTCATGCCTCTGGATCAACAGGTAAAGAAGGGAGTTACTGTGCTCATTGGGATAACTGATCCTGACTACTCAGGGGGAAATTGGACTGCTACTCCATGATAGAGATAAGGAGGAGTATGTCTGTAATACAGAGATCCCTTAGGGCATCTCTTAGTGTTACCGTGCCCTGTGATTAAGGTCAATGGAATAACTACAGCAACCCAATTCAGGTAGGACTACTAATGGCCCAGACCCTTCAGGAATGAAGGTTTGGGTCTCCCCATCAGTAAAGGAGCACAACCAGCTGAGGTGCTTGCTGAGGGCAAGGGGAGGGAACATGGAATAGGTAGGGGAAGAAGGTGGTTATAAATACCGGCTACAAGCATGTGGCCAGTTACAAAACCGAGGACTGTAATTTTGAGTATTTCCTCCTTATTTTGTGCTATGGACTGAATTTCTGTGTCCCCTCAAAATACATATGGTGAAGTCTGTGAGGTAGTAGAAAATATATATTGGTTTCTGTCCCTGGCTCCTGACACAGGCCTCCTGAAACCCTTGTAATTTTCTGGGTGATAGGAGGAGAGTCTTTTATTCTAATGAAGTGACCCTGGGTGGGCTCCTGGATGGCCCCTGGATGAGGGCTGGTCACCAGAAAAGCCAAACCATGATGAGAATTTTGGAATTTTCAGCCCCACCCCTCCATTCACTTGAGAAGGGAAAAGGGCTGAAAATGGAGTTAATGACTGACTGTGCCTACCTGATGAAGCTCCCATAAAATCCCCAAAATACAAGGTCTGGAGAGCCTCTGGGTTGATGAACAAGGTGTGGAAGTATTGAGAGAGTGGCATATCTGGAGAGGACATGGAAGCTCAGTGCCTCTTCCCACCTACCTTGCCCTACACATCTCATCCATCTGGTAAATATAAGTAACTATTTCCTTGAGTTCTGTGAGCCACTCTTGCAAATTAGTCAAACCTGAGGAGAGGGTCATTAGACTCTTATAGCTACGGCCCATTGGTCAGAAGCACAGGTGACAACCTGGACTTGCAACTGGCATCTGAATTTGGGGGAGGGTCAGTCTTATAGGACTGAACCCTTAACCTGTGGGATCTAACACTATCTGCAGGCAGACAGCAGATAGTGTTCGAATTGAGTTGAATTGTAGGACATCCAGCTGATGTCACAGGGAATTGTTAGGTGGTTGGAATGTGTATTTTGAATCCACCATTGATTTGGATTTTGAAATCACCAAGATTCTGGGCAAGAGAGGTATTGGAGAGAGTCACAGTGAGCCAGGAAAAAAATCCTCAAAACCCAAAGGGGAGTGATGAGGGTCTTGGTAGATGACTGTAATGAAGATGCATAGAGGGCTATATAACCTGATGTTTGTGCTTCAAAGGAGCACTATGCCTCCCGAGTCACTGGTATGAGAGCTATGGGAGAGAATTCACTGTTTGAGAGAACTACAGTGTTGTCCAGAAAGATTCAGGTTCCCATTGGAGTAAGAAGGTGAATTCAACCTTCATTGAGGAGGTTGAGGATGTAGGGGTTCTGGTGACGACCGAATGTGAGTTGCAGAAGGCAATGTCTCAGACAGGTCAGAAAAGAGAGATTGGGGTCCTCTGTTTACAGCCATGATAAAGTAACAGGGATAAAATTTACTATCCTGCCTTAAACAACTGAAAAACCAGGTAAGATGTATGGAACAATTGGGCGCCTGGGTGGCTCAGTGGGTTAAAGCCTCTGCTTTCGGCTCAGGTCATGATCTCAGCATCCTGGGATTGAGGCCTGCATCAGGCTCTCTGCTCAGCAGGGAGCCTGCTTCCTCCTCTCCCTGTCTCTCTGCCTGCCTCTCTGCCTACTTGTAATCTCTCTCTCTGTGTCAAATAAATAAATAAAATCTTAAAAAAAAAGATGTATGGAACAATGGTTTCTAGACATTAGACAACAGGACACACGGGACCATGATCCCTGAGAGAAGGTAAACAGATGAGTGAACCATATGACTGCCTGGAGAGAATTTCCAAGTGTTGTGTGGGGCATGGGGGAGATTCAAAAGGAGCCTGGTAGCCTCTTTGAGTTTAGAAGACATAGTAAGAGTTTGTGGAGGTCCTAACAGCTAGAATTCTCAGAACAGGGCAGAGTACTATGGAGAAGGAAACTTCACAGAGAGAGAAAGCTCTGGAGATCTACGGAGGGTTCCATTCAAGTCATCAACCAAGTACTAATCAGCAAGCATATGTGAGGAAACTGCCTGAGGCCAGGAAAAGTCCACTGAAAAGGATTAGGAGGAGCAATCCTCAGAGGTGGTAATTTATCTCCACCCCAGTCTGAGGGAAAAAACCTATGAGGCACTGAATAGAGAATTCAGAAGGGTATTGCCTCAATACCAAATTAGCTCTAGACTATCAAATTAGCTCTGAAATAAAGACCATTCAGGTCTAGCTTTAAAAACTTAAAAGCAAGCCTCAGAAGGATCACATTGATTAACTGTGCCCCAGAATACCCCCCCACCTCCCCCTACAGTGTTTTAAGTACCCTCCGAAAAAAGTCAACACTCAACAAGGTAAAATTTACAATGTCTGGCATCCAGTAAAGATTATCAGGCATGCATGCAAAGAAGCCGGAAAATACAACCCCTAATGAGAAGAAAAATAATCCCTAAAAAATGACCCAGATGATAGAACCAATAGGCAAATAACATTAAAGGAGCCATTATAAATATAATACATATGTTCAAGAAGGTAGAGAAAAGCATGAGCATGGCTGAAATACCACACCCAAGGAAGACCCTTCACCATTCCCCAAAACTCGGAGCTGAGATTCAGTCCTTGTTGGAGAGAATATGGTTGTGGTTCATTGAATGGTGGAACTTGCTCAAAATCTGCTTCTTGAAACTTGCCAGAAATCCACCCTCTAGGATGCCAAAGAAAGCTGTTCGTGGGGAGCAGTATCATCAGAGACACTCTGCCACAAAACTACCTGAGAGAAGGTGCCAGGGAAAGTCGTTGGCCACCGGGCACTGCTGGCTGCTGCGCATTGCAGGAACTGAAAAAAATGAAGAAGTTGTGACTGCTTCAGAAGTCAGAAGCAAACCGCTATTAACCCATTTGATGGTGGGTTTCAGGGAGAAACTGCTGGCCGCTGGGTGCTGGTGGTCACCACGCACCGCAGGAGCCAGGCACTGGAGAATCTAGGGGGACCCTGGTGCTGGAAAAAGCTGTGTACGCTGCAGGAACCTGCTGAGTGGGCACAACAGAGCCAGGAAGCAGAACCATTTTCCTTCTTGCAATGTCTCCAGTGCCCTCTACTGGCAAAGCTTCAGTGCTAGCTGGCAAAGGAAAAATATTTAAACGGGCCAGATCCATTTTCACAGAGCAGGCCTAGAGTGAATTTGAAGCCAAGAGGAACAATCAGTAAGTGGCACAGTCCACTCCTTTGACTACTCAGCTTACATGTGCACCCCTCCACACATATTTGAATTCTGATACAACAAAGCAATTTTCTTTCTACTTGTGTATGGCTATCTTTCTGTTAAAGAGGAAGTTACCATTCTTTCCCCAAAATGAGACACACAGTCTCAAGGGTCATTGTATCCATTGTTACCTATATTAATTATTCCTCAAATTTAGTCACAGTCCCACTGCTATTCTAATATTGGAAGACTAAATTGTAAGGTTAACTTCCAACATCTATTTGTATATAAAATGAAAATGGGAAGGAGAGAGAAAAAGAAAATAGCATATACAGATAAACACGTAAATACAACAAGCAAAAAGAAAATAGGCAAAGCTACAATAGTACTCATTTCTGTAATTGATCACGAAGCTGTAATTCCCATCTGTGGCTTTCCTCTTCCGCTATCAATTCCATATTTCCTCTGCCTTCTTCCAGCACCTCAGGTGCTCTTTTTTTAATCTGATGGAGTAACCGAAAATTTCATTTCTAAAGGGTCTGAGTTCTCCATCATCCTGTCTGTTGTGGGTTGCTTTACTTCTCCATTAACTTTTACTATTGGGCATGGTAGTACTAAGAGGCACGCCAGGTAATCCTCTGAGTTGCCTCCATTGTGTAACAGCAACCTGATTTCCCCTTGATAATGAAAATCAATCATTCCAGCCAATGAAGTAATTCTACTTCCCCCATGTTTATTTGCCTATGTCACTGGCACAGGAGCCCAAAATGTCCAAAATGTCTCAGCTTCCAATTCAGTAGAACTATTGTTGTGCCCCTGGTAGAGGCTTCTTCCATCGGCAAAGAACCAAAAAAATTTAGGGGACAGTGTCTCCAGCTTCATTAGGGTCTTCCCACATGTACCCATGCCAATTTACAGAACCTTAGTCCTTTCCCATCAATGCCTTCACTTTAACAGTAGACACCCTGCAAGGCTGCACGTTCTGTTTGCGTTGTAATGTGGCCAATTGCAGGATGAGACTCTGCAGCTGATTTTCAGTAATCTCAGCTCTCTGGCTACAGGAGGTTAGGGTCTCCTTCAGGACACACCGAGATCTTGGGTCATTTATGTGGTGCTTGAGCTGGGAATTCAAATCTCTGAGCTTGTCCTTTTCTTCCTCTACTTTGTCCAGTAACATTGGAGCAACTGGCCAATCCTATTATATTATATTTGTTTGTTTTCTAAAAATGTTTGAAAGTATCATATACACTGTCACTGAGCTCTTTCTTATAAGAAGTTGATTAGAAGTATTCAATGGATATATTTTCTGTATCTCTATTGCCAGATCAGGCCATGTTCTATCAGTACTCTCTTTATACGGAATTGGAGTCATTAGCATCTTTAAATTTAATCAGATTAGAGAGTCAGCTCCAGAAACTTCAGAACCAATTTAGAAAACTCATCCTTAACATTCTGTTCATCTAACTCCACTCCTGGCACCAAAATCGGTATTAGTCAGTGTTCTTCAGAGAAACAGACCCAATAGGATATTCTTACATATAAAGAGATTTATTACAAGGAGTTGGCTCATGAGATTATGGAGGGTGAGAAGTCCCAAGATCTGCAGCCAGCAGAGATGGCATGGTATATAGTATACAGTAGTATACTGGTGTAGTATACTGGTGTAGTATATAGTATACAGTAACAGTACATAGTATAGAGAGTGAATGGTATAGTTCCAGGCCCAGTCCAAAGGCTTGAGAACCAGAAGAGCCAATGATGTAGTTCGAGTCCGAGTCTGAGTCTGAGTCTGAAGGCAGGAGAAGACTGGTTTAAAGACATCCAGTCAGGTAGAGAAAGAGTGAATGCTGTTACTCAGTCTTTTTGTTCTATTCAGGCCTTCAAAGGACTGGATGAGGCCCACTCACATTGGGGAAGCAATCTACTTTACTCAGTCCACCAATTCAAATCTTAATCTCATCCAAAAATACTTTCACAGGCACACCCAGAATAATATTTAGTCAAATATCTGGACATACCATGGCTTAGCCAGGCTGACACATAAAATTAATGATCACAGGGACATAGATTTCCAAGCTAGCTGAGCTCAAAGTTGCCATGATGGAAAGCAAAAATTCTGTGAGTGGGTATTTGGTGTAATAGTGAAAGGTGTCATTCCTACTACTCCCCCTTGATTTCAGGACCCATTTATACTGGCTGTGGGGAAAGATAGCACTGTATAATGGTCTCTGATTCAAAGTATATGCTCTATCCTATAAAACAGAATCTCATAGTTTCAGGGTGTTTTTTCTTAACTAGCATCATATCTGAGTCTTCAAAGCCATTCCACCTTTCAATTAGGCCAGCTGTTTCCAGATGATGTGGTATGTGGTAAGACCAGTTAATTCCATAGCCATGAACCCATTGCCACACTTCCTTTGCTGTGAAATGAGTTTCTGGATCAGATGCAATGCAATGGAAAAGAGTCCACCGATGACGGTATTGGCACAAGCATTATGGGTGGGAAAGGGAATCCAGATCTAGAAAATGTGTCTATTCCTATGAAGATTAATCTCTGTCCCTTTCCTAATGGAAGAGGTCCAATATAATCAACTTGCCATCAGGTTGCTCCCCACAAGGAATAGTGCCTTATCAGGGACTCGATTTTCCTCTCTGTTTGGTGGCAGTTAGGCACTCCAAAACAACACTAACCACACCATCCTCATTAAAAAGAAGTCCATATTGTTGAGCCAAGACATAGTTTCCATCTCCACCATTTTGTTCCTGGGCTGCTAAGGACTGAATTGTGTCCCTCAAAATTTATATGTTGAAACACTAACCTGCAGTGTGATGGTATTTGGAGATGGAGCCTTTGGAAGGTGATTTGGTAGGATTAGTGCCCTTGTAAAAAGAGACATAAAAGAGACTTCTCTCTCTGTTATGTGAAGACACAGCAAGAAGATAGCTGTCTGCAAGGCATGGAGAGAGATCTCAGCAGGAACGAAATCTGCCTGCACTCAGATTTTGGAACTTCTCAGCCTCAAGAAGTGTGAGAAATAAATTTCTGTTGTTTAAGCTACCCAGTGTATGATGTTTTGTTATTACAGCCTGAAAGACTAGTATATGGGCCCATTGTTTCTTTTACCAAACACTGGGCTGGCTAGTGAAAGAAGCTGACTGATGTGCACAGAGCAAAGTCTCCTCTGCAGTAAATGCCTTTTGTTGGGCATTCACATGGGATACACATATCTTTACTGTGTCCATTCAGTTGTCCATCCACCTCTCTCTTCCCTAGACTTCTTGGTCATTATTAATGAATATTATTCCAGTACTATTCTTTCCAGCTCCCTGATCATATGCATCAGTTGTAGATCCACATTTTTGGCTCTTTCTTGCTCCAGACACAGTAGACAATGAAATATACTGCTCTGTGTTTGGCTCACCGGAGAGGATTTTCCTTCACCACTGACATCTAGAGTCACCCCTGAGTAGAGCTGTAATGCACATCTCCACTTTCAAATGGTATCAGCATATCATGCAGGCCCATATACAAGCCAGGCTTGAGTCTTGTATTTTTCGGTCAAATCATCATAAAGAATGTCCCATGATACCATAGACATGGATTGAAGGAGAGGAGGCAGTATTACAGGATTTGGTGTCAAAAGAGTCTGAGCCATTTGCTCATACTTACTTGGACCTTCTGGACCTGCCCAAGTTGGTTTTTTTTTCATGTGATAATAAATTGCTGCTATGCATGTCTAACCATAGGACTACATGGATCAGACAAAACACCCACCTGCGAATCTCAGGATGTATGGTTACCTGATATATAATGGTTAAGTGTTTGGTCTCTGTCAAGGTCCAGTAGTATACCAGAAGCTGTTTCTCAAAAGGAGAATAGTTATCTGCAAAAGAGCGTACAGACTTGCTCTAAAATCCTAGCGGCTTACACTGTGGTTCTCTCATTGGTGCTTGCCAGAACCTTTATACAGCATTCTTATTTGTCACAGACACTTCAAGTGCCAGTGGATCTGCTGGATCATAAGGTCCCAGTTGAAGAGTAGCTTGTACTGAAGTCTGAACTGCAGAGCTTTAGCTAGTTCTGGTCCCATTGGAAACTGGAAACCTTGTGGGTTCAAAGTCGCACACTCAAATGTTGCTTCCAAAATCCAAAGAAGCCTACCAAGGCGTCTAACTCTGTTTGGGCTACTATAACAGAATATCACAGACTGGGTGACTTAAAAACAACATTTATTTCTCACACTTCTGAAGGCTGGAAGTCCAAGGTCACAGCACTGACAGATCTGATGGGTGGTAAGGACCTGCTTCCTCACTGACAGCTCTCTTCTCACTGTAACCTCATGTAGTAGAAGGTGGGATGGAGCTCTGTTGGGGTCATTCTTACTAAGGCATCTAAGATACTTGATACTTACTTTTCCCCAGAGCTAATTAGCCTTTCATCAGTATAGAAGCCCAGTGTGATGTTTTGTTGAGTGTCAAGATGATCAAGATCTCTGCAGACTATACTATGGCAGAGACCAGGAGATTTGGTGTATCTCTGAGGCAACACTTTCAAGTTATTCTGTTGGTATCTCTCTCTCTCTCTCTCTCTCTCTCTCTCTCTCTCTCTCTCTCTCTCTCTCTTCTATTTATGTAGGCTCTACTCCCAACGTGGGGTTTGAACTCACAACCTTGAGATCAAGAGTCACATGCTCTACCAACTGAGCCAGCCAGGTGCCTCCAAATTATATTGTAAGCACTATCTGGTGGTCCTTGAAATTTAGCATGGAGAAAAAGCATTAACCAAGCCAATACCTGCATACCAAGTTCCAGGAGTTATACTGAATTGTTCCAGTAAATATACTGTATCTGGGACAGCAGCTACAACTGGAGTCACAACCTGATTGAATTCATGATAGTCTGCACTCATTATCCAAGATTCAGCTGACTTCTGCATAGGCCATATTGGCGAGTTAAAGGGAAACATGGTAAGTATCACCACATTTCCTTTTTTGGTCTTTTATGGTAACATTAATCTCTGCGTTCTCCTAAGGATGCATTATCATTGGTTTACTAACTTTGAAGCTAGAAGAAGTTCACTTTCACTTAGCCCCTTCTTACCATAATGGCCCTCATTATTATCAGAAAACTGATGTGGGGATTATGCCGGTTTCTAAGTATATTTATTCCAACAATAAACTTAGGAACTGGGGAAATAACCACAAGGTGAGTTACTAGACCAACTGAGCTCAATGGGAATCATATCTGAGGTAAAATTCTATCACCTGACCACCACTTTGTAAAGTAAAAGTAAAGCCTCCACTTTGTTGGGCCACAGTGTCATTTTTGGTCCCCAGAAATTAGTGTCAGTTCAGAGCCAGTATCTAGGAATCCTCATAAAGTCTGGGTTTTCCTTTTCCTCAATGAGCACTCACTCTATTAAAAGGGCCACAGGCCCCTTTGGGGAAGGCTTGGAGGTAGATTTGTAATATGTTTTTGCAGCAATGATACATGCTCCTTCCTCAAGGGAATGTGGCCTCCCCTTTAATCAAAGGTCTCTGGGTTGGTGAATTGACCTCAGACTGGAAACAGCAAGAGGCTGACTCTCCACTATGGTGACTTGAGTGAGATTTCTGGTTACTAGATTTAGAACTTTTCTTATCATATAGATTAGCAATATTGCCGTAGGCTATTCATCTATTTCAACTCTACAGACATCATGATTAGTTTACTTATATATGCATACTACCCTTTATGGAAGTTCCCACCTTGTCTTTTGCAGTTAAGTTTTGTCAGTTGGCCTCGGCTTCTCTGGGAATCTGTCATCCCCACTGAAAACAGGGAGCCTTTTGTTTCCCTTGCCTTTGGAGACGTGTCTTGAAAGAAGTTGCTGTGGCTGATGTCGAAGAGGTTCCTGCCTGTGTTTTCCTCTAGGATTTTGATGGATTCCTGTTTCAAATTGAGGTCTTTCATCCATTTAGAGTTTATCTTTATGTATGGTGTAAGAGAATGATCCAGTTTCATTCTTCTGTATATAGCTGTCCAATTTTCCCAACACCATTTATTGAATAGACTGTCTTTCTTCCGTTGGATATTCTCTTCTGCTTTGTCGAAGATTAGTTGGCCATAGAGTTTAGAGTCCATATCTGGGCTCTCTATTCTCTTCCATTGGTCTATGTGTCTGTTTTTGTGCCAGTACCATACTGTCTTGGTGATCACAGCTTGCAATATAGCTTGTAATCAGGCAATGTGATGCCCCCAGATTTGTTTTTCTTTTTTCAACATTTCCTTGGTGATTTGGGGTCTTTTCTGGTTCCGTACAAATTTTAGGATTGTTTGTTCCAGCATTTCGAAAAATGCCATTAGTATTTTGATTAGGATGGCGTTGAAAGTATAGATTGCTCTGGGCAGCATAGTCATTTTAATGATGTTTATTCTTCTGATCCATGAGCATGGAATGTTTTTCCATTTTTTTATGTCTTCTGGTGGTGGGTATTAAGGAGGGAATGGATTGCATGGAGCACTGGGTGTTATACACAAACAATGAATCATGGAACGCTACATCAAAAACTAATGATGTACTGTGTGGTGACTAACATAACACAATAAAAAAATGTGTTCAACCATTGTTTCATGAACAGTATGTTTCCTGGTAGAAGATACTCCAGAACAGCCCCATGTCTTAACTCTTTTCTGTAAATGCTCATAGAGGGACAGTGTTTCACACAATAGATGTATTACTGCAAATTTGTATCTGTAAATAAAATTCGAATAATATTTAGCAAAAAAAAAGAAAGAAAAGAAAACAGGGAGCCTGTCTTAGTGTATTCAGGCAGCCCTAACAGAGTATAATAGACTGAGTGGTTTATAAAAAACAAATATTTACTTCTCACAATTCTGGAGGCTGGGAAGTCCAAGATCAAGTCACTTGCAGATTTGGTGTCTGTTGAGACCTGCTTCCTTGTTCATAGATGGCTGTCTTCTTACTGTGTCCTCACATGGTGGAAGGGGCAGAAACTCTCTGGAGCCTTTATCATAAGGGCACTGATTCCATTCTTGAGGGCTCCACCCTTGTGACCTAATCACCTCCAAGGGCCCCACTTCCAAATACCATCACACTGGGGGTTAGGTTTCAACATATGAATTGGGAGGACACATTCAGGGTATAGTATCTACCCCTGGCCCCCTAAACTCATGTCCTTCTCCCTTGCAAAATATACTCATTCCAACCCAACAATCCACAAAGTCTTGATTTGTTCCAGCATCACCTCTAAAATCTAAAGTCTTATCTAAATCTTATCTAAATCAGATATGAACCATGAAAGACTATGGACTCTGGTTCGGGGGTGGGGGAGGGATGGGGTGGCCAGGGGGATTGAGGAAGGCACATGTTATGATGAGCACTGGATGTTATATGCAACTAATGAATCATTGAACACTACATCAAAAACTAATGATATATTATAGTGGCTACCTGAACATAATTTTAAAAATCAGCTATGAGTGAGGCTCGAGGTATGATTCATCCTGAGGCAAATTGCTCTCCAGCTGTGAACCTAACAAGTCATGTACTTTCAAAATATAATGTCAGCACAGGCATAGGGCAGATATTCCCATTCCAAAAGGGAGAAATTGGAAAGAAGGAAAGAGTGATAGGGTCCAGGCAAGTCCAAAATCCAAGGGGACAAATTCCATTAGACCTTAAGGGTCAAGAGTGTTCCTCTTCGGCTGGACACTCTCCCCGCTAGGCCCACTGGAGTGGATGTCTTGCCTTCCAGACACACTGGAGAGAGGCACATGGTGGCAGGATTACTCCACAGTTTTGCTGGTCATGGGTTGGGCCCCTAAGACTTTGGGTAGCTGGCCCCCAAGCAGTTCTCTGCTGGGGCTCCATGGCTTTCCTGGCTAGGGTCCTGAGTCTTCAGCTTTGCCTAGAGGCCTGGTCCATTGAAATCTGCGTGAAGGCACCATGTCCCCATGGCTCTGCTGGGTGCAGCGCATGCCATCCTGGGTTGCCAGAGCTGTACCCAGGGTAGCTGGGGAGCTCGGTGCTGAGTACAGGAGCAGAACTCACCACCATGTGAAGTGGTTTTGGGCAGTGGGCCAGCAGCTCCTCCTTTGAAACCACCCAGGGTCATTGTACTCTGGGTCTATGATCAGAGAGGCAACCCTGATGATCTCTGGATTGCCATCAGGGTCATTCTTCCCCTGAAGTCATACCTGGCCTGCAAAGGGAAACAACCACAGAGCTTCCAAGGATGCAGGTGCTCCTCTCACTAGTGGATTTCTTAATGTCTTAATGTGAAGGAGGTGTCTTCTGAGACTTTTCATGGAACATGGTTGGGGATTGTGTATAGGTCATACATTATAAATCATGTCCAGCATTCGTATCACCCTAAGCTTTTGTATTCCCTCTTTCATATCATGCCAGGGCACCTCTGGCATCTCAACTTCATTAATGTGGGCCACAAATGAGTTCCAGTCAATCAACAAAGAAAGCTCTTAGAGGAGCGCCTGGGTGGCTCAGTGGGTTAAGCCTCTGCTCAGGCTCAGGTCATGATATCAGGTTCCTGGAATCGAGCCCCAAATTGGTCTCTCTGCGCAGCAAGTAGCCTGCTTCCCCTTCTCCCTCTGCCTGCCTCTCTGCCTACTTGTGATCTCTCTCTCTCTCTCTGTCAGATAAATAAATAAAAAATTTTTTTAAAAAAGAAAGCTCTTAGAGCCCCCTTCAGCTGCATGTACTGACACATTAAATCCAGAATTTCTAGTAATTGTACCCATATCAATGAATTTTGCCCTCCTTCATCTAATACCCTTAGAATCTGCTTCTGCACAGATTTCCCAGGTTTCTGCCAATATATATTAGCAAAGTCTTACAATTCTTTTGGTATATAAGCATTTCTTCCTTGGTCATAGTGTGTGCTTGTTCCCCTGGAACATGCTGAGATTTGACTTTAGTTAATGGTTTCATCAACAGTAGGGGGCGGTTATGTTTGGTCTTGAGGAGAATGATCATCTGCTTTCAAGGCATCTGGACCAGGTGAATTTATTACAATGTTTTCAAGGAGAGAAAACACTGACTCAGTGACTCTGACACTGAAGGGCAAGCTGCTTCCATTAGTAAGGGAGGCTCAGAGTGACTTGGTAGTTTAAGATTGTGAATTTCATCTAGAACCAAACTGATATTACCATTTCAAGTTTCAGGATCTCATTCTTTACCAGTCAATGCCCCAAATTTCACATAAGAAACTTGTCAAGACTGTGAATTCAACTATCATTGCAATTCAACAACCCATACAATTAAGTATTGTATTTGATTTTCAGCATTTCAACATTTGCCCTGTAGCTACAATAAATAAGAGCATCTTTTAGGCAACATGAAAGCTCTCTGGTTCTTAGACTGTGGCTTGAACTGAGAAATTAATGGACCTAAGCTTGTCATTTTCTCTTTGTAAGTGCTCAGTGCACTCAAAATAATCCATCCCACATCACAGTCTTTATAGCCATGATTACTGTCATAATGGTCAGGTGCAGCAGCCATTTAGGCTTCCAAGGATGTGCTTCAGTTGGCATTTCAACACTATCAACCATAGGTTGATTTATTGTGATGCCTCCGTATGCCATGGATTATAAGCATCCATTTCTCATTGGCAAGGACTGTGCTCAAGCCCAGTGGTGTAAACAAACCAAATTCAAAGTCTCATTTCTGCAGGTCTATTTCCTGGGACCACTCTTGGTGACAATTCTGTGTCAACCTGAGTCCTATCTGGAGAGAGGAATGACACAGTAATTTGAACAGGAAAGGTTAATATAAGGTATTATGTATAAGAGGGGATTGGAATAATGAGAGGTTGGCTAGGAAGATGTAAAGAGAGCTCCAAAGAATATAGGAATAGTAGATATAAGAAGTATTCCCTATCTCCAGGCTGAAATACAATGCTCTGGGGCTGAGATCAAGATTTTGTTGGAGAGGCATAACTAGTTCACTGAGTGGCAGAGAAATCACTGTGGTGCTGCGCTGGTGGAACTTGCTGGAAATCTTTTCTCTGGAACTTGCCAGAAATCTACCTGCTGTGGGATTCACTGAGTACTACTGGCCTCTGTGCACTGAAGGAGCCAGGCCCTGTGGAGGCTGCAGGATCCAGAAGCACTCAGCCTGCTACCAAAGTGCCTGAGGGTGAGTGCTAGGGGGTAGGAAAAGCTACTGATCACCATGTGCTACTGGCTGCCATGCAAGAACCAGGCCCTGGAAAAGTTGTGAGCACTGCAGGAATCTGATACCAGAAAAAGCCATGCAGAAGGAGCCTGCTAAGCAAGCACACAGGAATCAGGAAGGAAGCCTCTTTTCCTCTTGCAATATCTCTCCAGCTCCCTCTACTGAGAAAGCTTCAGTGCCAGCTGGCAAAAGAAAAATAGTTAAAATATGCTCCATTATCACAGAGTAGGCAGAAATGGTGAATTTGAAGTTGAGAAGCAATAAATTGACAACCAGCACACCAAGGATCAAAGAAGAAATCATAATGAAAATTAGAAAGTATTTTTTTTTTTTTAAAGATTTTATTTATTTATTTGACACAGAGAGAGAGAGATTACAAGTAGGCAGAGAGGCAGGCAGAGAGACAGGGAGAGGAGGAAGCAGGCTCCCTGCTGAGCAGAGAGCCCGATGCGGGCCTCGATCCCAGGACGCTGAGATCATGACCTGAGCCGAAAGCAGAGGCTTTAACCCACTGAGCCACCCAGGCGCCCCAGAAAGTATTTTGAATGGAATTAAAATGAAAGTATAATTTATCAAAATTTATGGAATGCAGCAACATCCGTGCTTAGGAAGAACTTTATAGCATTAAATGCTTACATTAAAAAAGAATGGTCTCAAGCCAATGACCTCAGCTTAAGAAATTATGATAAAAATAAGAAATTAAACCCAAAATAAGTAGAAGAAAGGAAATAACAAAGATGAGCAGTAACCACTGAAGTAGAAAACAAAAAAGCAATAGAGAAAATCAAAGAAACCAATAGCTGGCTCTTTGGGAAGATCAATAAAATTGATAAACCTCTAGCCAGAATGAGGTGGGAAAAGAGAAAGAAGACCCAAATGACTAATATCAGGAATAAGATATGGGACAACACTATAAATCCTACAGAAATTGACATAATAATAAAGGGATGTTATAAAGAGTTTTATGCTCACAAATTTGGCAATTTAGATAAAATTGACACATTCCTTAAAAGATACAAGCTATCAAACTCACTCCAGAAAAAATACAACCTGAATGACTATATGTTTTTAAAGAAATTTATTTCATAGATAAAAATGTTTCCATAGGGAAAATTCAATGCCCAGATGGCTTCACTGGGCATTCTATTTGACCAAACAGGGAAGAAATAATAGCAATTGTACACAAACTTTCCAGGAGATAGAGGAGGAATGTATTAATTTTCTATTGCTGTGTACCAAACTACTATAAACTTAATGACTTCAATCAGTATTTATTTATTATTTCAGTTTCTATAAGTCAGAAGCCCAGCACGACATGACTGGACTCTCTGCTCAGGGTGTAACAAGGGTGCAATCAAGATGCTGGCCATGCTAAGTTCTTATCTGGAGGCTCTGGGGGAAAATGTTTCCAAGCGCATTCTTGTTGTTGGCAAAATTGAGTTCCTTGGAGTTGTGGGACCGAGGATCCCACTTTCTTGTGGGCAGTCAGCTGAGGCAGCTCTCATCTTCTAGAAGCCACCCTATCCTTTGCCATGTGGCTTCCCAGGTCTTCAAGCCAGCAACAGTGTGTCAAATGCTTCTAGTGCTTTGGATTTTGGACGGTTACATCTTCAAAATTGCTTCACAACAGTAACTAGATTCATGTTTAATTAAGTAAGTAGGAGAAGGTATGTGTATACCAGGGGCTGAGAATCTTGGGGGCCATCTTAGAATTCTACTTACCACAAAGAGGGAACACTTCCCAACATAGTCTATGAGTTCAGCATTACTCTGATTCTGATATCTAAACCAGACAAAGAAATCCCAGCAAGTTATTTCATGGATATCAACAAACTGATTATAAAATGTATAATGGAGAGTCAAAAGAACCAGAGTAGCCAACACAATATTGAAGGAGAACAGAGTAGGAGGACTGATGTAACCCAACTTCAAGACTTGCTATAAAACTACAGTATTTAAGACAGTGTGGTATTGCCAAAAGAATAGACATAGATCAATGGAACAGAAAAGAGAACTCAGAAATATACCCACATAAATATAGCCAATTGATTTTTCTTTTTAAAGAGAGGGGGCAGGAGGGGCAGAGGGAGAGGGAGAGAGAGAGAATCATAAGCAGGCTCCATGCCCAGCATGTAGCCTGACATGAGGCTTGATCCCACAACCTTGAGAGCATGACCTGAGCTAAAGTCAAGAGTTAGATACTTAGGGATGCCTAGGTGGCTCAGTTGGTTAAGCGCCTGCCTTTGACTCAGGTCATGATCCCAGGGTTCTGGGATCAAGTCCCGCATCGGGCTCCTTGCTCAACGGGGAACCTGCTTCTCCTTCTGCCTGCTGCTCCCCCGCTTGTGCTCTCTCTGTCTCTCTCTGACAAGTAAATAACTAAAATCTTTACAAAAGAAGAGTTAGACACTTAACTGACTGAGCCACCCAGACACCCCAAGTCAACTGATCTTTGACAAAGGAGCAAATGTAATACAGTGGGGCAAAGATAATCTTTTCAACAGGTGTTGACACCTGTCAGGAGAGCTATTATATAAAAAAAAGTGGGGGGAGTACCTGGTTGATTCAGTTGGTGGAGCACGTAACTCTTGGTCTCGGGGTCATGAGTTCAAGCCCCACTTTGGGTGTAGAAATAACTTAAAAAACAAACAATCAAAAGTGTTGGCGAGGATATGGGTAAATTAGAACACTTGCACACTGGTGGTGGGAATGCTAAATGGTGCAGCCACTATGGAAAACAGTATTGAGGTTCCTCAAAAAATTCTAAAAATAGAATTATCATATGATGCAGCAATTCCACTTCTGGTTATATGCCAAAAAAAATTGAAATCAGGATCTCAAAGAGATGTAAGTACTCCTATGTTCATTGCAGCAGTATTCACAGTAGCCAAATGACCTAATTTGGCAATGACCTAAGCATCCTTTAATTAATGAATAAAGAAAATGTGGTATATACATACAATGGACTACTATTCAACCTTTAAAAAGAAGGAAATTCTGCAGTATGAGACAATGTGGATAAAACTTGATGACAAAATGCTAAATGAAATAATCCAGTCACAGAAATACAAATAATGCCTGATTCTACTCATATGAGGTATCCAAAATAGTCAAATTCATAGAATCAAAGAATGGAATGGTGGTTGTCTGGGGCTGGAGTAAGAGGGAAATGGGGAGTTACAAATCAATGGGTGTAAACTCTCACTCAAATAAGATGAAAAAAACCCTAGAGAGCTGCTGTACAATACTGTACCTATATAGTCAACAATAATGCATTGTACATTTAAAAATTTGCTAACAGGGTAGGTCTCATGTTAAGTGTTCATATCTCACACACACACACACACACACACACACGGTGCTGAAACAACTGGACACCCACATGCCAAAAAATGAGTCTAGACACCAATTTTATACCCTTCACAAAGATTAATTCAGAATGGGTCACAGTCCCAAATGTAAAATGCAAAACTAAAAAACTCCTAGAAGATACCATAGAAGAAAATCAAGATGATCTTGGAATTGGCAATGACCTTTTAGATACAACACCAAAGGCATGATCCGTGAAAGAAAGAATTGATAAGTTGGACTTTGTTAAAATTTAAAAAATTCTGCTCTGTGAAAGACATTGTCAGGAGAATGAAAAGACCAGCCACAAACTGAGAGAAAATATTTGAAAATGACATATTTGATCAGGGACTGTTATCCAAAATATATAAAGATTTCTTAAAACTCAATAGTAAGAAAATTAACAACCCAATATAAAAGTGGGCCAGGGGTGCCTGGGTGGCTCAGTGGATTAAAGCCTCTGCCTTCTGCTCAGGTCATGATCTCGGGGTCCTGGGATTGAGCCCCGCATCGGGCTCCCTGCTCAGTGGGGAGCCTGCTTCCCCCTCTTCCTATGCCTGCCTCTCTACCTACTTGTGATCTCTCTCTCTCTGTGTCAAATAAATAAATAAAATCTTTTTTAAAAAAAAAAGTGGGCCAAAAATCTCAACAGACAGATGGAAAATAAGCATATGAAAAGATGCTCCACATGCTCTGTCATTAGAGAAATGTAAATGTAAACAACAAGGATATACTACTATACACCTATTAGAATGGCCAAAATTCAGGATGCTGACACCACTAAATGTTGGTTAGGCTCTGGAGCAAAAGGAACTCTCCTGCATTGCTGGCGGTAATGAAAAGTGGTACAGCAACTTTGGAAGACAGTTTGGCACTTTCTTACAAAACTAAACACATTCTTTTTTTTTAAGATTTTATGTATGTATTTGACACACAGAGACAGTTAGAGAGGGAACACAAGCAGGGGGAGTGGGAAAGGGAGAAGCTGGCTCCCCTGAGCAGGGAGCCCAAAGTGGGGCTTGATCCCAGGACCCTGGGATCATGACCTGAGCCGAAAGCAGATGCTTAACGACTGAGCCATCCAGGTGCCCCAAACTAAACACATTCTTACCATACCATCCATCAATCGTGCTCCTTGGTATTTACCCAAAAGAATTTGAAAACTATGTCCACACAAAAATCTGCACATGGATATTTGTAGCAGCTTTATTTGTAATTGCCAAAACTCGAAAGCAACTAAGATGTCCTTCAGTAGGTGAATGGATAAATAAACTATGGTATATCCAGACAATGGAATATAATTCAATGCTAAGTAGAAAGGAGTTATCAATTCATGAAAAGATATATATGGAAGAACCTTACATGAAGCTGATTTGAAAAGACTATATATTATATGGTTCCAACCATATGACATTCTGGAAAAGGCAAAACTATGGAGACAGTAAAAAGATCAGCGATTGCCAGAGGTTAGGGGGAGGGAGGGAGGGATGAAGAGGCAGATCACAGAGTATTTTTAGGGTAGTGAAACTACTTTTTATGATTTATGTAATGGATATATGTCCTTACACATTTATTCAAACTTATAGAATATACAACACCACACGTAAACTCTAAAGTAAACTATGGACTTTGAGTGATTATGATGTGTTAATGTAAGTTTATCAGTTGTAACAAATGTACCACTCTGGTGCAAGATTTTGATAATGGGGGAGTCTATGTATGTGTAGGGGCAGAGGGCATAGGAGTAATATCTGTACCTTCTGCTCAATATTGCTATGAATCTAAAATTGCTATAAAAATAAAGTCTTTGTAAAACCACAAAGATATGAGAAAACTACAGATCATATATCCTTCGTAAACATAGATACACAGGTTTTAAACAAAATTTGAGCAAATCAAATCCAACACAATATATAAAAAGGATAATACATCATGACCAAGTAGGGTTTAATCCTAAGAATACAAATGTTGGCTTAACACTTGAAAACCAATCAATGTAATTCATCATATTAAGAGACTAGTAAAGAAAAACCATATGATCTTCTCAATCAACACTAGTAAAACATTTGACAAGACCCAACATCCATTTGTGATTTTAAAAAAAGAAGAAACAAAAAATAATCCCTTAGAAAATTAGGAATTGGGGGCTTCTTCAACCTGATAAAGAGCACCTACATAAAAACTACATCTAATTTCATTCTGTTTTTTTCTATCTAACTTCATTCTTAAAGGTAAAAGACAGAGGTGCCTGGGTGGCTCAGTTGGTTGGGTGTCCCACTCTTGATTTCGGCTCAGGTCATGATCTCAGGGTTGTGAGGTAAAGCCCCATGTAGGGCTCTGTGCTGGGCGTGGAACCTGCTTAAAGTTCTCTCTCCCCCTCTCCCTTAGCCCCTTCCCCACCCTCTCTGCCTCTAAAAGAAAAGAAAAAAAAAGACAAAGTGTTTTCACCCTAAGATCAGGAAAAAGACAAGAATGCCTTACTCCCACCATTTCTGTTTCACATTGTACTGGATGGAGGGTCTAGCCAGGGCAATAAGGCAAGAGAAAGAAATAAAAGTCAGACTGACCAGTAAAGAAGGAGTAAAATCAGTTTTACTGGGGCCTGGGTGGCCCAGTCAGTTGGGTGTCCGACTCTTGATTTCAGCTCAGGTCATGATCTCAGGGTCGTGAGATCGAATCCTGAGTCAGGCTCCCCACTCATCGGGGAAGTCTGCTTAAGATTCTCTCTGCCCCTCTCTGCTCCGTTCTCTCTCAAATAAATAAATAAATCTTTTTAAAAATGGTTTTTCTTGCACACAACATGATTACCTATGTAGAAAATCCTATGGAATCTACAAAAACAAACAAACAAACAAACACCCATGAAACCCTACTAGAACTATTAAGTGAGTTTAGCTAGATTGTAGGACACATGTTTAATAGAAAAAAATCAATTGTATTTCTATATAATATCAATGAATGGTCAGAAATTGAAGTAAAAAACATAATACCATGAAAAAGTGAAATATTAGGGGGTGGATTTAGCAAAAGACTTGCAAGAGCTTTATACTGAAAAGCACTAAATTAAAGAGAGAAATTAAAGAAGACCAATATAAATGGAGAGATACGTCATGTTCATGGATTGAAATACTCAATATTGCTGCGATGTCAGTTTTCATCAAATTAATCTATAGATGCAATGAAATCCTAATCAAAATACCAGGAGGGTTTTTTTGTGGGAGGGGAGGGTAAAAATTGACAAGCTTATTATAAAATTCAATGGAATGCAAAGTATCTAGAAAAGCCAAAACAATGTTATAAGTGGAGAACAAAGTTGGAGGGCCTAACACTACCCAACTTCAAAGCTTATTAGAAAGCTATAGTAATCAAAACAGCATGGTATTGGAATCAAGATAGACAAATAGATCCCTGGAACGGAGTAGAAAGTCGAGGAATAGAAGAAGCCTAAAGGGCATAATGAGGATGGTTTACAACATGTGTAACTAGCTACCCACTGATTTAAATCTTCTTCATTTCTTTCCTGCAATACATTTGTGCCCGTGCAATTCTGTACATTGGCAAGTATGTCTGTAGTGTTAAAATGGTCAGTGTGGTCAGATCCTGGAGGTGGCAGTTGATTGAAGGTAGGGGCTTATGGCTGGTTTATTTTTTTCATAACTGCATATGCCATGTCTAGTGCAGTGCCTAGTATCTAGGAGGTGCCAAATTAATATTTCATAAACTAATGAAACCCATGAGAGTCATACCTGGAGGTATGATCTCTGAAATGCCTGCAGAATCACAGCTGCGCACTTCTGCAGATAGAGCCCCACTTTTAAAAAATATTTTATTTATTTATTTGAGAGAGAGAGAGAGAACACAGAGGGAGAGGGAGAAGCAGATGCCCCGCTGAGCAGGGAGCCTCATGTGGGGCTCCATCCCAGGATCCTGGGATCATGACCTGAGCCAAAGGCAGATGCTCAACCAACTGAGCCACCGAGGCACCCCAAATGAGCTGATGTTTAGCCAGTGTTTCCTATGGGCCAGGTGCTGTGCCGAGCACCAGTTAAGTATTGCTTCATTTTATGCTCCACCAAATAGAAATAATTAGGATTTGTGTTTTGCAGATGAGGAAACTGAGGAAGAGAGAGATTTGGTACTTTGTTCAAGGTTACCTAGCCAGTAAGTGCCAGGATTTGCACCCAGACCAGTTTGTCTAATTCCAGAACCTATAGGCCTGACTACTCTGCAAGAGTCACACACAAGCCCAGAGAGACCCACGGATGCACAGGGACAATTTTTGGCCATAAGAAAGCTAGTTCCAAACTCAGAGATAATCCCATGCAGACACGTGTTCACATAGTTTCACACACACACTCTCTCTCTCTCTTCCAGAAACACAGACACACTCACTGATGGCCCTTCTTCCATGTCAAATATGGACATTTCCACTGTTAAAAAAGGAAACCACAGGCCAAAAATGGAGTCACTTATGCTAGGCCAAGTCACCCAACTGGGGCTTAATCCCTAACCTAATTGTAATTTCAACCTCTCCCAGACATGTAGTCTTAACCAGCCAGTCAGGAATTTTCTGGTCAGCACCAATAAAGAAATCTGTCACATGGGCCCTCTCTAACCCCAAAGAGAAAAATGAGGTAATCCACTTAGTAAGACCCCTTTTCCCACAAAAGTTGTCACCTCACCCCAAATAATCTCCTTTTCTCTTTATTACCTCCTTGTCCTGCCTTTAAAAACATTTCCCCTTTCTGTAGCCCTTCGGAGCTCCCCTCTACTTGCTAGATGGGATGCTGCCTGATTCATTAATGGATTAATAAGGCCAATTAAATCTTTAAAATGTACCTGGTCGAACTTTTATTTAACAGATCTGGTGGCAGCATCAGGATCCAAAGGGAACTTCTGACAGCATTCAGGGACAATGTTTCTCATTGTCACGGGTGTGTTGCCTGTGAACTCTTGAGTTCTCTATGTTTCTCCCTGTTTCTGAGGGCCATTGGTAAATTTCTTTCAGTTCTGAGCCCCCCTTTCTTAGTGTTGAGCTGCCAATATTAATTGGTTTTCCACAGTTCCCTATTTTGATTGAAAAATCTTAATCCTTTCCCTAATCCCTAGATTCCACATTCAGAACTGTTGTTGGTTACTGGGTTGAATTGGACTGGGTCTGGCTTAAAAACTAGACTGGGTCCAGGATTGGACTGGGTCCGATTTAAGCTGGAGGGTCTGGTAAGCTGGAGGGTCAGGTCAGTAAAATTTTATTTTATTTTATTTTTAAAGATTTTATTTATTTATTTATTTGACAGAGAGAGAGATCACAAGTAGGCAGAGAGGCAGGCAGAGAGAGAGAGGGGGAAGCAGGCTCTCCACTGAGCAGAGAGCCCGATGCAAGACTCAATCCCAGAACCCTGGGGTCATGACCTGAGCGGAAGGCAGAGCCTTAACCCACTGAGCCACCCAGGCTCCCCTAAAATTTTATTTTAAATAAAGCCTAGGGGAGCCTGGGTGGCTCAGTCAGTTAAGCATCTGACTTCGGCTGAGCGCATGATCTCAGGGTCCTGGGATCGAGCCCCACGTCAGGCTCTGTGCTCAGCGGGGGAGTCTGCGTCTCCCTCTCCATCTGCCCCTTCCCCCACTTTTATTTTCTCTCACTCTGATAAATACACAAAATCTTTTTTAAAAAGCCACAAATGTTGATGGGCATGGGCCAAGCATTTAAAGACTGTTGGAGCACTTGCCACCTCAAGAAAACTGCCAGAACAGGACAGAGTGACATTTGCCAACCTTAAGAAAATTTCTGTGCAACAAGGTAGCCTGTAAAACACCCCATAATTCCCAATCCCATGGCATGTCCCTCTTAGGTATTGGTTTGGCTCTGAGAAGCCCAAGGTCTAGCTAAAAGAAATAAGATCCTTTAAATTCAAAGAGTTGAGTGCTCCACCTTCAGGAACACCTGGTTATGTCTAAAAATTATAGTCCCTGAAGTTGAGATAGATACTTAGTAAAAGGGCAAAATCTTCCTAAAAGCACCCTAGAATTACAATGGCCATTATGGGGAATGTTCCAATTAGACAAGATTGTTCATTTATGATGTGCCCTTGAAGGCAAGGGATCCCAAAATAAACAGAATGAGATATCTATTTTAATTGGTAGGCAGAAGGCTCCACAGACTTCAAGATTCCAAAAGAGCTTCATTAAGAGATTCATCACAGAAGGTTAATGAAAAATTAAAGGCACAAGAGGATATGTAAAACAAAGCACAGACTGATGTGACCCCCTTCTGCTCCCCCCTGTCCTTCTTTACTTGAACACTCACGTTTTACTAATTCACTGTCTGAACTGCCTCTCCACTCTGAAGAGAGTATTAAACAGTTATCCTTGGGCACCTGGGTGGCTCAGTGGGCTAAGCCTCTGCCTTTGGCTCAGGTCATGATCTCAGGGTCCTGGGATCGAGCTCTGCATCGGGTTCCCTGCTCAGAGGGGAGCCTGCTTCCCCCTCTCCCTCTGCGTGTTTCTCTGCCTACTTGTGATCTCTCTCTCTGTGTCAAATAAATAAATAAAATAATAAATAAATAAATAATAATAAATAAAATAATAAATAAATAAATAATAAATAAAATAAATAAAATATTTTAAAAAAATCTCCTAAACCTTTGGGAAGAAACCCCAAAGTTTTTTGAAGAATTTTTAGTCATTATTAAGGCCTATGTCTCCAGGCTTCCAGATCCTCATCAGCTTGGACACACGTTGGTAGGACCTGGTAAGGCCCCAGAATGGACGCAGGAAGCAAGATGGCAAAATCCTGAGGATGACATTCGAGATTCTCGATCTTCAACGTCTCAGGGACCAGAAACTCACAAAATAGCACCTGAACCTTTACAAGTCATTCCTAGGGTCTTCCTTGCCCACACTGATTGGTCTACTATACAAACTTGCAAAAACAAAAACAAACAAAAAACAACCAACCAACCAACAACCAACCAAACAAACAAACAAACAACAACAACAAAAAAAAACCAAGGTGAATCTGTGGCAGACTTTAAATCCTGCTTAGAAGCCCTCCTTTTACAGCATTTGGGGTTCTGTACAATAGATAAGGTCACCCAACCTGCTCTAGCTGCTCTATTTGTAAACGGATCATCTCCCAAAATTGGTGGATTGATGAAAAGATAGAAAACAGGATGGAAGGCCACTGGACTGATCGAATTTATCACCATAGCTGAGCATTCTGGAAGAACCCTGGAGCGAGACTACAAACAAAATGCTGCCAAGGTATTAGCCTTACAGTTACAACAGCTCCAAGGCCAGAGACCTAAAATAGCACCTCAGCCTCTCAAATTGCACCCTCCTAGGGGTTCAGCATCAACACAGTGGCTGAAGGATCGATGTCTTAGCTGTAATCACCAGGGACACTGGAAAAGAGATTGTCCTCAAAGGTCCTATGCAAATTTTTCTTGAAATGTCCTTGTATGTACCTCCAAAGGAGGGCCCCATATGTGCCTCTCCCACAGTTGATGGGACATCGAGGGGTTCTCTGGTAAATTATTACCAGTAATCCTTTTAAACAGCCAAGGGGGAACTAAAATTGAAAGTGATGGGAAATCTTGCCAAATTCTAGTTAATACCAGAGCTATGCTTTCTTTTTTTCTTTTTCTTTTTTTTCCCCCTGGAGCTACGCTTTCTACCTTAAACCCCACTGTCACAAGGACAAATCCCTTGGAATAATAAGGTTTCCATAGTGAGGGTGTCTAATAAAATTCAGAAAGAGTTCCTATTTCAACCAGTACAAATGACTCTGGGACCTTTCACTGAAAAAGATTATTTTTTGATATGAGATACAGCCTTAGTCAACCTATTAGGTAGAGCTCTCCTAAGTTAAAAGGGCTAATATATTTCGCCGCCAATGGAGACCTCACCTTGAAATTTCCTGACCAACCCCAACCTGATCTTTTATATTCCTTACAATCTGTCCTTGATGTAGAAGGGGAAGGAGTCTAACAAAAGTCCCCGAATTTAATCGAGGTACCCCAAAATCTGTGGGCTACTTCTTTTTTTTTTTTTAAGATTTTATTTATTTATTTGACACACACACACACACAGATCACAAGCAGGCTGAGAGGCAGGCAGAGAGAGAGGAGGAAGCAGGCTCCCCACCGAGCAGGGAGCCCGATACGGACCTCGATCCCAAGACACTGAGATCATGACCCTAGCCGAAGGCAGAGGCTTCAACCCACTGAGCCACCCAGGTGCCCATCTGTGGGCTACTTCTAATACTGGCACTGGGAGAATAGAAAGTGCAGAGCCTGTAACAACTCAAATAGAGGGGCGCCTGGGTGGCTCAGTTGGTTAAGCATCTGGCTTCGGCTCAGGTCATGATCCCAGAGTCCTGGGATCAAGGTCCAAGTCGGGCTCCCGGCTCAGTGGGGAGCCTGCTTCTCTCTCTTCCTCTGACACTCCCCCTCCTTGTGCACTTGCTCTCTCAAATAAATAAATAAAATCTTTAAAAAGCTCAAATTGACAAAACTAAGCCTTTTCCTAAATGGCCTCAATATCCACGAAAATCTGAGGCCAAACAAGGCCTTGCACCCATAGTGTAAGACCTACTCACTCAGGGGCTAATCATTCCCTGTACCAGCCACTGTAACACGCCCATGGGGCCCTAAACCTAATGGGTGGGGATGGTGATTTGCCCAGGATTTGAGAGCTATTAATAAGATAGTTATTCCCCAGTTTCATTCTTCTGCATGTGGCTGTCCAAATTTCCCAACACCATTTGTTGAAGAGACTGTCTTTTTTCCACTGGACATTCTTTCCTGCTTTGTCGAAGATTAGTTGACCATAGAGGTGAGGGTCCATTTCTGGGCTCTCTATTCTGTTCCACTGATCTATGTGTCTGTTTTTGTTCCAGTATTTCCCAGTTGTCCCAACCTGAACACCTTTCTGTCATAAGTGCCACCAGTTATTATTATCCCACAAATTATTATAACTTGCCAGTTATCAGGACAAACTGTTAATATTTGTACTGATGACTCAAATAGCTCACTGCTGTAGACCTTTGTTCAGTGTCTTTTAGCAACACTGTAGACCTGAAAAGCCAATATCTGTTTGCCTTTACTTGGAACAGTCGACAATATACCTGGACAGTTTAGCCTTAAGGGCTCACTGAGGCCCCTTCTTATTCCTCCCAAGTGCTCCACCAAGATTTAAGTGCCTTCCAGTTTTCCAGGAAATCCAGCCTTTTATGATATGTAGATGATTTCTTGCTGTGCTCGATTACCAAAGAGGCATCTGTAAAGGATTCCATTTATTTGCTTCAACAGTTAGCTGCAAAGGGACATAAAGTCTCTAAGGAAAAATGGCAATTGTCTTTAAATTCTGTTCATTATCTAGGTCATAATATAAGCTCTGGGGGAATCCAGCTAATCCCAAAAAGAATTAAACTAACCTGGGGATTTCCTAGGCCCACAGACAACGGCTTCAGGGGTTTCCGGGCTTAACTGGCAATTGCAGACTGTGGGCTCCTAATTTTTCTCTGCTAGCTTCTCCACTGTAGGAACTTAACAAATATTTCAGTCCCGGAGCCCCTTCCTTGGGAAGAGAAAGGTTGAGCAAGCCTTCAAAAGCCTAAAATAAGTACTACAAGAACTGCCTTCCTAGGGCTACCTGACTACTCAAAAGCTTTCTCCTTATTTGTACAAGAAAGGGATGGATAATGAAGCCCTGGGAATTCTCCACGCAAGAACGTGGTAATGAACATATGCCTATTGCTTATTATAGCACATAACTTGGTTCGCTTGCTTGTGCCTATCCCAGCAGTCTCTCTTTTTTTCTTTCAAGATTTTTATTTAAATTCTAATTAGTTAACTATCCCAGTCTTTTTTATACTTTTTTTTAAAGATTTTATTTATTTATTTCACAGAGGGAGAGAGATCACAAGGAGGCAGAGAGGCAGGCAGAGAGAGAGGAGGAAGCAGGCTCCCCACTGAGCAGGGAGCCCAATGCGGGCCTCGATCCCAGGACCCCGAGATCATGACCTGAGCCGAAAGCAGAGGCTTTAACCCACTGAGCCACCCAGGCGCCCTAACTATCCCAGTCTTAAGGCTATAGCCACAGATGCAAAGTTAATAGAAGCCTCCGCAGATCTAACTCTAGAAAATAGCGTCTAAATACAAACTCCTCATTGTGTCCAAAGTTTTCTTAACTCTGAATTGACTAAGCCATCTTCTCTGCAAGCGGATGAACCTCCTGCCTTCTGCTTTCACTACCTCATCTACATCTTAAAACACCACAGCGTCCTTAATCCTGCAACATTATCGCCCCTGCGCAGTGAAAGTGAGCCCCATGGCGGTGAGGAGGTAACATTCCATTTCAGGACACTGCGCCCTGACTTATGAGACACCTATTTAACTCATCCTGATTTAATCTTGTTTGTTGACAGGTCATACTGTAGACACGAAAAAGGGAATCTCCAAGCTGGTTAAACTATTGCTGTCCAATATGAACTACTCAAAACGGGAAACCTCCCACAAGTGAAATCAGTCCAATGGGCAGAGCTCTGTGCCCTTACCAGAGCTTGCCAGTTATCAGGACAAACTGTTAATATTTGTACTGATGACCAGCAATGCCTTTGGGGTTGTCCATGATTTGGGAATGCTATGGAAACAAAGGACTTATCTTACATCCTCTGGGACCCCAATCAAAAACAGGCAGCAAGTAAATGACCTTCTTATTGCTATTTGCTACCTTCTGAAACTGCTGTCATTAAAATGGAGGCTCACACTAAAAGGACTGAACCTGAGTATCAGGGGAATGCCTTGGCTGACTCCCATGCAAAGGCAATTTCAGTCCATGCTGCTTCTCCCAGACCCTTACCAGGCATGCCCTCCATGCCAGACTTTTGCTATCTGATGTCCTTACAACATGGCAGCAGTCAGAAGCAGAGAATTTAAGATGGGCAAACAACAGTTGTAAATTAAAAGAACAGTCAGAGCTATGGGGAGCCCCAGATGGCTACTTGGTTCTTCCTGGCTCCTTGGCAAACCCCATTTTTCAGTTTTTACATTCCTTCACCTACTGTGGTGCATTTGAGATGATTCAAATCATAAATAGACATCAGTGGGGAGACTTCTGTGAAATTGCAAAAAACAGTTTACCACCAATGACTGATTTGTCAGGTCCATAATCTTGGAAAAAGTGTTTTTGTTCCCTTCCTCTGGACCCTTAGAACACCTGCAGCTGGATGTCACTCAACAACCACTTAGTATGAGGTATCAATATGTTCTCATTACTGTATGTATGTTTTCCAGATGGATGGAAGTGTTCCCTGGCCACAGGGCTGATGCTCTCACAGTGGCAAAGAAACTGTTTAATGCTTTTTCCATTTGGGTTATACCTTCCATGAGCTCCAGTGATGGAGACCCCCACTTTGTTGGGCCAACCATACAAGCTTTAACACAGAACCTCAAAAACTTCTTGGAGTTATCACTGTTCTATCACCCGAAATCATCAGGCAAGGTCAGGAGAACTAATGAGATCCTCAGACTTAAAATCTCTAAACTTGCTGTAACTAGCAGACTCCCTTGGCCTTAGGTACCATCTTTGGTCTTGTTGACTCTTTGTAGCTCCTCCTTTGGAAGTCATAAACTCACTCCATACGAACTAGTCATCAGTAGACCAATGTCTGTTGGCACAAACCTTCTGCTGATTCCTTAGCTCAAACGAGTATGACCAACTACTATAGGTCCTTAATGTCTTATGTTCAAGCCTATCAACAGGTTCAAGAAGCTTTCCCATATCTCAATTCAAAGGATCCTATTGGTCAGAGTCTAGAGTCTCATGATTGGGTAATCTGGAAATGTCATCAGAGTAAGACAGCCATCCAACCCCACTGGAAGGGCTCTTACTAAGTGCTCCTGACCACTGGCACTGCTGCAGAAATAGCAGGCATTGAGCCTTGGGTACACATCTTACAGCTCCACCTGGCAGATAATCTTGGGCAGACAATCTTGGGCAGACACTGGAGGCCTCCAAATCAAACTGACAAGGAAGAGAAGTAGCTGACATTGGGGTAGACCGCTCCTGCTCAAGAAATCAGATCAAAAAATAAGGAAAAACAAGCAAAGAAACAAGCAAAAAAAGACATCAGATCAAGACTTCATACTTTAAACATGAAGCCTCTTCTCCTTTATTCCCTTTCCTTTACTGGCATTAGCCTGGAAACAATGCCTTCCCCTGTATCTCCTAGTCATTGCTAAGAGGGGGGTAACCTTTCAGATTGCTGGATTTGTCATCCAACCGAGCAATCTACCCATGATGCTAGAGACCCCTTCATCCTCCCTGTGACCAATTTCTCTTCTGAATGTTCCTTCAACTACGATCGACTGCTCCCCACCCTTAGAAGTCTCTTACTGAGTTCAACTCTTATGGCCAGAACATCCAGTGCCTTGTTTTTACTTCTCTCCAATTATAACTGTACATACCCAATTTGACAAAACTACCAACATAAATCTTAGTCCGTTTGCACTCCCACGTTCCCATGATTATCTAGATCAGATCTGCCCCCTACTCAATGAGATCGCCCCAGCAGCACCCATCTTTGCCAGGCATTTAGAAAGACTATTTCAGGCTCGGGGATTCTGTTCCCATGTGCACTGAAAACCTGATGGACCACTGGCTTGAATGAATAAATGCGGCAATCCCTGTGAATGAGTCTGTTAACAGGACCACCCTGATGGGAATGGTCTGTGCCCTGACAGGGTTTGTTTTTGTCTGTGTCATTCTCTATGGGTCTATGAATGCCTAGATGGCCGACACATAACCTGGCAATGCCTTTTAGGTTATCTAACAGTGCTCCCAGCTTTCCCCAAAGAACTAAGACACCTCATTGGTCGATTCTCCTGTATTTACATCATTGAGTTAGAAAGGACTTCCCCAGGAGCCTCTCGTGACTCAGAATTCACTGAACCAGGGCCCCACTTCCATGGCTAGGAATAAATGTAAATGAAGCTATGATCACGAACCCCGCCTTAACTCTTGAAGGTATTGCAGTTTCTGTTGCTAAGACAATTGTTGCTCCCAAAAGATCCGTAGACTCCCTGACCAAAGTAGTTCTTGATAATAAGGATAGCCCTGACTATTTTTTAGCCGAGTAAGGAGGTGACTGTGCTGTGGCCAACACCATCTGCTGAACTTGGATTAACACTTCTGGGGAGGTTGAAACAATTACATAAGATCGCTGAACAAGGCACTTAGCTTATAAAGGAGACTCCTTCAGCAGGATCTTTCTTTGACTTCTTTGATTTTGATTGGTTTGCATCTTGGGGAGCATTACTCCAAAGTGCATTCCAAACACTGAAGTTATGCTGGTCATTATAATCACCATAATCTTCCTGCTGCATTGTATTCTTTTAAGAGCTTTAAATGTGTGTTGGTAGCTGCTCACCACCAAGCAAACAATCTCCCTAGGACTGGAGTGTCAGAAAAGGAACTAAGAGAATGAGCAACTTAAAGATTGTGACCCTGAAACCATGACTTGTGAATATCACACAGGTTAAGACCTGTGGATACCACACAAAAAGAACAAGAAAAATGGCGAGACCTTCAGAGTGGTAGTAGGGAGTAGTGCTAATGCCTTAAATTTTGATCACATCTCTAAATTAAGCCAAAAGTCTGATCAAAAGGGGGAGAAATTATTAAAAAAAAACCCACCGGCTCCACATGGGGTCACTTATGCTAGGTCAAGTCACCAAGCTTGGGCTTAAACCCTAACCTAATTGTAGTTTCAACCTCCCCCAGACATGTAGTCTTAATCAGCCAGTCAGGAATTTTCTGGTCAGCACCAATAATCTGTCACATATGGGTCCTTCCTTTTAAACCGCAAAAGGAAAATGAGGTAATCCATGTAATAAGACCCCTTTTCCCACAAAGGATGTCACCTCACCCCAAATAATCCCTTTTTCTCTTTGTGAGCTCCTTGTCCTGACTTTAAAGAACCTTCCCCTTTCTGTATTCCTTTGGAGCCCCCTTCTACTTGCTGGATGGGATGCTGTCTGATTCATGAATGGATTAATAAGGCCAGTAAGATCTTTAAAATTTACTCAGTTACATTTTCGTTATTTAACAACACAATCACCATAACTCAAGGCAGCAGATTTGGGCCACACGTGGTCACACACCCACTTCCGGAACCACAGACGCATGGTTAACCCCCACAAGCCCATTCAGCAATCACACAGTGCACAATAAGCAATGCACATAGTCACCCGATCACTTGCAGTCAGACCGCACACAATCTCCCCAACATAGTAACAATGCCTCCTCCCCTAAGTTGTCCAGTGACACAAACCCAGAGTCAAACCCACACATTTTCCAGGAAGAGGAGGGGGAGGCGGTTCCGGGGTGGGGCATCAGGCTGAGCCGTTTCTGGCAGGCCCTGGGGTTGCCGGGCAGAACACGCCTAAGCTCCACGTTCCGCTCCGCCATTGGCTGGAGGCCCAGCGCGGGGGCGGGCCTTGTCGCCCAGCCTTCTCCCACAGCTGCCAAGGAGCAAGTCGGCTTGGGGAGGGTGACCAACCCGGGGAACTGTGCCCAACTATCTTGGTTCGCCGGGGAGGTGGGACTTTCAGTACTAAAACCCGGGAAGCCCCCGGCAAACCAAGAGGAGCCGGGCGAGGCTTCCCTGCAGTGGGCGTGCCAGGCGGGATGGGACGCCTCTAGTTCCTAAGGATTGCGTCTGGGAACTGAGGGAGCAGGGCGTGGCCACTAGATACAGGCTATTTATTTTCAATTATAGAAATACTCGCCCACGGTGTAAAACAGACAAGGAAATCATCACCACCACCATCGTCATCATCCAGAGGAGCCTGTGGGTCACTTTAGGCCCTCAGTCCCCCTTTCCCTTTAACAATGCTTTGTTTCACCCAAGCCTATAATAAACCCACTAAGGACTCTTTTCAAAGTGCCCATCACATCTCTTCTGTACAATGCCCTTTGGTAGTTCCCACCTTACTCAGAGTAAAAGCCTGGTATCTGACTCCTGTTTATCTCTCTGACCTCAACAACCAAGGACACTTCCCATCACCTACCTCCCTAGAACCACCTTGGTTCTCCTTCTGGATGCCATGCGAATTCCCACTTTGGATCCTTTACACTAGTACACTAGCTGTTCCCTCTGCCTGGGACACTATTCCTCGAGATGCTCTAATGGCTTATACCCTCGCTTCTTCCAGGCCCATCTTCTAAGTTTAAATATCATCTCTTCAGAGAGGCCTTCCTCTGACCACCCCAGTTAAAAGTCTCCCCTTCAACTCTATTTTTACGTGTATTTTTCTTCAGAAAAGAAAATATGTCACTCACTCCCTGACATATTTATTGTCTGCCTTCCCCCAGGAAAATGTCAGCTTCATGGTGGCAGGAATTCGTCGTGTTCACCGCTGCCTCCCTAGCCTGATGCACTACATGCTCAACAAATGTTCGTTCAATGAACAAAGCAGGAGGATATGAGTGTAATAAGGAGTGGTAGAGACTGTGGGACCTGGAGAAGATATGTCCACCCCAAACCATTCACATTAACATACACCCCACACACCCTCATACATACACTGGGTTGTTGTCTGCAAGCCAAAGAGTTTGGGCTGCCAGTTTCCATCTGAATTTATAAACAGTCGAAAGCATTAACAGGAATATAGGATACATGCCACTTGGTACCTTACTGTGCATAGTTCTTCATAGTGTCACTGTCCCAGCAGCAGCCAAAGATCGGGAGCATGAACCTGCCCGGAGTCAAGAAAGTTGGCAGTGAGGGGGAACGTACAGCATGGGGGACTGGGGGGTATTGCAGTAAGAGAAAAGATGTATCATAGGAGTTGGGCTTGTTAAGTGATTTGGGGACAATTCAAAGTGAAGTTTTACTCTAGATTGAATACTATCCAGAAGTGGGGGTACTTTTATGACTGGGTATGCTAACACATCTTCTCTATAGAGAGGACAGACTAGAAAGAGGCTAAAGCTGTAATTAGTTAAAAGAAAAAAGCAGCCACTCATTAATCAGGATAGGGGATGTTCAGTTAATTTCTGTGGTTTAGACAATGTCTTTGATGTTTTGTTTGTGTTCAGACATGATTTTGAGGTGGTCTCAATTTTGTCTTAATCCATCACAGTTACAGAACGACTTTCTCTGATGTTGATATTCTGTGAAATTATTTATGTTCAACAGAAGAACACTAACGCCTAACTATGAATGCCAGGCCAGCTCCCAGAAGTCAGGGGCTGCTTTTCTCCTTCACAGTAGACATTACAAAACTATACATCAGAAAGGAGATGCCATTTTCGCAGCAGTACCTATTTCTTCACATTCTCTCGCACCTGTGTATACACACACACACACACACACACACACACACACACACATACATTTTAAGTTTTTATTTTAGTTCCAGTTAGTTAACATAGTGTTGTATTAGTTTTAGGTGTACAATATAGTGATTCAAAGTTCCATACATCACCTGGTTCTCATCACAAGTGCACTCCTAATCCCCATCACCTGTTTAACCCATCCCCACACCTTCCCTCTGGTAACCATCATATAGTTCAATTTGGTAAGTGGTTTCCACTGGGCTTTTAATGGATCTTTGATTATTACAGAGGTATTAATAATTATCACAGAGGTAAGCATTTTTATATACTTATTGTTTATTTATATTTCTTATTCTATTGTGAATCATCTTTTCATATCCTTGGATTTTTTCTGTTGGGGAGTTTTTTAGTGATTTGTAAGTTTAAAAAATAAACATATTAAAAAAAATATATATATAAAGGATTAACCCATTGCCTGTTAGAGACATTTTCCCCCTAAGATTGTCATTGTTTTTTTAATTCTGTTCATGATATTACCAACATTTTAGTAGTAAAATGTATCATTATGATATATATTCCATTATGATGTATTTGTAGATTTTAGCCTTAGGGTTTCCATATCTCAGATCAGTTATTATTTGCCCATATCCTCATTTTGTGCTTTAAAATATCAGTTCACAAGACAATTATGATCTCTCTGATATGAGGAATTTGAGGGGCAGGGCGGGGAGTCGTGGGGGGTAGGGAGGGAAAAATGAAACAAGATGGGATCGGGAAGGAGACAAACCATAAGAGACTCAATCTCACGAAACAAACTGAGGGTTACTGGGGGGTGGGAGGGTAGGGATAGGGTGGATGGGTTATGGACATTGGGGAGGGTATGTGCTATGGTGAATGCTGTGAAAGATGTAAGCCTGATGATTCACAGACCTGTACCCCTGGGGCAAATAATAAAATAAAATAAAATATCAGTTCGTAGTTTTCACTCTTGAATCTTCCATTTGGAATTTATTTCATGAGAAGTGCAGGGCAAAATTTATACTTTTTACCCTCCCAATACTTAGGCAATTTTCCTAACCGTAACACTGACAAAGCTATTCTTTCCACAACTAGCTCTTGGTGCCTCGTTTTTTCTTTACAGACCACAACATGCTGAATATTCGTCGCTGAGGCCATTCTGTCAGGTCTATTTCAACTCCCATCTTGTTTAGCATGTCAGTTTGTCCCCCAAAGTCTCAAAGCCAGCTATACTTGCATTTTTATGCAAATGGACATAGTACGTTAATTCATTTGTCTCTTTCATGGTTCTCATGAGTTTTGTCATTTCTTTCTTGAGTCCTAAACACTCCTTCTTAAGGTTATTCTTTGGTATTTTGTTATTGTGAAGATAATCTACTTCCTGTTCGTTTTCTAACTGGTTATTGCTTGTATTTGAGAACATGTTTAATCTTGCTTCCCCTGCCTGCTAAGTCTCTGTGTACCCATTGCCCCCTGTAGTTTCCTAACACCTGCTTCCTTTCCTTCACGCAGAGCCTTCTCAGTATTGTCAGCACATGGTAAGTGCTTGATGGAATTTTATTAGGGTGATAATTGTTTCTCCAGCCTAGACAGACACACATCCTAAATATAGAACCATACTTTCCAGTTTATCCGGTTTGCCCCTGTGGCTCAGCATAATTATTAATACCACCCTTTTTATTCTTAAATTTTTCCAACTTTGGATGATAAATTACATGGTCACCCTAACAAGAAAAAAGGACTATTTTAATAAGGAGATAACCCATGGTAACCATAACGCACAGACAGATCAGTGGAGGGATTTACTTGGGGGCAAAAAGAGACATGTTTATTTTTAACGATTTTATTTATTTAACGGAGAGAGACACAGAGAGAGCGCGAACACGAGCAGAGGGAGTGGGAGAGGGAGAAGCAGGCTCTGCGCTGAGCAGGGAGCCCGATGTGGGGCTGCATCCTAGGACCCCGGGACCATGACCCGAGCCAAAGGCAGACGCCCAACGACTGAGCCACCCAGGCACCCTGAGACATGTTTAATCATGTCATGCAAGCAGACTTCACGTAGAATTAGGCCTGTTATTGACTCCCCTGCAACCTACCTCAAATTCATTGTGGAATTTGATAAATTGTCTATCTCAAAAATTTATTATGAAATATCTCGTTATAAAGTATCATAGTATACAGCATTATAAGGAACACCCATGTGTCTAGCACCACCCAGCCTGAGAAATAAACACCAAGGTAGTTGAAGCTCAGTGATTACCTCTTCCAAACTGCATCTCCTTGTCTCCCACAGCTTATCCTGAACATTGTGCAGTACTTTGATACTCACTCATGGATTTTCACTCTTCATACATACGGACGTAGTTTTTCATGCTGTTGTTACATATGCCATATAGTATTTTGACTTTTGAACAGGTCTCATTCTTATCATTGAGATTATGCATGTTGATATATGCGATACATTTTTACTGCTACACAGGATTCCATTGTATTATTTATTCACACTTGTAGGGACAATAAATGTCTACACAAGTGAACATTTTTTTTCATTATAGCCAGTCCTCTTGCTGGCCTATTTTAAGTGCTAGTAACTTTTGGTTCTCGTTGGTTAGCAGTTTCCCAATAGTTATACCTTATTTTCTGCTTTACTGAAGTGATTAGAACTGACATACCAGTGTTACTAGCGGTAATTGGCCACCTTATGCTTCCTGTGTGATGTCGGCTGTTGGTCTGAGGCAACCTTATCAAGGCAGTGTCTTTAAGTTACCAGTAATAATTATTGTTAGCAAATGCCTTGCATCAATTGACAGGATTTTTCTTATTTGACTGACATTGAAGTGATGAATATTGCACCATACACATATCCCAAAGGCAAGTCATGCTTGGACACGTTAGATACTTGCAGTATGCCACTGAATTAGATTCACTTGTTTTCTTCAGGGTTATTCCATCTGTGCTCCCAGCTTCCACACCCAACTCCTGAATAAAGGGTAGAGGTTTCTCTACCGTGGTTTTTCAGGTAATCTGTTCTTAAGGTTATCAATTCTACCATATTTCTGCTTATTCTTTTCATTTCAAAACCCTGCTGGACTCCCAGCCTCATCTCAGGCCACCACTCTTTGCTCAAGCTGTGCCATCAGCTGGACTCCTACTACCTTGACCTAGATTACCCTCCCCTCCTTAATCTTAACTTCAGCCAGGATCCGACTCATGAGTGCTGGACAATGGAAAGCCTTCCCTGACCTCCCAGGCTAGGTCAAGGACTTCCGCTCTGGGAACCTACGTACCCCCTTCAACCCATCTGTCACGGAACTACTCAGTCTCCTTCCCCCTCGACTAGAAATTCAATAGCAGGAACAGAGTCGGTTCATCTGTCTTCTCAATTGTCAGCAGGATGAGGCACAGGCAAATGTGAATATTTTTAAAAAGGGAGAAAATGTCTAGCAGCCATTTGCATCAGGACCAAGGGGGGAGGGGATTAGATTAAGGAGAAAATCTTTACAAAATAGAGCCTCAGAAAATGAGAAAAAACACACAAAGCAAACATCACTTGGGGTTATTTTTCTAACTAAACCTTTATTATTTTCTTTGAAAGCTGGAACCATCGAAGTCCTTGGTCAACTTTAACTGCTGGATGGAGTAAAAACCATGAGACTACTGGGTGATCTGTGAACAGATTGGTAGATGATGAAACAAAACCAAAATGGATGGGAACATTGTTCTGGAGAGCTAGTCCAATTACTTGCTTACTGAAATTTGTTAGAAAAAAACCTAAAACATTAAATGAAATAAAAATCTTAAACTGAGCTCTACACTTGATGCTGTTATAAAGGTTCATCAAATAGAACTGTCAGTTGGGTTGAGTTCTCAGAATGTTTCTTACAACCTGCTGGTTTGTTCCCCTCAAGCAAGGTGATGCTTTGTCCTTGGCTGCAAACTGTAACACCAGCACTGCCCCCAAGTGCAGATCACATTCTAAAAAACAGGCTCCCCTCAATTTCTGGTGGCTGCTGATCTCTCCTGACAATGGGGAAACCGACTTTGAAGAAGGAAGGTGCACCAGTGGTGGTGGCAGAGATGGTTTTCTGGGGAGTCCATTTGCATCTTTTCTCCAGATGTCTAGCATGTGTTCAAGAGTTGTTTAAGTTTGAAAAAAACTCCGTTGTGAAAAGTGAGTTATGAAGAGTGCTCTTTATTTGAAACCTCCACAACACAGACGCCAATCTTGTCTCGCATTGAATCATTAGCTGTGCACATCAACACATTCCAAGCACAAATTAAGAAATGCAAACAGAACAAAAAAATATATATATATATAATTTTTCCCCTATCCAAAGGTTTCAAGTCTCAATGCAGCAAATCCTTCTGAACACAGAATCTGAGGAGCACACTGTTCAAACAGTTGGGACAAACAGGTCCCTGGCAAAGGCTAATGCCTTTTTAACACATGGGCTGGGGATCATGGATGGCATGGAATAGGGAGGAGGAGGTGAGGGAGAGAGGGAGAGAGAATGAGCAGGAGAGGGGGAACGGGTATGCGCTGGGGAAGATGGGGAAGCTGGGACACACACATGGTGAGTTGGTGGATTTCATTTATTGGTTTTTGACATTTTCTTTCTGGTTCTTTTTTTCCTTTCCCCCCATTCCCAGGTCCAACAATGGTAGAAAAACCCCACAGTGGTGGGCAGGGCCTTATTAGGCCAGCCCAAAGCCTTCAGAGCACTCTTGGATGGCCAATAGTAGCATGTGGCGGAGCTTCTCAAAGCTCTCATAGGCAGGCAGATCCAGCTGATTAAAACTAGAGAAAAAAGAAAGATCGGTTTGTGACAAAAAATAGCCAAATCCCTATGTTCCCATGGTGCCCACTGACCTCTCCTCCCTGAAGGAACCTTTTCCTCTTTTGCAGACTTGAAATCTTGTCTTAGGCCTGGTCTTCCTTCCTCTAATCTGGCCCCAATACTGCCCATCAGGCTCCTAAAATATCAATCTGACCCTGTCATTCCTTAAACACCACAGTCTCACCTACGGGTTAATGTGCAAGCAAGCTCCAAGGAGGCATTTGGGGTCACTGGTGATTCAACCTTTGCTGATCAACATCTTTAAACTTTCTGTTCCCCACAACTCCTTGCTCCAGCTGAGCCCTGGAGTAACTGTGCTCTCATGTGACAGTGGTCACCCGCAATGTCTCCCCAGCCTCACTGTGCATCTGGGTCAGCTTCTCATCTCAAATGTCACCTTTTCCACAAAACTACCAAATTAAGAGCTACCCCAGGTCTAGCACAGCTGGGGCCAGATTGGGGTTCCTCCCCTTGCTTAGGGGTCCAGAAGCAACAAACATGTAAGCTCAGTCTGAATGCTAAAAAGGAGAACGAACCCTTCCTCTTACCATGTGTGAGCTGAAGGCAGGCGATCTGTGGACCTGTCATCTCGATGGATCTGAAACTTCTGAATGCCATTCATGCCTTCAAGGGCAGCAAAGCCTTGCAAGGGCACCTTGGAAGTACCCGTGACAAACTGAAGGAACTTGGCACGGTCAGCTTGGTCGAAAGAACGCAATGCTCTCCAGAACCACTGGATCTGTGGGAAAAGACACAAGAAGCTAGTGTGAGGGAGATGGAATCTGGAATCTTAGGCAAGTCCCATTCTGTGAAATGGGCTTCAGTTATTCCATTCCATAAGATGAGCAAGAACACCCCCCTGAGAACATGTATCAGAAGGATGAAGAGTTAGGTATAAGTAAGTTGTCACCTATATCCCCCTTGCCCCCTAAGAGTGCTGGATTGTGTGGTGTCATACCAAGTAGCACTGCTTAGGGATATGGGGAAGGATGCCAGCAGAAGCTCACCTGAATAGAGTTGGATTGGTACTTGTGGTATTCAGTGTTGGATTTCAAATCATCGATGTCAATTGTGGGCAGTCCTGATATGAGCAGCTCTAACTCCTGCTCAGTGAAGATAGAAATGAGGCGCTTTGGAATGATCTCATAGAAGCCTTCTAAGAAAGCTGCCAGCTGTTTACGGATGGCTCCTGGGGAGAGAACCAACAAGCCATGAGGCATCTAAACTTACACAACTGTCAGAGGTCAGAGATCTTCAATCTGGCTCCTGCTGCAACTACGATGCTGAATGGTCTGCCTGCCTCACCTAACACTGCTGCTGGCCCTTGAATGGAAGTAGATGAAGGGAAGTATTTTTTGGTCAGATGTTTGTGGGCTCTCTGTGCCAGGCACTTGTGGCTGGCACAGGGGAAGAGAAAAAACAGTATCTGTGAAATGACTGAGGCCTGACCTCTTCCGTATGAACAATAAGGGGTCTAAGGGACATTTCCCCTACCTGTCATCCTCATCTGGCACACCAGGTGTACATATTCCTTCTTATTCTCTTCTGTTACCAAGATGTTGGCCCCATTGGGTTTGAGGTCACGAACTTCACAGACTCCAAACTCTTGGACCTAGAACACCCAAAACACCAATCATTTGTATCAGGCTTGGTCTAGGATGGTAATTATACAGATACCTGGGATTACTTGAACTCCTTGACATGTCCTGGGCAGAAAGACAAAACAAGGTCATAAAAAAGTGTCCTTTCTCATGAGCACATAACTTTGTAATAGGGAAAAGCCATGGTTAACATGCATAACATGACACAGCACAATCTTTATAGAAAACAATCTGGAGGAAGAGTAAATTAAAAAATATTGTTTTTCACTTAAATCTATCTGTATAATGAACTACTTTTGGGAATGAAGAATATTGTACTGAAACAGTTTTTTTTTTTTAAATAAAGAGGAAACTAGGAAACACCCCGGATTGCTTTACAAATCCTGGTTTTTCTGTTTGTGATGTCTCATACAAATACCCACTCCTCACTGCTGGATGGGGTATGAGGCATGAGACTTTATCCAGTGCCAGTTCAAGGGTGGTCCCACAATGGGTTTCTTGGACTAGATAGGATGTGCTATGGTCAAAATTTCTCAACCTACCTCAGTGCTGAAGGTGAGGTCATAACCTAGTGTGGAGACATCATTTTCCAACAGATAAACCAGGCCCTGGTAGAAGTGGTAATCTTCACTCTCCATATCCGTGTATCTAGAAAAACACAATTAGAGTCATGGGTTAGGGTGGAGGAGAGGAAGTACAGGGGTGGGACACAAGAAAAGAACCTGTCAAGTGAGAATGTGGATCCTGTACCACATTCCTCACCTGACAGACTTGCCCAAGATGTGTTTGTAGAAGGACCGAGTAAAATAGCACTCCAGGAGGCGGTTGTCATATACAGCTTTGGCCACAATGCGTCCAACAAACTTGAAGTAGCTGAGGTGGTTGGGGTTGCAGTGGGAAGATGGGTTGATGGTGTAGGTGACCCGATCACCGGGTGAGGTACGGAACAAGGCATACATAGGGTTAAACATCTCCCGAGAGATGATCATATACCACTCCCGCAGGAGCCCTCCAGCATCCTGCCCTTCTTCTCCTTCAAACACTATATACCTGCATAAGAGACCAGAAACAGATGTGCAGAAAGCCCAGGACAAATCCATTCATTTATGTAGCATGACCCGAGTGAGTGAGCAAGCGAGCAAATGAGCGAGTGAAGCAGTGGCTGGGGAGTGCAGGATCAGAGACCAGAGGTGAATGCAGAGTGCCAGGAAAGCCCAGAGGAAGGGTGGGGATCCAGGACAAAAAAAGCATCGACAGAAAAGATGTCCTGAATTATCAGAAAAGCTTATCAATATTCCAGAAAACAGCAACAGGAAAGGTACAGAGGCTTAAATGAGGGCCTCACTTAGGGAAAGCAGGGAGAGGAGTTGTCAAGTGATGTTGGAGAGGGCTGAGCTCAGTCTGAAGTCTGTAAGGATTTGGTGGTGGAGGAGCAGGGCCCAGTCTGTCTCAAAAGCCTGACTTCCTATGTGAGCCAAAGCCATGAGGGAGAAGAGGAATCAAGTTCCTGAGCTCAGGAGCATCAAACTACTCCAACAGGTCTATCATCTCACTGGCGTCCATGACACTTAGTATTATAAACTGCTAATCTCCTCTAGGTGACTTCAGAATTACCAGTGAGTGATTACCAATTTGGTGAGGGGCCACTCATGCAAGTATGGTCTCCCCCCAAACCAGGATAGCATTTGCTCAGCAGGCTTCCCATTCCTAGTATAATAAGAGAAAACTCTCTGCGAGGCCATCAGGTCTATCTTTGTAAATGCCAAAGACTCTTCTGTCTCTCTGGGAACTGTTGGGTAGCTCAGCTCAAGGGCCAGCTAGCCAGTAGAAGACCAGTCTCACGAGACCAGGCCGAAGAGACAGGAGATATAGCTCAGTAAGATTTCCTATACTGGGTTCCTATCTGGAATTTCTTTGGAGTTCCCCTGCACATCCGGCACTGGAGTAAGCCTACTACCACGCAGGAAGATCCTCCACCCTCCCATCCTACATCTTTTCTCGTTTTGGGCTCTTACAATCGATTCTTCATTTCTTCAGGGGATTTCCGGTGCAGTTCACGATAGGAGTCTTCAAACACATGATCACGGCGGACATGCACAGCCATGTCTTCCTTCCGGAGTCCCTCATCTAAACGTTCCAGCTCTTGGCGAAAATATCTTGGGAGGTAGAGAATGAAGGGAAATAGGATTGGGGGTGGCAGAGCAAACTTCTGTTTGCTTCTGTTCCCCAGGGGAATCTGAAAGTACCCAGTAGTTGAGAGAGGCGGGTCATTCATTACCAACTCCAAATTTTCCCATCTCTACCGAATAATGTCCCACAGAGACTGTGGTACAGAATATCTGCAACAAGCAGGTACTATGTGTAAGTGCACAGAAAAGAAGAGAAGGGTAGGCATGAAGGGAGTGCTGTGGAGCCCCCGCCGCCCCCAAGCCCTGCTCTAAGTGTACTGTGGCTACCCACACCTCCTGATTGACACCAAAGAATGGATGAAACTTTATAAGTCATGTCATTAAACAAAGGCTTGTATTTCTCTGATGAAGAATGGAGACGGAAATGGAGAAAGCCAGGGACTGTTTAGATATGACGACTGTCAGTAGCACAGATGAAACTCATCCCTCCCGCCCAGCACCATTCCAAGGGCTGCCACCAAGGGAAACTTCTTTTCCTTGAAAACACTCCTTCAGGAGGAATTTTGGCTCCTTTCTGGGAAGAGAGATACCATTTGAAAAGTTTCCATCCCACAGCCTATAAGACACATACTTGCGCTTGACATCAAAGTCGAGGACACGAATGTAGTCTACCAGGACAGCAAAAGGGCCATCAGCGAGGTGGGTGGTGGACTGCCGTAAAATCTGGTTTAACACAGTGCGGTGAGTCTCTGAGGGAAGAAAGGACAGCAAGAATCAGCACAACTTGGCTCCCAGAAGACTACATGACCGCCAACCAGACAGCAACTCTCTTTGTGTTTCAGGGAAAAAAAGACAGTGTGGCACAAAAGGGCTTTCAGACCCAGTCCCTACATCACTAGCTTCATTCTCTCCCTCTCTCTCTCCTCCCACCTCCCCCCGCCACCTCCACCCCATACTCACTCACACATGCACTCTCACCTCTCTCCCCTATGAAACAGCTAAGAATAAAGTGTATGAAGTGACCCTGTAAAAAATGAAACCTTCTTTTTTGGGGCCTAAGAGTTCCCTGTACCTGCAAAGCGAAGGAACTTCTGTGTGTCAGGGGGCAGGCTTGAGGAGATGTGCATAGACGAGGGCTCCCTGGAGAAGAATGGGTCAAGGGAGGAAGGAGTAGCTGGGGTTAGGGGGGCAGGGGAGAGTGGAGGCGGCTCGTCCTTGATGTGTGCCAGCTGGCTCTCACGGGTGTCTCTAACAGGAGGCTTGCTCTCCCGCTCTGTGGCATGGACCAGAAAGAAGGCCTCAACGGCAGGCTGTAGCACTGGGGTAGGAATGACAAGTAAGTGATATTTTACTTTAGGAACTTCAACATACAAACTTCTTTTCCTTCATAATCAAATTACAGAGGCACGATATGTTAGAAAAAATGCAAACTTATAGAAGAAATACAATGGTAGCAAAGAAAAATGAAGCCGCAGAGGAAGTCTGAGCCTTCTTGAAACTAAAGAAAAAAAAAAAGAATAGGCAACTGGTTATCAAGATTCCTCTGGTCTAAAAAGTGAAAAGATACCAGCTACTAAAAGAGAGGGCAAATCTTTTTTTCTGATACTGGAGTGAGAGAAAAAAAAAACACCTCTCCTTTGAATTCTCATTACAGAGACATTTAGAGAGAGGGGTGATCCGGAAGGAAGAAAATTAAGTGGGCAGAAAGGGCCCCAGAGTGATCAGTGGGTTGGGACCTTGGCCCAAAGGCCACGACTCACCTAGCACCGCATGCTGGTCATGGGATTCCTCCAGTTCCTTTAGACACTCTCCCAGCATGTCCCATAGCTCGTCCAAGCTCAGCTGCTCACTAAGCAGGGGTAACTCTGGTGGCCTCTCCTCCTTCTCCTTCTCCCCTTGTGGGGTTCCATCTGAGCCTACAGGCCACACAAAGGAAAACAGAAAGCCTTTGAGGTTTTTCCTTCATTTAGCTTTTTCCCAGACCAAACGTTAGCATTTGTGACCATTAATCTAGATGTCTAATGCCAGATTAAGTAGACTGGCCCACTGGCTATTAAGTAACACTGAGCAACATCTGAAAGCAGGCTCCAGTCCTATACTGGATGACATTTAAATTTAAATCAAATACAATTAATACAATAAAAATTTTGGTTCCTCAGCTGCAATAACCACATTTTAAGTGCTCAATAGCCACATGTGGCTAGTGACTACTACTGAAGTTCTACCAGACAGTACTGGTTTACTCACTGCCTCATTAGCTCTCAGAGAACCTATGGATTATCAAGTGATTTAATATATTTCAAAAATGGATGTCCTATGACAATGCTATTTCAAAGAAATGTGTTAAGAGAGCATCAGAAAGTACTCTATGTACAATTAACTTTGAGAAATGCTGCTACTAATAGTATTCACTGTGTGCCAGGTTCTGTTTTAAGTGCTATATATGTGTGTGTGTGAACTTGTTCAATCTTAACTATGAACATTCTATTTTAAACAAGGAAACTGAAGCTAAGAGAGATTTGCTTCAGGTCCCAGAGCTAGCAAATGGTGGAGCCACAACTCAAACATATGCTGTCTCCATGTCTCACATTATCACATCACAGTTTCTTTACTATAGGAATTGCAGTGTATGCTATGAATCTTCAGAAAGGGTGAGGTGGTGACAGTGATCTTGGTTGGTAAACGCCTATTAACATTTACAAAAACCAGCGTTCACTGGAACAAAATGGAAAACACTAAGCTTATGTATATAGAGAGCAGGGGATGCAGCAGACATTCCATGAAAACTGGCTCTCTCTTTTGTTACACTGGAAATAGGAAGTAGTACTGACCAATGGACTGAGTATCCTGAGCACTGGGAGATGCCTGGTCCACATCCATGGGTGACTCCTCCCTCCGGACAGAGGCCTCCGACTGGCTTGACTCCGACTGGATAAAAGGGAGACAAAGTCACATAAAAGGGTGCAACTCTGCTTTCCTCAGGGAGAGGCTAGAGGCTGGCTCTACCCATTCTCACACATCATAAGCTTAGAAAGATAAAGCTTCTTTTATCTGGTCAAAAAACTGTAGCTTTCTAGCACAAAAAAATGGCCTTCCCACCTCCTTTGCTGTCCTCCACCCTGAGCTAGCAAACTTTTCCAAAAAACTCCCTAGATGCCTGCATTGCCTCTACTCTACTCCAGACCTATGTCTAGTTAGACACCAGCCTTCTGGATACGGACTTGGAAGACTTCTTCTGGGGATAGATTACGTATATATAAAACTCAGGTAAGCAGACTGTAGGTTTGGCTCTCTTTTCTGTTTGCTCAGAAAAGGGGAAATAAGGGACAACCTTTGATGGGTGGGATTATTCACAAAGCCAAAACCTGTCCTTCTGGGTATGGGAAAGACGGTGCAGAAAATACTCCAGAATAATAGTTGTTTTCCCTTTCTACCCTGTTGGGAGTCACAGCCCTCAAATTCTACGATGTTCTCAGCATGCTCAATCAAATCATACTGTGTAATAGTAATCATATACAAAGAAAAACCAGGCCTCAGGACACCTTTATTTCCCGGATCTTGGGAAGGTGACTTGCATGTTGCAAGGACAGGAAAACAATGAGAGCCACAGCATACAGACATGATGCCAGGCTTTTCCCGTAGCCACTATGTGCTGGGATCCCAACAATGAGTTGGCTATCTAGGAACCTCAAGGTTTCTTCCTAAAAGTGCCTGAGTGCCTAGGTGCCATGGTACCAAGGGAGTATGGAGAACAGCAGCAGAGGCCAGGGTAGATGGACCAGCCATAGCCTAGAAGAGGCTGCGTGGGATGTATACCAAGCTTGGGGGCACTTCAAGGGCAGGATTCCTGATGTACTTGCATTATTTCATGAGACTGAAAAATCTTCATCCCACACCCTCTCAGAACCCAGACACTAAGCATTATGCAGTTTGCAAAAGCGCCACTGTTGACTGGATAGCTGGGAGTGGGGTATGATGGCCAAGCTTTAAATCACATCAATCCAAAACAATGAACAAACAGAGAAAACACCAACAGAAAGTAACCCTATTGTCCAGAAGCATTCATACAGCAAACTTAATGCAAAAGCATACAAGGTAAGGGCAGTGAAACCCCACTGATGATGTGGTGGGGAAGGGGAGAGAGACAAATGAATGAGGGGCCACAGGCATCATGCTAACCGTTGCTGCTTGTTGCTGTCTCCGCGCCCTTTGACCCTCACGTACCATTTGTATAATGGCATCAGCCTCAGCCTCCAGCTGCCGAACAGCTGCCTGGATGCTGCTAGCTGAGCCTAAACCGGAAGAACCTGGGAGAAAGGAGAAAAAAAAGGCAAGATATAAAATGTAGAAAGAGGGAATGCCCAATATTCTCTTTCCCACCTCCTGGGCTGCCACAGGGCATCTTGCTGAAGTCTTTGAGCTTTAGCTCAGGCAGCTTCAGAGTGCTCTTCACCAGGCACTAAGAGCTACCATTACAAGGGCAGGGGACATGGTGCTAGGCAGATGGATAGTGGCAGGTGGAGAGGGTTCTGTGGGACAGGAGGAAAGAGGTAGGATTTGGCAGGCCACAGCTGAGGCAACATGGCTGCAATGTTTTAGTCAGGAGTGATCAAAGAAGCAGAAAGAAGGCACACTCAGTGCCTTAAATCTTGTTCAACAAAAGAGCTGCACCCAATTTCTACTCCCCCTTAATTCTCACTTGCCCTAATGAATTTCCTATGCAGACAGCTTGAGTGACATACAGAACGAAGCCATCAACAGCCTAGGAAAGGATCATCGTTTCCTTTTTTGGAAAGGTTAAGCAGGATGGAAACATGACATTAAGTCCTGCCCTCCAGGGACTCTGAGTTTGCCACCACCAACCCTATCCCTCAACTGGACACTCCAGTTTCATACCTAGCCTGCCTGTCTGCTTGGCTTTCTTGTTAGCTCGGCGTGTGTCGTCCCGGAGCTGGATGATGACCTGCAGTACCCTCAAGAAGAACTTCTGGGTAGACGTCTTGGATGTCAACATGGACATAGAAGGCAGCTGGAGCTCCCGGCCACCCAGAGGTCGCTTCTGAGATGCCACAATTACCACATTCTCAGCCATGTCAAACCTAGATAGTGTAAAGGTGGCCTGCGTATACTGACAGCATCAAAGCATAAACATCCAGAGCGAGCAGGGCTTCTTGGTGTCAACCAGAGGGTTAAAGAATCTCAGAAGGAAATCCCACAAGTGGGAAAAAATAAGGTCAAGCATGTATAGGACAGATAAGAAAATCTGCCCAGAGAGGGGAAGAAAAATAACAACAAAAAAACAACCAGGAAACCAGCAAGAGCCACCTTTTAGAATACCCGACTCCAGCCCCACAGCCAAATGGGTGGCAACCACCCACCTGCTCTGCATTTTGCCTTTTAGCTTGGTGGTCTGTGGTTGCTCCTCAGGCAGGCCATCAGGAGAGAGGGTCTCACACTGGGCTCGTCGCTGCTGTTCTAGGTTGTATTCCCGTAACTCAGCCAGAAGGGTACCTGGTTAGGCAGAGGAGCCAGCAAGTGTTCAGAGACTCCCCTAGTGAAGCAGCTGAAAGCCAAACCTGTCCAAGAAACCTGCCCAGGCTATCATCTTTGCTCAGCTGCAGAGAATCTGGAGTAAGCAGGAATTCTGCTGTTCACCTTACTATGTGTGTTCATGGAACAGCCATCCAGAGACTACCAATATACCCTGCCTCAGGAATCTGTTGAATCTACGCAAAATACAGTTCAGTGCGGAGGGGAAAAAGTATCAGCTTCTGAGGCGATCTCAGGCCAACTGCTTAAACCCCTCTCCCAGTTTACTTATCTATCTTAATAACGAGACTAACACTGACTAACCTCACAAAGGCAGTTTTGAGAAAGGAGATAACGGCAGTAGAGTAGGTGGGACACTGCCTGGCCCATGGGTGTTGAATGGCAGGAGTCAAGGAAAGTCAGAGACTGGCCAAATTCCTTCTGGAAGAACCTTATAGTTCTCATGTAACAAAGAACACCCTGGGTCATGCAGTCTAACCAATACCCATTTCACCTCAGCTCCAGGTACATTTGTGAGAAGGAGATAAATAAGCAGGTAGCTGAGATCTAGGGAGATCCATGATTGGGATGGGGGTGGGAGAGAGCAAACAGACTACACTGAAAGAAAATCTAGCTTTACTCCTCAATTCCATTGCTTTATCACCTTGGGTTTTAGTGTTCTTCTTGGTAACAAAAGGGAGACTGAAACTAGATAATTTACAAGTGTTTTTAGAACTTCTGTACCCTCACAACTGCACAAAGGCAGAAGATACCTACCATTTGGACTCCCAATTCTTGAGCCTAAGTGAAGTGCAGGTGCATCTCTGAGGTGGTGAAGCTGCCTTAGCAGGCTCATCGTAGGGCTCCTGTAAGTGCCCAGACTGGAGAAGCAAAAGAGCACTGCTGGTCCTACATGTGCTCATTTTCCTTTACTAAGCACTGATTACAAGGCATATGCCAGGCACTGGCAATGCAGAGAGAAGCCCAGCCTTGCTCTCCATGAACAAACGAGCAGAGAGAAACAGATGACATCCCACTATTATCCGTGCTGCAACAGAGGAGAGCACAGGGGCTGTGCTACAGAAGCATAGAGGAGTTTGATTCAACCTGGAGATTCAAGGAAGGCTTCCACAAAGAGGTAACCCCTCAGTGGAAGGCTTCAGAAAGACAAAATGCTTTACTCCGGTTATTACCTATCTGTTTACAAAGAGTATAACCCAGATGGCGAGCTCCATTCAGTAGCAGCTTGAGAACAGTGTCCCGGGTCGCAGGGTCCCCCCGAGAGAGCTGCAGTAACACATTGGCTGCATCCTCTAGACCTTCTTCAGAACAAGAGTGGGATGTCAACACCTGGGACAAAGAAAAGGGGTTAAGCCTCAACTTGAGAACCAAAGCTTTATCTACTCCCATCTACCTTTTCTCTCCCAATCTTGGGAATTCAGAAGAGCTTGGACTCACCTCCACAGAGAGCTGTAGCTGGTTTTCAGTGAGGCCAGAGGATACCATCTTAAAGTCTGCACTGCTGCTGCCCCCATCACCCACCTTTGCTGGAGATTTGCTGGCCTTAGTAGTTGTAGAAGCTTTGAGGAATCAGATGGAACACTGTAAGCCTCTAAAACTCACATGACAGAACCAAATAATCACTAAACTGTCCAGGGCTTCAATATGGGAAAGTAGTACAAATGAAAAGCCACCCACCAAAGCCAAATCCAAATGACCTGGGATGTTAAGGACTCTCATGACTGTACCTTTTAAAGTGACAAAGAATCTCAAACGTTTCTCAATTGTTTCCCTACCACCAGAGCCCACTCTTCAAAACCTTTTTTCCAGTAACTCTTACTAGTCTGCTGTAGGGCTCGTTCCCTTTACTTCCTAGGATAGCCTGGCTATTCTACCTCGATTCACATGGTACCCTGCCTGCTCTTAAACTTTTTCCTGAGACTGGCTCCCTCAACCAGGCTGGAAAGGCTAGGAGTTCTCTGAAGACAGGGACTTTCTCTCTCTCCTTCTGGTGCTTAGCCTAAGGAAACCACATTAAGTGAATGCCTGCTGGTCTTCAGGAGTGTCTGTGTGGATGGGTGTGGGGAGAAGGATGGAGAGAGAACTGGGATGGAGTAGGGCAAAAATGAACACATTTGGCTCTCACAAACACAAACCAAGCCGACTGCTATCATTTAGGGAGGGATAATACCTGGACGGGGGAGTGGGGGGTGAGGTGGGTGTCCATACCCCAAGGCTCCCAGCCTATATCCACACTTACTTGAAACAGTAGTGGTAGCAGTCGTGGGGGTAGTCATCGTGGTCGAAGCAGCTACGGCAATGGTGGATATAGCCGTGGCAGCAACCAGAGCTGGAGCAGAAGTGACAGGGGTGGTTGCAGCAGGGGGAGTGGGTGTGCTGGAGGCGGCAGTGGTAGTGGTGGTAGATGTGGTTGAGGTGGCAACAGTGGTGGAGGAAGCACTGCTGCCAGAATTAGCCTGTGTTTCCGACACTTTGTTTTCTGGGAGAGCTATTGAGATGAGAGAAAGGAGTCTGAGGAGTTTCTCAGTTAAGAGAGAACTCCGGCGGATGACTGGGTGTGACAACATGTTCATGAGCTGCCCCAGTGGAGAGGCCTCGAGGCTGTATGGGGAGGTTTCCCCCTCACCACCAGCGCTCACTGGCACTGACTTCACGGAGTTCTTGCCTTTCCGGCTGACATTCATGTTGTCCAGTTTTACCAGTAAGTCCCAGAAGTCTGTGCAAATGCCACTGCTGGTGGACTGTGAAGAGCATGGGCTGCAGGCCTGCTTACTGCCCCTCTCCCGATCACTCTCACAGTTTGTTTCTTTGGTCCGCTGCTGTGTAAAGTGGCTGGGAAATACCTGCCGGCAAAAGAAGGACAGGCTTGGTCTAGGGGTCTACAGAGAAAATACATCTTCCTGACAAGGAAAGAAAACTAGTTCCTAGACACTCCACTCCTCTGAATAGCTTTGGTGACATGGGAGAGATATCACACAGGAGTTCTATCTAACCGATGGTGAAGCGGCCTAGAGAAGCAAACAAGGGCTTTGTAGGGAGATGATTAGCTAACCTCTGAGCATCCATCTCTGTACTTAAGAAATGGGGAGCACAACCATGCTGTATCAAAAAATTGTCAAAATTAAAGGAGATAATGTATTTTTGCACAGTGCCTGGCACAAGGCAGGCCCTCAACAAATGGCAGCAATGATTATTTCTTTTAAAGATTTTATTTATTTGACAGAGAGAGAGAGAGAGATCACAAGTAGGCAGAGAGGCAGGTGGCAAGAGGGGGGGAAGCAGGCTCCCTTCTGAGCAGAAAGCCTGATGCGGGGCTCGATCCCAGGACCCTGAGATCGTGATCTGAGCTGAAGGCAGAGGCTTAACCCACTGAGCCACCCAGGCACCCCAGCAGCAACAATTATTAAAAAGAAGACTGAACAGGGGCACCTGGGTGGCTCAGTTGGTTAAGTGTCTGCCTACGGCTCAGGTCATGATCCCAAGGTCCTGGGAGCGAGCCCCATGTTGGGCTCCCTGCTCAGTGGGGAGTCTGCTTCTCCCTCTGCCCCGTCCCCCAATCGTGTTCTCTAATAAATCAATCTTAAAAAAAAAAAAAAGACTGAACTAAGTTCTAGGTCCAGCTCCATCACTTACTAGACACATGACAAAACCACTAAAAATTTCTGTACCCTAGCTTCTTCATCTGTAGAATGGGGATCATAGAGACCACTGAGAGTTGTTCTGATAACCAAATGAAGTAATGCACAAAAATTGTAAAAAGTGAAAGTAAAAACCCCACAAAATTATTTACTGGACAACTCCCAGAAACAATACAGGCCCTCAGAACTAACAGTGCAGAAAGACCTGTTAGCTTTCTCAGATTTCATCTGGGCTGTGGCTGTGACCCTTCTTCCATTCCCCAGGGTTGGGTTCAAGCTCCTCACCTTGGCCAATTGAATGAGTGTGTCCAGAACGTGTCTGCAGACAACAGGAGCAGCCTGAGGGTGGATGTGGACAGTGGAGCCACTGCTTGCATGCTTCTCGGTGTGTTTGCGACCCCCTGAACGTTGGATCTGGAATATATTAGTCCTGCAGCCTAGGGCTGCATCCATGGATACTGAGAGCCAGGAAAGCTGGTTGGAGCTCTTAGACTCCATTTTGTGTAGGAGGTCCAGGGGCCGGTTCTCATGGCTGCTTGACCCACAGCTTTTGCTTGACTTTTTGCCCTTCTCCTCACTTGAGGAGAGCTTCGGAGTTTCAATGCATAGCTCACTCTCACTGCTGCGCTGCAAAATGGAGAGGAGACTACGGATGACCCAGTGGCGGGTCTGGGCATGGTAGCAGAGATTTCTCAGTACTCGGTGTAGACGGCTAGTATTAAGCTTTGGCTCATCCACGAAAAGAAGGACCAGGAGACAGGATAGGGCTTCATGGTCCAGGAGGAGCCGTCCTCGGAGGCGGAGGAGAGTGTCCACATTACTGCCAGAAGGTCTGGAACAGAGCATGGTTTCTAGGTAACACTTCAGCTAGAGCTCGGGAATTAGGTATAGGCTGAGGGAAGGGGAATGAGCTGCATACCTCTAAGGAAGCATAAGAAGGGAAGAGTGTCTAGTCTAAGGGTTCTTAATAGTAAGAAGAGCTGCCTTCTTGTGTATCTGCTGGGTACCAAGTACTCTATAATCCATACCAGCTGGTATGGGCTGCTGAAAAGACCAAAGAACTGCCCGTTTTTCAGATGATGAACAAGAGGCTCAAACAGGTTAAGTGACTTGCCCTACATCACACAGTATCTGCATTATCAATTGGTAAAATCAGATTGCACTTAAGGTCTTAAAAAAAACCCAACAATGCTTATTTCCTGCCTTCTGTAGCCTATCAGAGATTTGCCTGCCTCATTGGGACTGATCACTCACTTTCTATTTTGGCATGTTGGGTGCAGTCTGCTTTAGCCTGTATAGTAATGAATTCTTCTTCCACAGTCTAGACATTATAAGCTCTAGGCAAGTGGCTTTCCTTACTACAACCACAACTAGCACCTGCTGCCAGTCTGCCTTACTTTGTGATTATGGTCTATGGTAGCTACACCACCCCAAAAGTGTGGCCTTCTGAAGGGAGAGTCCAAAGATCTGGTTCCCCTACTCATTCAAGGCAATATCCTAGAGGGATCATCCAGTCTCTCCACCTATAAATTAAGGAAGTTGGACTACAATAGAAGTGAGAGGTGATATGGCAAGGTCAAAAAAGATAAAGGTACCTGTTATGGCTGCTGCTACCCCCCATCTGGAAGGTGCCACCTCTCTGCACAGCAAGGCGAGTGTACTGGACTCCACGGTTGCCACTGAGGCGACTGGTGAAAGCTAGAAGGAAAGAAAAAGGAAACTGAAACAGCAGAGGTGGGTGATGAGCTGGGTCCAATAATAGAAAGGGGAACAACAGAGCCTCATGTGGCCAAAGCCAAACATTTCAGAGCCCTCCCACTTGCCTCCCTCTGTACCCGGGCTTCGGAGGATGGCAGAGAGTGCAGAGGTGCTGCTGTGACCAAAGAGCCGTTCATGCATGAGTTGTCGCTGCCGGGCTTCCTGCTCTCGCCTCAGGGCTTGAGCTTCAGCGGCAATGTCAGGTGGCATCACAGCCAACACACTGTCCTCCATGTCCTCCAGGACACTACGGCGCAGGTCTGAGGGCAGGGTCTGGATGAAGGTCACAGGGTCCATGGGGGTGTCTGAACTGGCATTCTGTGCCAGTTCCCGTCGCTGCTGCTCAGCTCTCTGCTGTGCCAGCACCTACGGAGCAGAAGAAGTCAATGGCGGCATACCCATAGCTAGGCAGCCTAGCCCCCCCAGCTCCCTGCTCACATACTTCCTCCTGGATGGCTGGAGGCAGGGCAGCCAGGAACTCAGGGCTCACTTCAGTCACACCAGGATTCCCCACCACTGCAGGAGCTGAGCTATTTGCTGAAGGGGCAGTCCGAGTTGGTGGACGGATACCCAGTTGGTTCTGCAGGACTTCCCGGCGGATGTCATCAGGCAGAGCAGCCAGAAAAGAGGGGTCCACACCTTCAGGTAGACTGATACCTGAGGGGAGGCACAAAATGTGAAGGGACTCCCATCTCTACCAATGCTTAAGATGTACTAGGAGTAAAGAGACCCATGGCCTTGTTTGAGGGAAACAAGCCTTGTTTGTCCTCAATGCATGCAAAGGACAAAAGACACAGAGGGTCCAGTCACCTTCCCTAGGCTCAGAACAGCTCTTGTTATGTGCCAGTCTTCCTGTATGTTGTCACTTAATCTTCATCAAGGCTCTACCATGTAGCTATTATCAACCCCCCTTAGTACTGATGAGGATCAGAGAAGTTAAGCAATGGTTCTAAGATCTGGAGGTAGGTGGCTAGAGAGGGGTAACCTGAGCTAAGATCTGTTTGACTTCAAAGCCTGGGCTCATTCCATCGTGCAGCACCAGCACCCCCTTACTGCTGGTTCTCCTCCCATATGTATGCCACCTTCCATCTGGATGGAAATGTTTAACTGGTGGGCATTTCCATGCCAAAGGCTACTAGAAGCCTACATAACCCTAGGATGGCCTAAGCACACATGGAGCTCACCTGCAAGGGGATCTTCTTCTTCACTGCTTGTTGAAGGCAGTGGCTCTTCTAGGATTCCCCGGGAATCTGCTCCAGAAATGGCCACAGCAGAATCTCTGGTGGAAGAACTCTCAGAGGACGCAGGGGGAGAGCTGAAGAAAATAATTTTCACGTTGTTCTTGGTATTAATATTTTCCCATTTATAAAATACTCCTTTATTACCCCGTTCTCATAGAAGCCAGGTTGATTTCTCCAGTGCACCAAGCATGTCCAAGAGTTAACAAGTATGCATGTGGCTTGAAATACCCACCAGCACATCCTGCCTTTCTCTTGCTCACACAATGCTTACCTGTCTTCAGGGGGCTGGGTAGGTTCCCCTGACCCATCGCCTCTGCCTTGCACTTCTGTCACAACAGGTGGGGCATCTCCAGGAGTGGAGCTGCCTGCTGTGGGTTGCTCAGAACTGCCAGCTGCTGAGGTGTCACCCACAGCCTCCTCCAGGGTACAGGAAGCCAGGCTACTGGTGTCCATAGGAGAGCCTTCCAGTTGACTGCTGACAGCTGTCAATGCATCAGAATCTTCAGCTCTCTCTGGGGAAAGAGAGGCTAGGAAGAAGTCACATGGAGAGGTTAGATCTCTGCCTAGAAGAGGGGGCCGAATTAAGACGCAGACAGATTAGACTTCTTACTTCTTTACTACCTTGCTGGTCTGACATTCCCCCTTCAGTCTTATATGCTTTATAAAGCTTAGCTCAAATCCTCATGATGTTCCTGGTACACCTGTGAAACACCTTTCCCTAGGCACCCCAGGTAAGGGAGACTGTCACTTTCAGATTCCCTGCAGGCACCATTTATACATGCATGTTGGTTTTGTTTATCTAAAGGTGGCTCCTTGAAAGAAAAAACTTCAGAGCATATCAAAGGCAGCATGGTACAGAGCAGGAATAGCAAACAGGTTTCAATTTACCCTGTTGGAACACTGCTGAGAAGAATTTTGAGGCCCCATTTCAAACCAGTGGGAAACAGTGCCATGAGATAAATGGTTTGCCAGGATGGGAGAGAGGTGGGGGTGTGGGGGTGTGGTGTGGTGTGGTGTGTGTGTTGGGGGGTGGGTGAGTGGGTCATGTGCTTGCCATCCCTGAAGGATGCTGAAGGAGAGCAAGCTTTAAAGTCACACAAATCTGATTTTTTCTCAGCTCAATCACTTACTGAATGGTCTTGGGCTAATAATCTCATGTGGGGTTTCAGTTTATTCATGGAGGTAACACTACATACTTTAGAGGGTTGTTTTTGTTTTGAAAGTTTATTATTTTTTTTAAGTAACCTCTACCCCCACCCAATGTGGGGCTCAAACTCACAACCATGAGATCAAGAGTTGCTGCATGCTCTTCCAACTGAGCCAGTCAGGAGCCCCAGGAAGGTTATTTTTAAAGAAGTAACAGGCCTGCCATGACAGCCCAGGAAAAGTGATTGCCTTAATAAACTGTTGGCATCATTACCTATATCATTAGACACTCAGATATATGATCACATGAGTCCACGAAAAAGAAACCTCAACTTTAGCTAAGAAAGCAAACGTGCAAGCTAAGATCCTACTCTGTGAGGACCCAAGCCTTCACTATTTCTTTAAGGAGAGTTAAGAGAAACTCCAAAGATGTCCATTCTTCCCTCCTGTTATATCACCCCTCACTCCCCACCCAAACCTTGAAATTCTACTCACTTATAGTAGGAGCTGGAGACAACTCCATCTGAGTCGTTTCTGCTTCTCCACTTGGCCTTGTGGGACCCAATTCCTCTGACTCTACAGGCATCAATAGCTGTGTAGAGCTACCGCCTTCTCCAGCAGGGGACTGCAGCTCTTGAGGAATCTCTCCCAAGGCTGGTGGGGGTGGGAGTGTTTGTTGCTGTTGTGAGGGCTGCAGAGTGACAAGGGTGTCCTTGGACTCAGATGTAGCTGCATCAGTTGAAGATGGGGTTGTTGGGTAGCTGTCAGGCATAGGAGTCCCATCTTTCTCGGAAAGAGTAACAATGCGGGTGTTAAGGGAAAATCAGCCAAGAACCCAGGGAGCCACTCAATCAGCACATGTGGCCTGACAAGAACCCCCCCCCACCAAGTGTTCCTAGGAACAGCTTGTGGCTGATCTGGTTTACCCAGGATGAGGGCTAAGACACAGTGTTAACTTAGTCTCAAGAATTGGAGATCTGAATCTTTATAGGTCCTAAGAGAATTAAATCCTTTCTATACCCTGGGTGGAAGGGGAAAGAATTCAAAGTCACTTTATAATGCTATTTGCCTCACCCTAAATATCACCTATCCCCTTCCACACCTCCCTTTTCTTAAGAGTCCTGATTTTCACAGGAACATCTATAACTCTGATGGAGGCAACAGTGCCAAGACTAAGTATGAATATGCCCACACCAGGGAAAGTAGTAAGTTGTATAGTTATCTTCTAATTGGGGCCTAAAATCCCTACCCCACAACAATACAACTTACTACCTCACCCCGGCATAAGCAGAATTCTCTAGCAAGGGCAGCAGACGAAAGGCCGTTTTTACCCGGTAACAGACCTTTTCAAAGATCATCTGCTAGATTAAAGGCACCAGGACACCTACTACCCACTTTCACTGCTTAAAAAAAAATACTGTGTAGGCTTTAGTATCTCATTTTTCAATTCAAATGCCAAAGGAGACAGAAGGCATAGGGAAGCAGAAGAAAGTTCTGAGGAAATAGGGGCGGGGGAGACATAATACCACATGGACCAGTTATTAGAACCATGAAATAGCTGTTGACATTAAGATTAGAAGGCGGAATACAAAACATACAGTAGTAATACCATTTAGCCCACAGATGACAAAAACAGATTGCTCAGGATAACATCCCTAGACTTTTAGATTCCAAAGACTCACAAAGTTTATATAAAAAGGAAAAAATAGAAAGAGACTAACATAGGGTTACCAAACCTAGTTTAGTTTAGCCAAATAAGAATCCTGTCAATAACAGTTAATAAAAATATTTTGATACCAAAGAACTAGGAAGGACATAATCTCTATAAAAACCAGTCCTTTAAATTGAATAAATTCAGCTTTCTGAAAAACTCATTGAATCCTCTTTATTTTGTTCATTTCCACTGAGGGCTGGCATTTGGGAACCACCGCCACCAGATATTCTCACAAAGCACCACACCACGGTGGTCACCAAAGGTGATAGGACACATGGCCTTGCTACACATGCCAGAATGCAGCACAGCATGATCAGAGTGAGACCCTGAACAGAGCACGTCGGAGGGGAAGTGTACCACCGTGGGAAAGACAGTAGACTGTATAGTTATCTCCAAGATGGGGTATGACCCTAAAACTATACAATCTACTACCTCATCCCACAGAGCACCAGCGTTCATCTTCAGCCCACCTGGGCCAGCTACTTGAAAGGGTCAGGAAAAAGAACCAACCGATTAGCAGGAAGGTGAATAAGGGGACAGAGTTACCTGAGAGGTTCTGTTCAGTGGAGTCACTTGTCTTAGATGCAGTACACTGGAAAGAGAAGGGACAGACCAATGTGGGACTTCCACAAGCACATAAAATAGGGGTCAACTATAATAGCTACTACCACCCCCCTGCCTGTATAAGCCACCTAGGAGTTCAAGGACCTGAATGAAAGACGAGCATTTTAATGTGCAATATGTATCTCGAATACATACTCGTATTGAAAGATGGCTTGGGAACAAGGGGAAACAGCCAGGAGGCTGAATGAATAATGAGCTGGGCTGGGCATAGGACATGACCTAAACACAATCACGAGACCAACAAGAATTCCTTAAAGTTTCACCTCTATGTATTTCCCTTCCTTGGGTTCATTTTGTTCACTACAGCTTTTTTGTTTGTTTTTAAAGATTTTATTCATCCATCTACTTGAGAGAGAGAGGGTGCATGAGTAGGGGTGAGGAGGAAAGGGCATAAGCGGGAGGGAGAGGAACAAGCCAACTCTACCCTGAGTGGTCCATCCTATGACCCCGAGACCATGATCTGAGCCAAAACCAAGAGCTAGACACTCAACTGACTGAGCCACCCAGGTGCCCCAACAGTCCACTCCAGTTTTTAAAATCATATGCCAGGCTTGCTTATTTTCTATCCATTTGTTTTATCAAGTCTGTCATCCTAACTGAACATTTTTAAAATCCTTAATCTGATATCCTAACCGCTGAGTGGGATATAATAAAATCTTTCAAGTTTAATTTCTTTATATTTCTATTAGCTTTTACTTCATATATTTTAAAGCCAGTATTGTTCAACATCCCAGAAATTTCAAAATAGGTAGCTTCTTTCTAAACCAAAGTTATGCTAGAGATTTTACAAATTGAAAATCAAGCCTTAGAAAATGACATATGGTGCTGGGGTTCAGGGCGCAAATATTTTCTGATTGAAGCCTAAGCCTAACTTATCCAAATAATGGAATGGGGTCATCTTGGTAAGGTTTCCCCACACTTGGTAAGTCAATCCACTGAGTGAAGTGCAACTGAACCACCAAAAGCATGGGCATAATCAAAATCATTCTTCTTGTCTAGTTGCAGTCACTGAAGGTAGACTACACAGTGTAAGTTAGGAGCCACTCTGGTTTTTTTTTTTTAAAGATTTTATTTATTTATTTGACAGAGAGAGAGAGACAGATTACAAGTAGGCAGAGAGGCAGGCAGAGAGAGGAGGAAGCAGGCTCCCCGCTGAGCAGGGAGCCCGATGCGGGGCTCGATCCCAGGACCCTGAGGATCATGACCTGAGCCGAAGGCAGAGGTTTAACCCGCTGAGCCACCCAGGCACCCTGCCACTCTGGTTCTTGCTCCAGTTTTCCCCAGCAAGAGACACTGGAGAAATGATTTTCCCTCTGGGTCTGAAATTCTTTCCCCTAAAAAAACATGTGAATGTAGGGTGCATCTGGAATGAATCATTTCTCAGGTTCAGTGTGAACATCTCAGGATTCTTTAATGACTGGTGCTATGTATATGCCAAAACCTAATGAAAGAAAAGGATGACAGAGCCAAAGATGAATCCTTCCAGCCCTTCCTTGCAAATCACCTGTGCACTCTGATCCCTGTTTTCCTTATCTTCTTTGCCCTTGTCAGTTATCTTTGTTTCTTCCTCAGCCAGTTGTTTCCTGCGTTTCTCCCGCCTCTCTTCCAGCTCCTCATCCCTCAGGAATTCCAGGTGATTGACAATGGGCACCTTAACAACTGGATCAAAGAAGCAAAGATCAGAGGTTGCTCAGTGGAGGTAGACAAGAAGTGGAACTTGTGGCCAGAGAATGAGGGCAACAATTGCCACACACTCATTCCACCTGTGGAAGACTCACTACGGCTCAGATAACCAAGCTGCCACATACCAGAAACACAGTCATGCATGCTCTCAGCATCAAGAACTTTGCATTCCTCTGTCCAGCGGGTCAGGGCTGTGGGGATGCTGGACAGGGTCCCTGTAGGGGAACAAAAGAGTGAGAATCTTGGCCTGGTCATATGTCATCTGATCCAAAAATTGGCATATTTCTCTAACAGGACCCAAAGTCCATCACAAGGTCTGGCACATCACAAGTATCCAGAGATAGTAAGGGTTTTGTTGACCTTGGTTAAATTATCAAGTGGTTCTGGCTCCCATAAAATGTGGTTTCTCAAGGCAGGGCAGATATTGCTCTGCCTTCCCTCAGCAGGAAAAAGTAGAATGTGAAAAACTGTATGTACCCTTCTTTTCACCACACAAACTTGCCTGCTTGGCTGGTAGCTGTGCTCTGGTCATGGAAAAAGTCATCCAGCAGTTCATCATCAGATCTGGCAATGATGTGGACATCATCATTGCCTACCAGGAGGCGGGCTCGGCCACGGCTTTGTAGGGGAAGGCTGCTGCTCAGCTGAAGGATGTCAGCAGCAGCAGAAGGACCAAGCAACCTGTAGGGTGATGGGGGGTTACCATAGTCACTATAATTCATAGGAGTCCTGCAATCTGTTATTGCAAGAGCCTTCCTGTAAGCTCTTGGAAATGCCTAACACTATTATGAACCTGATCATATTAAGCATAAATCTATTTTTTAAAAAATTTTATTTAAGCAATTTCTACACCCAACATGGGGCTCTAAGTCATGGCCCCAAGATCAAGAACTGCCTGTCCTCTGGCTAAGTCAGCCAGATGCCCCGCTAAGCATAAATCTTAGTTACTTTTCTAACTACTCCATCAATCTGAAAACTTTATTTGGGCTGAGAATGAATATTATTCCATAGTTCCTGGCAGAGTGTGTGTCATTGATAATTCCACGTACTGTGTTAGGGTGTATCTCTCTTGTATAACCACTATAGCCTGTACATGACCATTATGACACCTATGTCCTTTTCTCTCACTTTAAAATTGTTTCTTCCACTAAACTCTAAGCCTGAGGGCAGAAATCCTGTCCTGTCTACATTTAAAGTGTTACGCTTGGCACATGAGATGCTTCATCGATTGCTAAATGTATGCAGAGGAGGACACCTAAGCAAAAAGACTCTGTTATACAATTTAGTACTCCCCAAAAGGCTGCACATACAATCCAAAGAAATTGGACAAACATAACTTACCTCTGGAGTATAAGAGGAGGGTTGGGCTGGCGATTCCCAGGGTAATGAACATGAATGGTATGGCCCGTATTGGCCGTCAGCTGCCTTAGGGTCCGCTGACTACGCCCGATGCCCTGGGTGAGACGCGTTGTGGAGGAGCCACTGCCCAGCGTCAGAGAACTGTGGTCCGCATGGCGTACCATCAGTGGGTGAGTGGTAGGGATATTTCCTGGGGATGGGGGGATGTCTGCTGCAAGGACAATATGTAAAGGGGTCAGTGCCAAAAAAAAATCTCTTCCATGGTTGTTCCAACAGAACCATGTCTCCTGGGCCTTATTTCCTCACACGGAAACCTGAGCTTTGTCCTTTCTCCCTCATTCCCACGCCTCATCTATAATCACTGACACTACCATATATGGCTTCTGCCACCATCTCTTACCTAGATATTGCAACAGCCTCCTAAATAGTACCTTCTCCCAATCCATTCTTCACACTATAGCCACAGTGATGCTTCTAGGCCCCTCATAAACATGCTATTCCCTCTACCTCGAAGACTCCTCTCCCCCTTTTTCACCTGCTCTTTTGTTCTTGGCCCAGATGTCACTTCCTCTGATTCCATAGATTGGCTTAATAATCCTTTTCTCTGGGCTTTCTTACCATACTACAACGTAATGCCTGCTAACTTATAATTCCTAACAGACCATAAGCTCCTTTCATGGAAAAGGACTGTTTTCTTTTTCACTGCTGTATCTCGAGTACCTAGGAAACAGTAGGCACTCCTCAAATATTTAATTTGCTAAATGAAGGGAGGCTCAACAAAAGGAAGACTGATGGAAATCACAAAAATGCAAAGAAAATCTCAGAATATAAGGCACCTTGAAAATTATGTAATACAACCCATTTTTTTTCTTTTAAAACTTTTCATTTACAGGTGACAAACTGAGGCTCAAAGAGGTAAGAGATTACTTGGCCAAGACAACAGACCAGAACAGTTCGGTATTTTCTGCTACATCATGCTTGTGATTTGGGGTCAAGACCTGCCTTCTCAAGACAGCTTGATTCTAAGAACTAGATGCTAAAAGTGAACTTTGTTGTTGATGGGGGAGAAGGGAAGAGATTCACTCTCTCCTCTGAAAAGATGAGTCCTTGATGACCAGAGTGAATGTGCTCAAATCTACTCCCCAATGCCAAGCTCAAGGGTGTTCATCCAAACTCTCAAGATCTAGTGTTACAGACATAAGAATTACTGATTGCCCTGTCACTGTAGCATGCACATGGGTGCCTGATGCAGTCAGCCCTGGTCTCACTTAAAAAAAAATTCAAGCAAATCATCAAGTTGTCCAGGCTCTAAAATGGCTGCCTGTTTACTGAGGTGGAGAGAACAAAAGCAGCCTCTCACAATTCCTTCTTCTAAGTACACATTTATTGAGAGAGATGGATTCAGACATCCCTTGCCCCAGGAAGTCAGCATAGGAAAAGAAGTGCTGTCTGTATCAGATTGATAGCTGCTCTGGTTCACTGCTTGGCTTACCCTAGAGAAGGGTATAAGAATCAAGAGGTAAAACCCAGCTGAACCCCTGTATCTTACTAGCACTGGAGAACATGTTGTCAAACTCAATGATGAGATCATCCTCCCGGTCAAAGCGCTCAAATCGGACCAAGGGAGAAGCGTTCATATCAGGGTAATCCTCATCCAATTCCATTTCAGAGCCATCGTCGTCATCGTCTTCATCTCCCTCTTCACCTTCATCATCCTCCTTAAGGGGAAAATAGGAGATGGAGAATTGCTGGAGGTAAGGATTTTCTGAAGTCTGGTGTCATGGCCACATTTGGACATGAGGGAGGGAGGCGCTGAGGCTAGCAACCCAGACTGTTGGGTTTTCTCCAGCTCTGTGTTCCCATGGAAGAGGTTGTCTGAACCAGCCCAAACACAGTCCCCCCTCACCTGATCATCTTCCTCATCTTCCTCCTCCTCCTCCTCTTCATCCTGACTATCATCCTCATCCTCGTTACTGCCACTGCTGTCCTCTTCCTGAGTGTGCTCCTCCTCATCCTCAGGGTCCAGGATATTCATGGAATCTAAAACAAAGGGAGCACATTGGAGGACTATACTGAGTAGCTAGCAAACAGGCTACTGTGCAGGCCGGCAGACTGAGTGGGAAGGCGATGGGGTATCTGACTCTAGGAGAGGAAGAACCAGATCTGGGGTGATGTACAGACTTAGTGAGCCAGCCCTGATTTCCTGAGAGTGCCAATCAATGCATCAACACGCTGAGCAGGGTGGCTGAATGTGGAGGCTGGCTATAGGGTGGTGCTTCAGGAGCCATGGTCTAGGACTTGGCCAAGTCTGTTGGTGCCCCCTTGCCTTTCCAGTCCTACTTTGCTACTGACTGCATCCTGTTGGTAAGAGGGAATCTGGAGCGATGATAGCAGGTGGGTGAGAAGAAAGCGAACCAAGTAAGAAGTGACAAACTTTTGGGCAAGCAGTAGTAACATGTTATTTGAAAAACTGGCTGAGGATAAAGTGGATGGTGTATGTCAGCGCATGCAGAGAGATGCTTCCTTATTCTGCACATGTGGGCAGGTGCCTCCAGGAAAACCCTAGTGTAGTGTCTGTCAGACGTGCAGGGCAAGAAGGGAGGCCTTTCTGGCCTCGGCACTCTCACCTTCTCGGTTGGCCTGCAAGGTGGAAGCTTGGCTGAGGTTGGAAGGAGCTTCATCCATCAGCACGTCCTCTTGTGATTCATCCTCTCCACTTCTGCTCACTGAAGGTTACAGAGCAGAGCCTTCACTGAACAACAGAGGACTTCCCTTTCCAGATTGGGTGCGCCTAAAGTAGCTATGTACACCCAGCAGATATCCATTTTTTTTTTTTGGATGAGGGAGAGAAGACCTAGGTTCTCTGCTGTCGACTAGCTAGGTGAGCTTGGCCAGTCACTTTACCTGTCTGAGTCTCAGTTTCCTCATCTGTAAAATGGGATGATCACATCTGCCCTGCCAATCCCACTAATTGTGAAACCACAGAGGATAATGGGTGTGAAAAAGCCTTGTCAAATTTAAAAATACATGTCTACTTCCGCTTATCCTTTGATTTCCTTCATCAATAAAATAAAAAACAAGTAACATATAGACCCTTGGAGCCAGGTGACAGTAGGGTACTTTTGCCATTTTCCCTTTGAGTTGTAAAAAGGGCCACCCTCAGGGAATGATCACTCTTTTTATACTACTGAGACTCAGAGGCGGAAAGCCCCTGGATTTTGCTGAAGAACTGAAAGGAAAGTGCTTTCTCACCCTACAGCCTGTAAAGCCTCCTCTAGGCTTCCATGAATAAACGCTCTTGATGTGCCTCATGTATCATCTATACTGATGGCCACCCCCTCCACCTCCCCCACACAGGCAACGCTTCAGACCTGCCACCACAGGTCTGTAGATGGTTTGTGAATTTCTCATCTGTTAAGACCGTCAACATCAAGACAAGAAGCAATCTAGGCTGGCTATGAGCCCTTAGGCAGAGCTGAGCAAGCAGATGATGAGAAAAAGGGTTCTCCCAAGAGAGACTGAGGCAAAGGAAGAGGCTATACTCAGTTCTGGGGCTCTCACCTATAATTGTACTGTTCCCAGATCCGCCATCCCTCTCAAGCAACTCATCTATCAGGTCCTCCAGCTCATTCTCAACCTGGAGAGAAATAGAACATATATATGGATGCATACAAGTCTATCATTGAGCTAGCACGGAAACCCTAAAAAAAGCCAGCAAGGGAGTATATATTTCTAGAAAAACATGTGACAGAGCATATTGCATAAACACCACACATTTGGTGCTAAGAGCACATAAACTACCATGTGCTGCCAATCCACGCTCAGACTGTCCTTCAAATGGATTCATCCCAGTTATCTCAGACCAGGTTAGTTGTTTTACTATCCAGGAATACATGCAGATCTCCTCAGAGCTAGCAGCTTAGGACTGTAGGCCCCATTTCTTAACACTGCTACTAGCTCCAGAAATTTCTTTAGGGTCTTTAGAAAATAGCGTTTGAATGCTCCAGTGAGATCAGGTGCTATAGGCACAACAGTGATGTTAAGGAGTTTCCATTAGGATCAGAGCCAAATAAATCAAAGACCTTGGGCCCAAAGGGCTCAGGCCAGTTTTCTGCACCATATTTCACCTGTGCCTAAGTTTTCTTCTTGGGATCTATTCCATTTCATAGTACATGGATGGCAGCCTGGCCCTGCCCCCGCCCCTCATTCAATACAATTCAAACACATTTACTGATCATCTACTACTAAGCATACCATCTGTGCTCCTCTGCAAAACAGACAGGATTGAGGCAAAGATCTAAAGTACTCACCCACCCACACTGCTTGGGGGTTTGGTTCAGCGCCGCAATAGGGGTATGCTGGGTGATCTGCCTCCCTACCTGCATCTCTTGTGAACTGAGCACCTCAGGCTGCCCAGCAATCACCACTGTGTCGGTTTCAGCCTCCCCATCCATGATATCCCCATCTGCCACCTCTGTCTGAGTGACATCATGATCCTCCTCCTGCACTTCTGCTTCCCCAGGCTCGCCTGAAACAATCAACCAACCAGCAAAATAATCAAATGGTGCCTATGTGCAGGGCACCACAAGGCAAGCATGAAGATAATAAGGTCCCTTCCCTGGGCAAGTTTACAAGTTCTCAGAGAATAAACGAATGGGTGACAAAGGAAAAGACAAGGCTACGTGTGAGGATAGCCAAATAAGGCTGCAATTTGAAGGAATTCTTTGTGGGGCAGATTCCCACACCACTATGACAGATCTATGGAAGGCCAGCAAGTTCCCAGGGAAACAATACCAAGCCAGAACAGTTGTGATCCGATACACCCATAAAATAGCTATGCCCACCCAGCCAGCTTTCCAGTCCATTGGCTGATTCCCTACCTGGGTCTTGCTGGCTGCTATTGGAGTCCTGAGCAGCTCCTTGGGCATCCTGCTCAGACTTGCTCTTGCTAGAAGCACTCTTGCTGCCAAAAAGGCTACTGGGCTGGTTAACAATCCGGGAAAGTGTTTCCAAAGGCTTCAAAGCAGCATTGACCGTGTTGGCCATGTTTGGACTGAGATAAAGGAAGATACAGAGATGGACTTAGCACAGAAACCCACACTAAGGAGGAACCAAGGCTCATCAGAGTAACAGCTGGTTCCAGGGATGGGGAATGGAGGGTACAAGGTGAGTCTGGGACATCTTGTTGTGCCAGAGGATTTTAAAAAATTAATGGTGTCATCATTACCACAGGTCAAATTTGAGATAATTGAAGTATCAACAATAATGATGGTAATGGTATTACATTAAATATAGAAAGAACCTGCAGCCACAGGGATACAGTCAGAAGGAAATCTTCACTATAAAAGAATGCCTGCTAATAAACGGGAATGAGAAAGTCAGAAATCATCACTTTTCAGACAATAATGTAAGTGATCCAGGCAATGATCACCAATAAATGCTAAAACTATGGAGTTAAAAATCCTCAGGGCATACCATATTCATATAATCTTCATGTGAGCTCAAAGCATCACCCCATAAAAAACTTATTAAGTACAAAGGGGAAAGCTAACCTTTAACTGTGATCAAACTCAGCATTCCCAATAATGGGACAAATCAGCGTCATGTGTCTCCTGTGTGATGCACCAATAAATGTAAACATCACCTATGTACTATTCATGCTGGCAAGTTTAACCTAAACCTAAATATAAGGAAGCAATTAGACAAATCCAGATTATGGAATATTCTACAAGACATTTGGCCTTCTGGATTCTTCGAAACAGTCAAATGTCATAGCAAGAGATGTGACAATCAAATGCAATTAGTGGTGTTCATTGGATCCTGGATCAAAACACTCTCCCCTCAAGGTATACTACTTGGAATAATTGGGGATATATGAATATGAAATACATATTGAGTACTATTACATCAATGGTAAAATTTCTTAGATGTGATGATATTCTAGCCATGTAAAGGAATGTTTATTTTTAGGAGAAACACGCTGAAGTATTCAGAGGTTAAATATCATGTTGTTTGCAATGAACTTCAAATGATTCAGCTCCTAAAAGGGGGAACTCAAGCAAATAGGACAGAAATGATAACCACTGGTTAATCTAGATGAGACATACAGTGCTCATTACACTCCTGAGTTTGAAACTTTTAAACGTTTTAAAAAAAACTGATGAGCTTGTATCAAAAGGACAAAGAAGTCAATCTGAGGAGGCCCCATGGGCCAAAAGTGTAACGAAAAAGAATGACTGTCCAAATAATTCAATCACTGATTAAAAAAAACCCAGTGAAAACAGAAAAACAAAAGCCAGAGAAAAGTTGCATTTGAGGTGGTGATTACTGGTTACTCTAAAAATTGGTGACTTAAAGAAAAAAAAAAAACAACAAAATTTTTTATCCTGACTTTTCAGTAGGAACTATATTTCAGAGCCAACCCCCTTGAACAGGGGCTTTGTCACACAAAAAAGCCAGCTAATAGTGTAGAAGGAATGACAGAAAAGAGAAAGTTGTCACTGATAATCCCCAAAGAAATTAGAACAAGAGAGGATTATCAGTTACTGTTAAGATCATTAATTAGACACATGGCTGACAAGAAACCAAACATTTATACAGTGCCAAAATATGAACACAGATTACTTTCTAGTAAGAAAGTGGAAAATATAACGATACAATGATTATTATCACTCTAGTCAGTTTTATCATGATTTTTGATAGTTCAAAGAGATGTGTTGCCCCATGACAGAATATGAGATATATATCATTTATGATATATCCTAACCAATAATTTTAAATTGCTCCATTAAGCTTCTAGCTCTAATTAGAAGTTTACAGAAAACAGGGAGTAAAGGAACAAGTTAAACGACACGGCAATGGACCAAATCAAGAAGGCAAAACATTCTGTAGGACAGCAGGCCTGATCACCTCAAGTTAGTGTCACCAATAGAAATAAAATGAAGATTAAAAAAAATTAAGGTTCTGTGTTAGAATAACAGAGATTCAGAGGACATAACCAGAAGTAATGCAAGGTCTGTAACTAGATTCTGGCTTGCATAAAAAGTTTTGAATACGGATTTGGGCATTATAAATATACAGGATGAAAATTTACACTGAAAGGTAGACATAGTAATTGAAAAAACCCCCCAAAAACCCCTAACCGAACCCAGGTTACACAACAACATATATAATATCATTTTAGTAAAAAATACATTTTGTATGTATGTGAAAACCATTGAGAGATATGTGGTAGGTAAGAGTGATATCTGAGTGGCAGAAATATGGTATCTATTTTTGCTCATCTGTAGTTCTGATGATACACATATAATCTTACAATAATAGGTTATTTTTAATTAAGGTGGGGAAGCTTGGGAAAAAAATTATTCATACAGTCTAACTCTTGAGTTTGCAAGAAATGAGGAAACTAAGGCCTAAAGAAAGGCAAGTGTCTTGCTTAACCACAATACTAAGAATTCAGGTTCCCACATATCCAAATTTTTCCTATCACATTGGTGGCTCACTACTCATCTGACAAGGATACAGGAAATATAAGCAAATGAAGAAATAAAAGCAGCATGACTAAAGAGAGGGCAAAAGTGTGCAGCTGGAGTTTAGGAATAACTTTACCTAGACAGGTCCAGGCTGTGAGGCACTCTTGCCAGGTCATTAACCAGTCCCTTCTTTAGGAAGAGTCGAATGATGTTGTTCATGCCATTGTGCTGGGTCTTGGTTGTGGCACTGCTGTAGAAGCTGGAGGTGGAGGGGCAGGACTCCATGATAGTACTGATGATACACATCACTGCCTGAAGCCTGGGAGAAAAGTTTGACACCTCTATCATATGAATACTGCCTGTTCTTTGGCGTCTTCACTAACTCGCCTCAGATAACCCTCCTGTGCCCTCAGTGTTTCCTTCTGGAGGTAACATCGAAAGAAGTGAGCGCTCACTCCCTGAGTGGTAGCATTCTTAATTTTCTTTACACGTAAATTAAAAAGTGAGATTGAATAGCCTGTTGAACTTCAAGACCTCAGAAATATAATGAAAACATCCCTTTGTTTTTTCTCTAAGCTGTATCCTCCAAATGTAATCAGTACTCTTGGTATCTGGAAGCACTAGAACTATCTGAGAGGACCAGAGAATACACAGTGCCAGTGCGATGAGAACTCTTGTTCAAGTGCAAGGAATCCCATGGACAAAGAATGGAATAAGGGGATGCTACTGGTTATTAGCACTACATCAGGCATGGATTTTACCTGGCATGTTTCTCTGTACTCTCAGCCATAGCCAGTGCCCGTCCCAGGGCTGCTTTTACTTCATTCACAAGGGCCACTTGGGCATCTGTGCCACTCCCTGCAGCAGCCAGGCTTGCAAGGAACAGGCGGGCCAAGGCAGGTGTGTCCTTGTCTTCTGCATTCTGGGTATGTGGGAGGAGGTGGTCCAGAACAAAAGCTAGCACACTGCAGTCCTGAAAAGTCATTAACCATGACATTTACTCGCAAGCATAACTATGCCATATTGTTTGCATATCAACAAGGTACATATACACAAAGTTGATCCTTGAAGTCATCCAGTCAGTGATTATCAGGTCTACTTTATAGATGAGAAGACTGAGGGTTGAAGGAACATGATAAGTGAGTAGCAAATCCAGATTTTAGGCTTTTAAATCCCATTCATTTCTTACTACACAGTTTATGCACCTTTATTTACATGTCACTTGGCATTTCTCAAAACATTTTTATGTGTGATATTTGATAGAACTGTTCACAGTAAACCTATAGAATAGTTAAGCCAGGCTCAATATTTTCCCCATCTAACAGATGGGTAATCTGAGGCCCAAAGAAACATGGCCTGCACAAAAAACTTAGCCAATGGAAAGGATTCAAATCTTGATTCATAATTGAGTGCTATAATTCCTTCAGTATTCAATTAAACTGTAATATTTACCGATACCTACAATACGCTAAGGACCCTGGGCTAAAAATTGGCAGGAGTTGAAAGAAAAACAGCACAATCATAGATATGGATATGCAAACATATTTAATGTAGAATTACATAAAATAGCAAAAAAGGTCCAACAAGGAAAGGAAATTAAGTGAGACTTGTTTCTTCTAACAGTGATTTCTTCCCTGGTAATTCCTTATATTAGAAAGGAACTTAAAATTTTGTTGTCATTTAAGCAGATTTTGGACCAAAATACATCAATGATTTCAGAATTAGAAAGAGATGAAGGTTGCACAACACTGAATGTACCAAATGCAACCCAACTATACACTTAAACTGCTTAATTTTATGTAAATTTTGCCTCAATAAAAAAAAGCACTGAAGAATTCTAAAGTGTGGATAATTAGATAAGGTGGCCTGGTTAGGATGAAACTTATTAGAAATAAAAAATTCCCAGTAGTGAGTAAAGTACAAAATTGTATAAATATGTTAAGTGACATTATTAGTAAAAACTGGAAAAAAAGCTTTGCAATTTGGGAAAGCAGTGTGATGCAGTAAAGAGACTTGGATTTCTAATCAGAGACCTGGGTTCCAATTCTAATCCTGCTACTGTGCAGCTGGCCTTGAGCAAGCTAACCTTTCTGAGCCTTCTCTACTTCTCTGTTAGGGGTGGGAATACCAATCACCTTCCAGTGCTGAGGGAAGGAACATCAATAGCATTTGTAAAGCACCTAGGAGTACCCAGTACAAGGTCACGTGACACACGTTAAAGACATATTAATTTATTAAATAAATTTGCAATTAAATGTCTTATTCCATGAGTAACTACAACCAGCATAATGATTAAAAGCTTTGAAATAAAATGCCTAATGTATATTTAGTATACATAACTCCACAAAAAGACTCATATCCAGAATATGTGAAGAATTCATAGAAAACAAGAATACAAGACTTGGACACATCACAGAAGAATATCCAAATGGTCAGTAAAGACAGTATTTTAACCACAATGCAATACTACTACAAATCCACTAGATCAGCTAAAATGAAAAATAAGAAAAATACCAAGTGTTGGCAAGGAGGTGAAACAACCTAAATATGATATGCTTGGTGGTAATATAAATTCACACAACCACTCTGGAAACTTTTGGTGCCATTTGTTAAAGCTAAAGAGACTAGCAATTCTATTTCAGGCATATACCACCTAACAGAAACATTTAAACACAGTTTGATCCTGGAGCAACACGGGTTCGAACTGTGTGGGCCGACTTATATGCAATTTTTTAAATAAAGTACCATATGGTAAATATATTTTCTCTTCCTTATGATTTTCTTAATCACATTTTCTTTTTTCTAATACATACAGCCACACAAAGTATGCGTTAACTGTTTATGATATTGGTAAGGCTTCTGGTCAACAGCAGGCTACCAATAAAGTTTCTGGGGAGTCAAAAGTTACATGCAGATTTTTAACTGCATATGTGGAGGGGGTGTTGACACCCTTGGCACCCGTGTGTTGTTCAAGGGCCAAGTGTACATGTTTACCAAGACATGTATAAGAATGAACTGTAGCAACACTACTTTTAATACCTGTAAATGGAAACCTACCCAATTGTCTATCAGCACTAAAATGGGTAAGATTGCATTACATTCACACAATGAAACACTATATAGCAAATAAAACTACAACCACACAGAAAAATCAATCTTGCAAACATGTCCAACAAAAAAGAATCCAGACACAAAGGAATATGTACTATAAGATTCTATTTACATAAAGTGAAAAACTAACCTATGGCAACAGAACTCAAGATAATGGTGACCTTATGGAAGCTTAAAGAGGAGAGGGAGATGTACAAAGGCATGAAGGGGTAAACTTTTATCAAATTTGCAATGTTTTAATTTGGGTAATGGTCACCCAATAAAAACTTATGAATTATTCAGGAATTGTGTATCTTTGTATGTATTTTAAAAACTCAGATTAAAGTCAAAATAGCTTTAAAAAATGGCAACTGCTTTCTTATTCTTTGCCTGCAACATTATTGTCCCCATTCTACTCTCAGACCCTTTACTGCTTACTAACCATAAAATTATTTGACACCCCAAAACAAGGTCCACTTTATGAAAAAAAAAAACAAAACAAAACACCTCCCTGGGCTCCCTGGGATCATATGGGAACATGATCTAGTTTCTTAGAGTACCCTCTCACTTGAAAAATCTAACTTAAAGATAATTCCGTATAAGGACATACAAAATATGACTTCATTCTTTCTCAAAGCTCTGACATTTAGACTTTCCTTATATTCCACATTAACAATACTGTTAACCACATCAGGTGTCTCTGCACAGATGTTGAGTACATCTGGAAGATAAACACCCATATTCTTGTGTATTTGGCTTATTCTAATGTCCCCTAGACACCATTGTACAGACAAACCAGAGATACCTTTCGGATTCTACCTTTTCTCTTCAAAACATTTCTTCTTCTAACAAAAGGAATAGAAAACCATAAAACAACATTGAGTCCTTGATTTTGTCTTCTTCCAATTCTTGTCTATTTCTACCTTTTTAAAAAAGATTTTATATATTTAATTGACAGAGAGACAGCGAGAGCTGGAATACAAGCAGAGAAAGTGGGAGAGGGAGAAGCAGTCTCCCCACTGAGCAGGGAGCCCGACTTGAGGCTCGATCCCAGGACTCTGGGATCATGACCTGAGCCGAAGGCACACACTTAATGACCGAGCCACCTAGGTGCCCCTATTTCTACCTTTAAAACATCTCTTCAACTCACCCATTTTTTTGTGCAACTTCACCAAGATGCTGTATTACCTAGATTGCTATCTAGATCAGATTCTTAATTGGTCTGACTCCCAAACCTTGCCTTTTGCAGTTGCCACACTGCAGACCAAGAGGTTTTCTACAAAACAAATAACAAATGGCACCAACTCACTCCCTGTAATGAGCCTGATATAGCACCACATCACTGGAAAATATCTAACTTCTTCAACGTATACTAAGAGACCTCTGCCTTGCATCATTGGGCTAGCATGCATAGGTTCCTAGCAAAGTGTCTCACACATTTGTATCCAAACAGTAACAGTATAAAATCTTAGATTGGAAATATTACCTCTTTAATCAGCTCAGACTGGCCCACAGTGTAGCTGTAGTTGGCAATCAGGGTAGCAATACCAACATAGGACCTCACCAACTCTGCCAGAAGACGAAGAATAGTGGAGGTGGGCATTAAAGGTTTGCTGCCCTTGCCTTTCTGTTTGCCTTCCTCAGAGGCCCGGTCCCCTTCTTTATCTTTCTTCCCATCCCGAGACTCCTCTGGAGTTGATGCTGTTGAGAAAGAGCCAAACTCTGGTTCAATTTCACATTGAAATATTAGCAAACATCAAGTCTCATGTGCAAAGAGAATACTACTTCTCCTCCACTTTAGGATAATGGTACAAACTGAAAGTCCTCCTCAAAATGCAGTGGAAGGACAGATAGCTAGCATGACAGGTCTCAGATATAGTATGTAGATATAGTACAGCAGGGAACTGTCACTCCCCTCCTTTTACACATTAATTTTATGCTCCAGAAATACTGTACTAATAGTTCTCCAAAGATGCCTTATGCACCCTTTTACCTTTTCCTTCCCACATGTCTCCCTGGCACACACTTATCTAGCTTAGCTCAAAAGCTGATCTCCTCTCTAAATGCTTTCCTGTCTCTTTCAGGAATACTGAGATGCTATTAATCACATACCCTCTATACTTATCCCAGCAGTTATATTAAGTACAATGTCTCCTTGCTTAGATCTCAAAGATCTTCTCTATCCAAGGAGCAGCAGCTCTTGGGAGATATCCTTAGAATTGCTTCCACATGACATTTCCTTAATTGTTGGCCAAGGAGCCAATGGGCTCTGATGACACTGCTAGAAGGCAAGAATTCACCACACAAACCTTAGAACTAGAATTGTGTCACTGGCACCAAAGCTCTGTAAGCCATCATGAAAGCCAACAAAAGAAATATATGGGGTGGTTTAGAGAGTAGCTCTAAAGGATATTACCATAGCAACCATTACTTGGTTATGTCACAGTTCTATTAATTTTAATATATAGAAACCCTTTATTTACAGAGCACTGAGCTCATCCTTGAAAAAAGTTCACTTAGACAAGTAAATGCGATAATTATGCCTACATTCCCATACCTTCTGCCCAGGACACCCAATTTCTTCGTCCTCTTGAGAAATAAGAACAAGAGAGAGAGAAAATAAATGATTACCTTCTCCTTGGGAGGTCCCAGATGTGGAAGTTTCAGTGGAGGCACCATCTGCAGCAAAGACCTGACTCTAAGGAAAAAGAATATTCACGAACCATTATTAATTTCAAAGACAGTTGTCCCTAAATGGTAGGATCCCTTCCCAGGGTACTCATTGTGAATGCTACAGATTCTCTTTGGCTGATCTTTTAACCACCTTTACCTGCCATATACTATAATCTGTGGGAAGCCATCATTATAAACAGTGAGTGGGAGATTGGAGAGCAGGGACAGGAAAAAATGAGAATGAAAAATGAACTTAAGGAAACGTTTCCAATCCAAAGAGAAAAATCCCAGGGACATCCTAAATTTATCTTCATCTTTAGGCAACAGATAATTTACAGGTACATCAAAATTAATAACTTTGAAATTTCCCTAGCATAACCCTAAATATGGAGAACAAATAGGTATTGGAAAGGAAAAAGAAAAAGGAGGTTGGAATTGACTTACATTAATGGAAAAACCTGACTGTGTCTCAAAGTCACTGCTCTGGCGAGTAAGTGACCGGTACTGCTGGTATACATCATCACCCATGTCTTGTAGGAGCTGGCCAACCTCTTGGGTCATACCCCCAGGTTTAGGGTCAGATTTCTCTGCTAGAAAAACAAACAAACAAAAACAAAACTCATTTGTAACTGTGCAATGTTAATGCCTATTTGGCAGCTCCGTCAATCTTACTCCAACTTACTGCGACTATTTATATAGTGATATTGCCAGGCTTCCACTTAAGAGGAGAAATGTAGTATAACCAAGAGAGCATGGTTGAAAGGCTCATTCTTTCACTAACTAGTTTTGTGACCACAGGCAATTTAGTCTCTTCAACGTTCCTCAGTTGGCACTAAGCTTAAATGAACATAGCCAGTATTACGGCTAATGTAACAGAGGTCAATAGATGGTTGCCCTGGCTATCCAGCTAAATTATTTTTGGGGGTAGGGGAGGATATATGCGGTGGAGTAAAGGTTCTATGGTTGTAGAAGAAGCAAGAAGCTCTATACGGATCAGAGTGCTGAATGGATTAAAAGCACCAAAGACTCAGACTTTGACTTAGTAGACTATATTCACCAATCTTTGGCAATTCTGTGAAACCTATATCAAAGAAGTATGCCTCAAATAAAATCCAGAAGGATATGATTGGAATGAAAGCTGAGGTTCCAAGTAATTCATTCATGACTTTCCCAGTACTTATAAGCAGCACCTTAGCTAAGAATAAAGGTGGATTGAGATGGTGCTCTCAAAGGTCAGAAAGCCTAACTACACCCTCTAATACTGATTCCAGTTTTTTGGGAGATAAAGATGTTTTATTTTTTTAATTTTATTTTTATTATTTGCCCAAGGGGTACAGGTCTGTGAATCATCATTTAAAGAATGAAAACATTAGAGACATCTTGGTATTTATTTTTCTGCCCACAAGATACTATCTCCTCTTTAATCTTTGTTTATTCTTCCCTCTGTATGGGATGGAATCTCATATGTCAGTCAGCATTCTCCTCATCCTTATCATTTAAGACTTACTTTAGAAACCACCTGTTCTAAGAAACTTTCCTACAGGCCCCAACCCCCACCAGGTCAGTTGCCTTGCTCTAGGACTCACCACTACTTTGGCATCTGTCGTAATGTATGACCACTAGTTTTTCCAGAAAAGGGCATCATATGTTTTATTCATCATTTTGATTCCCAGTACATGGGCACATAATGGGTGCTCATTAAGACTTAAGTTGGTTGAAAGATCCAGGCAAACTACCCAGACTCCTGAGGTACGGTAGCTACATACCTTCCTCTGGAGCATGGTATGCAGCCAGGGCATTCAGCATATCATAGATCACTTCCTTGATAGTGTCAGGAATGACAGGCAGAGGTGAGGGCTTCAAAGGGGTTGTCTTTACCAGCTGTACAGCATTAGGACCTTTAATTCTAAGATTCTCAAATTCATCATCTGAAGCTAAGCCAAAGTAAGACAAAGAAAAATCAGTCAATAGTGAGCCAGTACCTACCACTGGTTACGGATAAAGACTTAGAAGGGGGCTTGTATAACCCATAAGCTTGGGACAGAAGGCCATTTATAAACAACGTTCAAGTAGCCTACTAGAAAATCTGGCTTTTACTTTCTCTAAATCCTACAGGATTTATTACAGCAGTACTAAATAGTAAATAGAATACAGGCAAAAAAGAGTACATGGGGTGCCTGGGCGACTCAGTCAATTAAATGTCCAATCTTGATTTCAGCTCAGGTCATGATCTCAGGGTCATGAGATCAAGAGCCTCACATCAGGGTCTGTGCTCAGTGGGCAGTCTACTTCTTACCCCCAACCCCATGCAAACAAACAAATCTTGAAAAAAATACAGTCTTTGCAATTGGGGAGACTTGGTTCTGAAATCCAGTTCTGTTACAGGATAATGGCCAATTACTTAAACAAACCTTAATTTTCTTATTTTTTTCATTCCTAAAATTTGAGGATTAAATGAGATCACACATGAGAAATGCCCAGCAGAGAGAGCCAGGCACATATCTGAGGTTCCCAAGATAATGAGACCCCTTCACAACCTACCTGTTATTTTAAAAAGAAAACCCACAATCCTACAGAAAAGTTTAAAGGTTAGTATAAATAACACCCATATACTTTTCATCTAAAATCAACATTTGTCTACCCATAAATATATTTACCTGCACTTAAGATCAAGGATATTTTTCTACACAACCACAATATCATCATTAATACCCAAGACATTTAACAAAGATGTAATTATCTGACTATACATAGTCAGTATTCAAATTTCTCCAAATCTCTTTATCTCGGTTCAGAATCTCATCAAGGTTGGTAGTTCTTTCTATTTTCCTTTCATCACCTAGGAGAACCTTGCACTTTTTCTTTAAAACATTAATACTTTTGAAGAGTCTAGGTTGGCTGTCTTACAGAATATCTCACGATTTGCATTTAATTGTTTCCTTGTAATTAAATATAGGCCAGACAATTTGAGCAAGTACACACTGATGATACTGTGTACTCCCTACTGCATCGGGTGAGTCATCACATGTCTACTTGTCCCTCAGTTACTACTCTCTCTGTAAACCATTCATACTATATGTAAGCTCTGTTATCATACCAAGACAATTCTTTAAAGGCAAGGACTAGACCGAATGAGTCCTTGCTATCTCTGGCAGGAATTACTATAGGGCAAGTAAGAAGCTACTGAAGTACCTCTGAATTGGCCCACATGACCAATCAATGTCCCAAAACTTGCCTAAGGAGGCTTTCCAAGCTATAGATCTCTTCACAGAAAATCTCTGGGGTTATACTAGGTCATAAACTTCAGTATCTCAAAGGCCAGAAGGGGAAACTCACCAGTTCCTGAACCTCGAGGGGCTGGAAGGGCAATGCGGATACAGCAGTTGGCTACTTCTGTGAAAATGTCTGGATTGCGGCATGCGGCTGGCCCAAGGACACGAAGGATATAGTTGATCTCCCGAGAACCAAGGCTGCCAGATACAACACCAGAGGTAGTGCTACCAGCTCCACTTGTAGCTGCTGAGCGAACCACCTAGTAATGAGAGAAAGAAACACTGCTGATTAAAGACCACTTTTCAAAAATACAATTGCATTCAAGAAATTACCAAGAATTAAAATACTATCCAAACTCTGACTCAAGACAGTGAATGACAGCTTTAGATTTTTGAGAAAAGATGTACTCGGTCTTAAGCCCCAACTCCTTCCTGATTATAAAAAAGTTACAGCATTTGGTATATCCCGTAACTATCAATTATTACACCAGATGGCATGTGATCTTCATAGAAATTGGGAAATGTATCTAGACCACTGATCATCCATATAAATTACAGCTCTCACATGTAAGTGCCAGCTCCTAGTCTTCCCAAATGCTGCCCCAATTTTGAGCCAGAATGGTTCAAGCTCTAAAAATATGCAATACTGATATCTTGGTGTTTAAGAACAAAATTAAACATTTTCTTTATGCCTCAAAGTCAAACATCAGTCTCAGATAGATAGCCACAGGAAATACCAAACTATTACAGATTGTTTGCTCTGATACTACAGGACTTACATATAATTATGCTTTTGTTCTTCTCATAAAAGAACTCATCAATCAATAGAAAGTATAGGAAAGAATAAAGAAGATAACTCCACTGTATTTTCCATTATTTATTCCTTTGTGAACTGTTCACAAAGACAAACACCTTTTGGAATCTTAATGCTTTTCTTACAAAATCAGTCATGCTCTTTAGTTTAACATATTAATATTAACCCCTTTATCTTGCCTGTAGGGCTACAATGATAAACTCTCATTTTTTAAATACAGAGAAGTGTAATTTCACTATAAAGAATGTGCTATAATTTATCCAGGCTTCTGCTGGACATTTGATCCCATTTCTTGTTATTACAACCAATTCTACAGTGAACATTCTGTATGTGCCTTGGCATACTTGACTTTAATTATCAAATTCTTAGCTGTAGAATTTCTAGGTCAAAGGATATCTTAAACTGACAGTACCAAATTGCCCTCCAATGTGGCTGCACCAATTTCCACTCCTACCAAAAGTAAGAGTATGCCTGGTTGTCCACACCCGTACCTGCAATGGATATTATCAAGCATTCACATTTCACCAACTTGATACATTAAAACTGCCACTGATCTTCCTTTGCACCCCACATCCCCAAATACAATTAAGCTTAGAAAGTTCTCTCATCCAACAAGAACCTGTATTCTTTTCCTACCATTTTTTAAGTCCTACTAACTTTAAAACAATTTGTTTTTAAGTCAGAATTCTATCTGTATATAGTTGTTTCTTCCCTATTAGGCTGTCTCTTGCCCTTAGAGTACTGTATATGCAGCTTTTAATAGCATTCCTTCTTTTGATTTTGCTCACATCAGATGAAGTAAAAAAAGGCTGGGTAAAGAACTGTCTGAAGAATGTGAGATGTATATTCATACACATGTGGAAGTATAAAGTGGTACCCCTTTTCTGGCAAGCGAGTTAAAAAATATTTATACATTTTGATCCAATTTCTAGGAATCTCTAAGAAAAACAAACCTAAATGTGACAAAGCTATGCGCAAAAATGCATATTGCAACACTACTTATAAATGTGGTAAACAGTGTCCCAAGAGAGAAAAATGGAAGTCCAGTATCATTCACATGATGACTGCTGACAAAGAATTAGGAGGAGGAAATAAGACATTTATCTTCCCTACTCCTCCGATTTTTTTTTAAAGATTTTATTTATTTATTTGACACACAGAGAGAGATCAGATCACAAGTAGGCAGAGGCAGGCAGAGAGAGAGGAGGAAGCAGGCTCCCCGCTGAGCAGAGAGCCTGATGTGGGCCTCGATCCCAGGACGCTGAGATCATGACCTGAGCCGAAGGCAGAGGCTTTAACCCACTGAGCCACCCAGGCGCCCACTCCTCCGATTTCTTAATGTTGTTAAAAACTTCTTCATTTTTTCTTTCACTGCTTTATATGTTTCCTAAAGACCTTATTCAAATGTCTGGTATATCATAAATATTTCCCAAAACTTTATTACTTTTATGACCCCAAAATACAGTGTTTGGAAAATAGGCTCATAGGTGAACACATGAGATATACTCCTATAAGGTAATTAAAACACAAACTTAGCAGAAGGTATCCCAGTTCCTCATTAATAATTTTTGGTTTGAGAAACCTATAAATATTGCCAGAAAGAGCTTTACAGGCAAGATTTTATTTTTTTTAAAGATTTTATTTATTCATTTGACACAGAGAGATTACAAGTAGGCAGAGAGGCAGGCAGAGAGAGAGGAGAGAGGAGGAAGCATGGCCTCGATCCCAGGACCCTGGGATCATGACCTTGAGCTGAAGGCAGCGGCTTTAACCCACTGAGCCACCCAGGTGCCCATAGGTAAGATTTATTAACTACAGTATATTTAAGGATAGAAAATGTCATGTTCTACTTTTAAAAAAATGTCATCCAATGGGACAATCTACCCTACCTAAGCAAGCACTAGGTCACATAGTTGGTAAAATTTGGCAAAGCATATAGTCTATATATCTAGCTATATGTACACATATATATACATATCTACAACCAGAAGTGTATCTGTTCTGAGACCAAGGAGAACAAAGGCATGATATAAAGCTAAGCCGGCTTCTGCCACCACAAAGACTCACCTTTTCCATGGTATGACGGAGGGTGCAGGGGTCCTCAATGATGTGTCTTAAGAGAAGGGTGACCAGGGGAGTAAACCCATTGAAGCCTGAGCTCTGGGTCAAATTCAAGATCATGCGGGTACTCTTCAGCTCTGCAAACATCATGGCATATTTGTGGTCTCGGGTGAGCCTCAAACAGAGGCGAAGGGTGGCATGCAAAGTGTCTGGGTCCACAGGGACTCCTAGCATGCTCACACAGGCCCGGATTAAAACAGTCACCATATCCTCTGTCAGGCCTTGGATTAGGATCTCCCCAATTTTTGTTTCTTCCAGGCTTGTCTCCTTTTCAGTATTTGTACTTTCTAGGGCCAAAGGAGTATCTACAAATAAGAAGAGTTCAGACAGTTTAACTTGACATTTCCTCCCCCATCTCTCCCTCATAGCCTGGGTCCTATTAAGAGAAACATACAAAATACCAATTCTGAGACCAGATAAAAGGGTATATAAAAAGGAGTGTTGATCTTTAAGTCACCAAGCAATCTGATGGATAAGAAAATCACTCATGATGAAGTTGGTCAAAATTTAAGCCATAAAGGCATGCTAAGCTTTATGTTTATATATTTTGAAAGACTCAAAACTAAAGTCCATACCATTGGCTTTATTTTCTTTACGTTTGATATCCATTTCTTTGCTTTCTTCCAGTGTCTTCTCTAGCTCCTGTCCATTGCTATTTTTTGAATTTTTATTCAGCCGTGGTACCCTCAGGAGAGTCAACATCACAGGGCGCCGGTTCCCTGTTTCTTCATTAACCTAGAAATTCAAGACAAAAAAAAAATTTCTACAAAAAAAAAAAAACTCTAAGAGGGATTTTGGAACTCTCAGGCAAAAATCCTGTAATAGGAAGGAACCCTGGCAATTTATCCCATCCCTATCATTTATAGAGAGAAAGCCTAAGGTCCCCAGAAGGAAAGTAGCATACATAAGGCCCTACAACACAATGGAAACGTTCCAATAGAACAGATACCATCTCTAACTCTTAAAATCACTTCTGGGTGGGACAGTATCAAACTGCCACAGACTGACTCATGATCTCACTAATGACTTTAGGAAGACTCCATTCTCTGTAAATTATACAAAATTTAGTAGTGGTAACAGTGCTTCTTAGAACACGTGAGGACTGCTGGTTCAGGAAGATGCAAACCAGAAGGCACACCCAGTACCTTCCCCTCTTTTCAATAAAGTTTGTGGCACTGAGTGAGCATGTACCTGCACCATTGTAGTGAACTGGACAGTGTATCTTCTTCGGCCTGCAGTGAAACGCACACTTGTCTCTCCAGATTTCCACGCAGAATCAATAGTGCTGTTGTTGCTTGCACTGTAACTACACCAACGCCCAGAACGGTCATCAAACCAGCGCCAGTTGTTGTTGTTGGACTGTAGATACTAAATATAAGAACACAAAGTTTCGTTGTACTTCCTACAAGGTTGGTTGTTAGAAGAAATAGTAACTTCATCTGTTCACTGCTAAAGCTAACCCAGGAAAAAGAAAGAACACCCAACATTTAATGAAATTTTGAGAGCCAAAAGAAATTTTTGTATGCATTAACCCTCAAGTTCCTGAGCCCCTTCATAGGCACAAAACCCTTTACACCCTTGCCCTGCAATCCTCAGCTTTCCTTTCGTTTCCAACTGTTTTCTATAAACGGGAAACATTTTGGATGTGCAGAAATAAAATTTCTATTTCTGAGAAGGCACTGAGATAACATGACATATATCATTTTCGTATAAAGAGCCACTTGGCCTGGGGCACCTAGGTAGTTCAGTTAAGTGTCTGACTCTTGATCTACTTAAGAGTCTCTCTCTGCCCCTCTCTAAAATAACTAACTAATTAAATAAAATCAAATCTTAAAAAAAGAAAAAAGAGCAATTGTCCTTTGGAGGAATTGCGGCACACTCAGTCCTTCACATAAAAGCCACTCCTTCCTTTGGCACATTCCTTTAACATTTACTTCCATGTTAAGTTTTTGAGCCCTTTTGCAAGCAGCCCCGTAAAAAAATAATTCTAACTCACCATTCAGAAGAGAAATCTAGAGTTACTACGATTCCTCAAGAGATTTATGTCTTAATTGGGGAGCTTTCCCCTGATTCTAAGATTTTATTTTATTTGACAGAGAGAGAGAGATCACAAGTAGGCAGAGAGGCAGGTAGAGAGAGAGAGAAGAGGAAGCAGGCTCCCTGCTGAGCAGAGAGCCCGATGTGGGCCTCAATCCCAGGACCCTGAGATCATGACCTGAGCTGAAGGCAGAGGCTTTAACCCACTAAGCCACCCAGGCGCCCTTTCCCCTGATTGTTTACCACTCTCCCATATTCCCTCCTGGTCTATTCTTGCCTCGAGAAGCTAAGTAGTTTTATCAACCATATATTCTATACCTTAGTCATTTGGGCTCTTCTTTTAGAGGAGATGGCTGTCTTTTCATAGAAATCTATCAGGAGCAACACTGGGGTGATCCACCTAAAAAAGAAATTATTTACTTTGGGAAAGCCAGAAACTTGTATGATATGGGAAAACTTATCTTGATTTCATTAGGCACCTCAACTATTTTTAAACCACAAAAGATACCCAAGATTTGCCCTAAAAAGTGTCTCCATAAAAGTACCTGATTCAGGCCCTACACTTTAGGGTCCAAGTCTAAGGGGAACATAAGTGAAATCAGGTGTGATAAAAGTCACTCACTTTGGGGTCTGGACCTCCTTTTGTTCTTTGGCGGCTTGTAGGCAGGGCTGAACTACTTCCAAGAGTTTGATTAGGACATTGAGGATGCCACTTGATTCAACTACCCAGGCACAAGGTAACTTTAACTCCTAATTGATAAAAGAAAAAACATAAATACCAATTTCTACTCAGTATTAAGGATTAGCATAGTACAGGAGAACACTAAGAGAACGTGATGAATTCAAATTCCACCTCCACCACCTATCAGCTGTGTGATCTGAGATGAGTTACTTAAATTCTCTAGGCCTTCAGTGTCTAGACCCTCAGGGGTCACAGGAAATAATTATTTCTACCTCCAGTGTTAATTGTGGCAATTAAATGAAGGGTATGTGTACATTCGCTCACTCTCTCTAATGCCCAACACGGTGCCTGGTATATTAATATATATTTATATGGAAGCTATTATTAGTATCATTAATATCTGTCCTCTAGGTTACACAGTCTTAATTATGCTGAAGTTGAAAAGCATCTGTTACAGAGAATCTTTACATTCTTTCCAGAAGATGGAATAAACACAGCAATGATCAGTACAGTTCCCCTATAGGGCCTACACTAAAGTAGTTCCTTTATAGCAGCTGCACTAGAAGAAATTTAAATGTCCAACAGGCAATTACTTAAACTAGGGGACATCCGAAAGATGGAATGTATACATGACTTGGGAAAACATTCATAATATAATACTGAGAAGGCTACAAAAGTTTCTAAACAGTCTGATCCTAATTGTTTAAACGCACAGGAAAAGGACTAGAAGAAAATATAAGACCGGTCCTTTGATTTTTAAAATGGAGGGGATTGAGTGATTTCTCTCCATATTATGTAATTGAGGACCCCAGCATTCAGTACTTTGCAATCTTTCCCAGAAGTATCCATTCACAAGTGCTATAGTAAGAATCACCACTTCCATCAAAAAGGAAAGTCAAGACTGCAGACACACAGTATGACATATACTCGACTTAATCTGAGCGGTTGTAAAAGATTTACTCCATTAAGTTCAGGTTTTACTATTAAACATGAGCTACAAATGAAGAGTCACATTTTCAAGGTCAGTTGCCTCCTAATTCCTGTACTGGTTGGAACAAGACCATGTCCTGGCCAAACCACCCTCTTGCCTAAAATAATCTGCTGGCTGACCAGGTATGAAGGAAGAATCAGATTCTATCTGATGCCTTCTATCCAATTTCCATATCTGATCCCACTCTTTGGCGGCCAGTTAGGTTTCTTCAGAGAGGCCCAAATTATTCCATAACTATACTGTGACGGTCATTCTAAAAACCTTTTAACTACCACTCCCCCAAATCCTCTATGACACAATTAATTAACACTTGCTCTGAGAAGCCTTTTCCTCATTATATCCAGAAGTGACGCATTAGCCCTCCTTCTGAACTCAGAGAAAATTCTTTATATTATTTATGTGGCACAAAACACTGCATTTGCAGAGATCATGTCTTACATTTCTACTTTCTTCAAGGTCTCAAATGGTGCATGTTTTATAACTCTTTAACAATGAATCATACGAACCAAAAAAGTCTAAATCTTACCTCAAAAAGCAGTGTTAAAAGCAAGATTCTTGTAGCCAAATTGGAGGCTTGGGGAAGGGTGGCCATCTGACTGATCCATTCTGACACAGTTTTTGTGTCACTTGTTGTCAGGGGAAGAGCAGCTTTGATCAATACATCAGCAGCTTCCCATACCTACAAAAGTAGAGAAGTAGCCAAGTCAGGTAACTGTAGATGCAGTATGATAAGGTTTGTCAAAAACATTCTCAACCTTGTAAAATACGCCCTCTATCTCCAACATGTTTGCTGAGGAGAGTGAGTAAATAGTAAAACATTTACTATAGGGATTTAATGACTCTATCAAAAGATGTATGCTATGAAAAAAGTACCTCTAAAAGACGATTTTCTTAGGCTAGATTATAAGAAACTAAGAAGCTGGTAGATTAAAGGAAATTAATATTTTAAAAATTTCTAGGGAAAATAAATTTCTAGTACATAGTCAACGCCACAAAGTTTCTATCAACTTAACACTTCCACCAATAATCTTTTACTACATCTGCCATGGAATTATTGTTAAGAACAAAAATAAACCCGAATGTGAAAAATGTTGGTCTTCCTTTAGTTTGCATGTTAAATTTCTTATAAATTTGACATAACTGCTCTTTTCCAAGTTTTAGGTTTTTTTTTAAGATTTTATTTATTTGACAGAGAGAGAGATCACACGTAAGCAGAGAGGTAGGCAGAGAGAGAGGAGGAAGTAGGCCCCCTGCCAAGCAGAGAGCCCGATGTGGGACTCGATCCCAGGACCCTGAGATCATGACCTGAGCTGAAGGCAGAGGCTTTTACCCACTGAGCCACCCAGGCGCCCCAGTTTTAGTTTTCTTAAAATCATTTCTGTAAGCTCTTTATATAAAGAGAACTAAACCTGGGTCTTATCTTGTCTAGAAAAAAAGGTTTATCCAGTTTGCCGTTTACTTTTGTGATATTTCCGTATGCTAAAGTTATGCTTCCGTATATCACTATGATTTCTTCCCCTGCTTCTTGACTTTAAAAAATACGTAAAAGAAGATTCCAATGATTTAAAAACATGAATTGCAGGGGCGCCTGGGTGGCTCAGTTGGTTAAGCATCTGACTCTTGATTTTGGTCCTGAGACTGAGCCCTGCGTCAGGCTCTGTGCTCAGTGTGGAGTCTGCTTGAGATTCTATTCTCTCTCTCCCCCTCTCCTTCTGCCCCTCCTCCTGCTTGTATGCGTTGTCTCTCTAAATAAACAAAAATCTTAAAAAAAAACGTGAACAGTAAGACAAAAAAAGTAGTAATGTATACAATTGGTATGTTAATTTCATAATGAGGAAAACACAGTTTAAAAAAGACAAATACCACGTCACAGCTATTCATTATGATGAGAACTTTTTTTGTCGAAGTGGCTGTTACATAGGAGAGGGAAAATAAAACATTTATTCACTGTTAGTCCATGGGACCTAACTTGGCTCAAGAGTAAGACACATTTGGGACATTTTTAAATGAATTTCGGAAGAGATGCCTAAAAAAGAGAGCTGTTTTTTCCTTTCAAAGACATTTTTTATGAAGTTGTTTATTCACTTTTTGCAGGAAACACTCAAGAAAGAGCAAGATTACCAGATCTAAAGAATTCAGAGAATATATCCATATTGGATTAAAAAAAAAAAAAAGACAGGGGCGCCTGGGGGGCTCAGTGGGTTAAAAGCCTCTGCCTTCGGCTCAGGTCATGGTCTCAGGGGTCCTGGGATTGAGTCCCACATTGGGCTCCCTGCTCAGGAGGGAGCCTGCTTCCTTCCTCCTCTCTCTCTGCCTGCCTCTCTGCCTACATGTGATCTCTCTGTCAAATAAATAAATAAAATCTTAAAACCAAACCAAACCAAAACAAACAAAAAACACACAAAAAACCCAAAAACAAACAAAAACAAAAAAAGGTTTCATTTAAAAAAAATCAGTTTGATGATGGCAGAAAAACGACTTTACACACTTTTTTAACTTTTAAATTATATTCAATTAAGCCAGCATGCACTACACATCATTAGTTTTTGATATAGTGTTCAGTGATTCATTAGTTTCATCTAACACTCTCCTCTTCTGGCTCCTGGAGAACTTACCTGATTGACTACTTGTTTCAGAATCATGTCTCGATAGTCTGCTCCATTACGTTTGATTGCAGTCATGATCAGATCACACACCCGGTACACTGTGTCTGGCAGCTCGTCAAGAAGGTGAAAGCAGCCTGGCAACATGGTGTCTGTGAAAGTGTGCAGCTCGTCTTGTTCCAGTGGATCAGCATCCTGGAATTTCTCTAGACATTTAGCTTCTTCCTCTTCCTGCTTTTCCCGAGCTTTCCGTTCCTCCTCTTCCTTCCGACAAGCAACTTCCTGGAGGCAGGGAAGACAAATGATAGCATATGGGAGAGTGGAAGAAAAACAGGGAGCACTCTAAGAATGTACTGCCCTACCATACTGAATACCCACTATCTTCTCCTCAAGCAGGTAATACATTCTTCAGGGTGTGGTATTCATTCATGAGGGCAGCCTCAAAGGCTAAGGCAAGACAGGAAAAGCAGAGGAGGAGGACATTTCCAACCCCTAAAGTATTGCCAATTTATTTACAGCATCCTGTATCGTACCCTTCCACAAAATCTTTTGTTGGAGACACTGTCCTGCATTCTCTGCCAATATAGTAAACCGAAGTAATTGTGACCTAAGTACTGACAGCCAAAATTGGCCTAATGAACACTACACCAAGTACATTTTGGGTCTCTTATTTGACAGTAAAGGTTAACATTTCATGGGCCTCATTTAAAGCTTCAGGTCAATACAGTGTATCAGTGATGGAGGTAAGTGTATCAATGATGGCAAAGTTGGGATGAATGAATTATCCCCATGTCCTTCTTTAGATATTAATTCCTCCAATTACTTTGCAGTAGTAGCAGAAAGTTCATAAAAATACTAAGATTAATGTGTCAGACCCTTTTGGATGTCCTGCTTCCTAGTTACCTCAGGTGACTCCGCTCTTTGATCCATTGGGATATCCTGTCCTAGAGACATGGCAATTGCTCTCATCATCTGGTCCTCTTCGGACATACTCAGATCCTACAGAGAAACAACAGAAAATCCATCAACAAAGCACATACCAACTTACAAGGAATCAGACATCCTATGCTCAAATTCTAGAGAAGAAGGTGCTCTGAATGCTGCTAAGAGTCAAACCCAACTAGGCTTATCTGGTCACTACAATAACAGAGAAGGAAAATCACAATGAAATTACACATAGGAAGGGGGCTTCAATGTGACCACTTATTCTGCAGCTCAGAAAAGGGAGTTTCTTCTATTGCTTTCTGCCTGTGGATAACTTAAGAGTTCTTCTACCAAAAAAAAAAAAAAAAAGTCAGTTCAGTAATTTGCATGGCTGAGAGATAGGAAGCCTTTGTTCATTACATTCTAGAATGAGAATTATTACAAAATGAAAATATTGGCATGCAGGAGTCTGAAACTGAAAAGTAGTTTCAGAAGGGAAGGCTAATGATGGAAGTACAACAGAAGAAAAAACAAATCAACAGCCAAACCAATGCCTACAAAATTAGAGCCCCCAAGTCAACTTACCCGAACGACTCCTCCCATGATTGGGGGAGGGTGGGTTAGAAGGTACTCTGTGGCCTGCTCCATGGTGCTGGTGTTCAACAGGGCCTCCATAGCATGTTCCCTTGTGAAGCCCATGTCCATGAGCTACAAAGATAATGCAGGATCTCAGAACCGCAGTAAAAGAGAAATCCAAAAGCATTTTGAAAAGGTAGAAACCCTTCCAAGATTGAAAGAAGTTTTTCCAACTTCATATGAACTGAGAACATTAATAAGCTCAAACAGGTAAATGAACAATCCTTTCCATTTGGTGCTTCCATAGTATTCAAACATTAGAGCTATACAATGGGGCAGGCAGCCAAGGTGATTCTCAATTCTGTGCTCCAAGAAAATGGAGCTAGATGGTTATTATCATTAATAGGATCACCGTAATTCAAAGACTGAGATTTACACATAGAAGCAAAAATTATACCCCACTTTTCTGGAAAACAAATTGGCAACAGAACAAGAGCCTAAGAAACCGACCTAGGAATTTTATTACTTAGAAAATAATCATGAGATGTATAAAAAGATTTGTACAAAAAGAAACTATACACCACAGCTTTACAACATCAAATAAGAAAATTAACATCCAGTAATAAAATAACAAGTTAAAAAAACATTTTCTTAATGACAACACAGTTCTATATACTGTATGTTAATTATCTAAAAATTAGGCATAAACTGATGAAAACCTATCTTGTGTGTTGATGCTATTAATGACTTTATTGTTGTATTTCCAAATTTTCTTTTTTTTTTTTTTTAAAGATTTTGTTTATTTATTTGACACAGAGAGAGGGACCACAAGTAGGCATAGAGGCAGGCAGAGAGAGAAGAGAGAGGAGGAAGCAGGCTTCCTGCCGAGCAGAGAGCCCGATGTGGGCCTCGATCCCAGGACCCTGGGATCATGACCTGAGCCGAAGGCAGAGGCTCCAACCACGAGGAAACATAAGCAGAGGGAGTGGGAAAGGGAGAAGCAGGCTCCCCGCGTAGCAGGGAACCCGCTGCGGGGCTCGATCCCAGGACCCTGGGACCATGACCTGAGCTGAAGGCAGACACTTAACGACTGAGCCACCCAGGCACCCCGTATTTCCAAATTTTCTTAAAATGAGCATTTATTGTGAGCGTAATAAAAATGTGACAATGTATATGTAGAAGACATATTTGAAGAAGACTCCAGACATAAAGAGAACAGACACACACACACACACACAATAAATTCCTGGAGGAATGTGTTAAATGCTCTGTGAGACTGAAAGGTCAGGATCTTTTTTTTTTTTTTTTAAAGATTTTATTTATTCGTTTGACACAGAGAGAGAGATTACAAGTAGGCAGAGAGGCAGGCAGAGAGAGAGGAGAGAGGAGGAAGCAGGCTCCCTGCTGAGCAGAGAGCCCGATGCGGGCCTCGATCCCGGGACCCTGGGATCATGACCTGAGCCGAAGGCAGTGGCTTTAACCCACTGAGCCACCCAGGCGCCCCTGAAAGGTCAGGATCTTAAGTGCCTCCCCCACCTCTGCTTCTAGCCTCTGATTTTCAAAATGTATTTACTTGAAAACAACAAATAAGTTTTGCACTTAAAGTTTCAGAGAGCTCTTGTTAAGAATAAATCTGGGTCATAAGACCCTTAACTTTCCCCTTTATAGATAAACCAGAAAGTAGCTGAGGACAGTTCACCTCCAAAAAACAAGACAGCCACAGCCTACTGAGAATACTATAAAAGAGTTTTAATACTAAACAACATGCTTAGGAGGACACAAATCTTATACTGGTTAGGAGCACTGAAACCACACCTCAGCTTTCTCAGGAGAAAAAAGAAAAGCTAAGAGGGAACAAATTTAAAGCTATCTACTGACTAAGAGGACCAAGCACTCTGTGGCAATGTAAACCCCATAACCCACGTAGGCACGTAAACTTAGAATATACTTGTGGGTTTGTTGAGTTTTCCATTGGCAGCAAAGTCTGGGCCCTGGAGTGGGAAGCCAGGATCCTACCTGTTGCAGTTGCTGCTGGTTGACTTGAGGTTCCCGGCGAGAGCCACCTTCCTCTTGCCCTGTGTCCTCTTCTCCTCGAGATCCCTCCTTCTCTTTGCTTAGTCTCTCTCGAATCACAGGTTCTCCTCGGAGAATGTGGCACAGGATGGCCAGCATGGACTCAGCCATTCGCCCGCCATATACCTTCAGAGGTTTCCGGTTCCACAGGTTCTTGATGCAAGTAAAGGCTGCCTAGAAGTCATTTGAAAAGCTGTGTGAAGATCATTTTATCTCAATTCAAAGCCACTAGAGGAATAAGTCTAAGACCTATGGGAGTCTTTCCACAAAAGGTCAGTGCCAACAATAAAACCATAGGTCAGTACTGAGGAGGCCTAAAGAAGCACAGAGAAGGGGCATTTAACCCAACCTGAAGTACCAATCTCAAGTTTACGGTTCAAATATTTACACTATAGGAAATTCTCCAGTGGTCTCTATTCCCTTCTGTAAGGGAGCCCTATCTGAGAGTAGGATCCAATGGTTCTCCAACAATGAAGTTATTTCATTAAGGAGGACAAAAAAGGAGAGCTACCTAGTCACCATGGAAATCCCTCTTGGTTTCAGAATGCTCAATACTCACTTTCTGAGTTACCACAAGGAAGCGGAGGGCACTGAATTGTGGAAAGTTCTGGACACCTCCAGGCAATTTGGCAGGCAGTGAATGTGGAGATTCAAGCACCGTGGTGGGATTCACCATCTTCTCCACTAGCATTAGCCAGGCGTCTAGGAATTCTCCTGTGCCATCAGGTAAATCTGAATGTTCTAATCCCTCAGCAACAGGAACTTTGCCTCCCATGGATAGAGCCCAATTGAAAGTTCTAAAATTCAAAGAAGAGAAAGTATAGAGATAAAATATTAGTATTTTAGATCAGGGGGGCATTCAGAAGGTTCCCAGTATCTACACTAGCACTACTCTCTCCTCTTGCAGCTATAGCTGCTAATCTGTCCAACATTTATTAAGCTTTTTGTTTTTGAGGGGAGGGTTTATTCCAGATTTATTGGGGTATTACTGATATATAACAGGTATAAGTTTAACGTATACGATGTGATGATTTGATACACATACAGAATGCAAAATGATTACCACTTTTAGCTTTATTTTTAAAGCCAAAGTGAATAAACAAAAAAAACCCAAAGTGGTTATTACCAGAGGGGAGCCCAGCGGAGTAAGGGGATGGTTGAAATAGGTAAAGGGGATTAAGAGGTACAAACTTAGTTATAAAATAAACAAGTTATAGAAATGAAAAGTACAGTATGGGGAATAGAGACAATAATATTGTAGTAACTTTGTATGGTAACAGATGGTAACTACACTTATTGTGATGAGCACTGCATAATGTCCAAAATTGTCAAATCACAATGTTGTACACCTGAAACAGGTATAACATTGTATGTCAACTATACTTCAATGAAAAAAGTGAAACTCTGCTTAGAATCTGAAGACCAAGAGAAGCAGAAAAATTATCAGAGAAACAATATAAAAGGGTACTCTATTAGAAAAATATGTACACCTGGCACTAAAAACCAGACGAGGAAAAGCAGAGACTTTTACAAACATCTCTAGGAATCCCACCCTCCAAGAAGACGGAGACAAATATGGCTAGTTCCCAGAATGTGAAAGGTTACAACTAATAGCTGTCTCTATGTATCCGGCCATCATAGGATAGGTGATTTAGAAAGTTGTGTGCTGCTAAGGCACACAGAAAAACCAAACTCCAAGAAATGCTACTCTGTGAAGCAACTGGATTCTTACTCAAAAAGAGCATTGTGGCCTCCAGAGCAGAGAAATTTCTGCAGCATGAGGTGGTAGGGATATTTCCTCTCATCAAACAGCATTGGGGATGTAAAACCAACTGAACAGATGAAGAATGTCAGCCTGAAAGAGGGGAAAAAGCAAAATTTTAGCCTTCTCTGAGGCAGTCTCAGAAGAGGTGAGAAATTCATGTAGCTGCCTAGAGTAAAATTTCCATTGCACTGAAGTGACTGAGACTGACTGCAATTCAGGTGGGTGGCTGGCTAGTCTGGTTATTATAAAACTTCTAAAGCAAAAAAGGCAACAGTCCTCACTAAAAAAATACAAGGTTACTAAAATACACTTTGATCATAAATGCTTTAAAAATCTCTATTCTAGACTATGAAGAACCAAGACAAATACATTAAAATGCATATAGGCTACACATCTAGAGTTAACAAGGAACATTTCAAGTCTTCTAGTTCAGTGGCTCACTCTCCATTTAAGTACAAAAGGAACCAATTAGATTCTGTATCTCAAGCAGAACTCACCTGAAGCGGGGAGTAGGTGTATATGGTGGAGGCTGCCAAGATAAACCCTTTGTGAGGAGCTTAGTGAGGGCCGAGGCTGTGGATCGAGCAGCAGGTGTCGGTGCTGTGGTGGTGCTGGCAGCATGATGGCTTCTTCTCTGGCGGACAGGAGACCCCACACAAAGTTTAACAAGGAGTCCAAATAGTTCAGCAAGTGCTCGGCCTAATCTGGAAGATGCTGAAAACCAAAAGTCAGAATAAGGCATGAGAGTATGTTCAGAATGGTTTCATTATAACTAACATTACTGTCAATACATTTTTATGACTGACCACCTCCTCCCAACACCACCTGGGAAACACTTCGACTTGTTTCTACATATGATAATCCAAAAAGGAAGATCCACAGAGAATAAATGCCTCTTTTAAAGGCAGGAGACAGAGAAGTATATTGGAACTCGATATATAACAAATGTGAAAGACAAATAAGATAAATACACTGTTAGGAGATACAAAGTTGAAACCACCTTTGTAGAAAAAGCAACAGATCAAATATGAACCAGTTAAGTAAATGATACATCTATTACCTTATAGAATCACTTAAAATGCCTACAGAACTTTAAAAATAGCAAAACTGTTAACCACTTAGACCAGGAAAGAACATCATATGTATTGTCTGATCACAACATTAAATATATGATCCCCAAAGGAAAAAAGATCGCTAGGAAAAGCATAAAAATTTTATAAGTGGCTTTCTTAACATTAATTTATAGACAGACTGTGTGTGTGCACGCACGAGCGGGGAGGGGCAGAGAGAGAGGGAGAATCCCAAGCAGGCTCCATGCCCAGCGTGAAACCTGATGCAGGGCTTGATCTTACGACCCGAGCTGAAATCACGAGTCAGACCCTCAACCAACTGAGCTACCCAGGTGCCCCACCAAAGGCCATTTTCTGCTTGCTTTGGGGCAGAGCTCCAGATTCCCAGGAATTAGGTCTTCCCCTTCCTCTACATTAAGGTGTAAGAAAGTGGCAAATATTAAGGAACATACAAAACAGGTTCCCCAAACATTGATACTACGTTAAGGGGCAAAAGACGACAAAGACAGATCAGTGCACATCTTTAATGCAGTCTTACATCATGTTAATGTCTCCACAGAGCTGCCAAAATGACATTATTAAAACACGAATCAACCATGTCATTCACCAGCGATATTTAATGGACAGAGAAAGGAAAAGAAGACTGGGTGGAGTAGCCAAACAGGTAAGAGGAAAGCAGGAGAATTTAGTACCACAGAAACCAAGAAAAGAGTATTTTGAGGTGATGGGCTGAGTATCATGCTGCAGATAAGTGAGAAGGGGACTGAAGAGTATCCAATGGACTTAGCAACAGGTCACTGGTGAGTCATTTCAGTGGAATGGTAAGAGCAGGAATCATTTGCAGTAGTTGAAGAATGAGTAGTTAAGGAAGGATCTTAAAGACATGACTTTCAGGAAGCAAGTCTCTTATCCTTGTATCCCTAGCAGTTAGTACAGAGACTGTCACACAGATACCACCTAAAAATGAGCCAACAAAGTCTACAAGTTCCTTAAAGGAAACAACAGAGCCATACCAACTGAATTTGTCGAAGAACTGGTTAAGACTCTGAAAGCCAGAAAAGGGAGTAGAATGAAGAAAATCACTCACCTGACAATAAAGGCTTGATTTGCTTGATTCTGGCAGCCATAGCAGGTGTGATTTTAGATTTGCCTTTAGAGTCTGAAGCAGTAGGTTCATCTGTCTCCATGGGAGCCAGTGTGTCACCATCAAGCCCAATGCCTTCTAATAAGCCCTGGGTAGAAGCATCCATACTTGCAGCTGTTCCATCCTGCTCCCCATCTGTAGACATAAGAAGGGAGCAATAAGACCATGATGAGTCATCACTTAGCTGGTTCCCTGCCCTGAACAGTCACAAGAAAGAGCTTCCTATGGTGCTTGTTACTCTTTAAATGTCCGTAACTTCCTAAATTTGAAAAGGAAAAACAAAACTAAAACATAACTACTGATATGCTCCTCTCCTTTGAGACCTTCTAGGTAGCCAATACTAACATCTTCCAGCAAGAGCATATGAACTGTCTTAACCCAGGGCTACCTTGCAAAACTGTAGGCACTGTATGACATAGGGAGCACCATTCACATAGCCTACAGTGTGCGTGGTGTACCCTGCCCCCAGCCAATGTGGTCAAGGTGAATACCTTGTTAATATTTTATGGTTTGTCAATAATAAACTCAAATTAAGCATCACAGACTGCCACTGGAGAAATATATTTTATGGCATTTTACTTTTGTATATAAATGTGAAATACATTTTTTGGTAGAGATATGCTCTTATAGCTATTAATCAGATTAGATAAACTTTTAATGAAACACATCACCAAGTTGTCTTTGTAATGTTCTAAAAAAAACTATGTGGAAATGGAGTAACCTTTGTTAAATTAAATGTGTAAGAGAAATTGCTGGAAAAAATATACCCAGACTGTTAGGTGAAACAATTCTTTGACACGGAATCTAATTTTGTTCATAATTCTTAGTAAATTATTTATTCTTTCCTTGATTCAAATTTGGTATATTTTGACTAAATCTGAGGTTCTAATTTTTGGTTTGGTCCATTTTCTCCAAATTTAAATGGGCCGAAGGCTTGTGTTTATTTTATTAATTTTCTCCCCTGTTCTGTAATAAACAGCTATTATATAAATCCTTTCTCTGTTCCTTAAGCATTTCCCCTATGTTTAATAACCTAAGTATAATTTTTAAGCATATCCTATCAGTTTTTATACATAGATTGTCTTGTTTCCTTAATAGTTTATTTCTTCCCTGATACAGAATATAAGGAAAAAAGCTTTCTACAAAAGTTTTTATTAATTTTAGGTTTGTTGTATTAGAGTCTGAAAATTGTGTATAGTTTCTGCTTACTCCAATTTGCGACTTTACTGTGATATAACATAAAAGCCATTTTCTAAAATACCATTGTACAGGGTTGCCTTGCTGGCTCAGCTGGAAGAGCACGCGATTGTTGAGTTTGAGCCCCATGCTGGGGGTAGAAATTATTAAAATAAAAAAACCCCCACTGTACAAAGAAGAGCTTGGGAAGATGGCAGAGTAGGAGGACCCTGAGCTCACCCAGTCCTACATTTACAACTAGATATCATCCACATCCAAGTCATTAAACTGAAGAGCAATCTGAAGGCTGGCAGAACAAACTCCACAACTAAATATAGAGAAGCAGCTGCATCTGAAAGTTTAGGAAGGTCAGAAAGGCAGAGGGAGGCTGCCCACTGAAGGGAGGGAGCTGGGTGCACAGCAAGGGCAGAGAAACAGGCACTTGCACCAGGAAGCTCACATGGGGAGAGCAATCCCATTACATTTGGCTTTAAAAACCAGAGCAGCTGAATTCTAGGAGTTTATAAAACCACTGGGCCAACTATCCCTGGGTCACCACCCTTAAAGAGACAGCAGTCTGTATGAAGAAGTCACATAAAAACGGCAGTTTATACAATGCTGAGGGCAACCAGGAGACAGATCTGTTTATATTATTTTAGGAGCATGCTGGAGGATTTCTCTGAAAAGGAGAGTTGGTGGGAACCATTCCCCACCCCCACCCCCCAGCACTAACACAGAGCAACCTGCTGGAGGTGAGGCTGTATAGACAATTGCTACCTAACTTGCTAGCAGTGCGGCACAGCCAAGAGGTCTCCTGAGGACTCACCTAGTCAGGGCAAACTCTGTTAAATTCTCACATACCCCATTTAGTCATGTCCCTAGCCACTTCAGTGCTTTGAGGAAACTGGCATAGGACTAGTGGTCCAGTGCACATTTTCCTAATACTGCCTTCCAGCTTTCAAGTTCACCAGCGGACACACCCCTTCAAAAGCTAGCCTGCCTAGGTCCCACTAACATCACAGAGAGCAAGTATGGCTCACAAAAGGCCGAGAGTCAGCGCAAATGGCTGCACGGACAGGAAAAGTAACTTAGACAAAACAGCAAGACATAGGCATCACATACAGGATAATCTCCTGAAGTACCATGTTCGGGTGAACAGGGCACACTGCAGTTCAGGGTATCTGGACTATCCAGGGTAGTCCAGACCGCTTCTTCATGAAGTCACTACTTTCAAGAGAAGACACAGCTGACTTTCTTAACACAGAGAAATGGACACAGAGAGGCAGAAGAAATAAAGAGAGAAATTTATCCCAAATGAAAGAACAACATAAGGCCACAACCAAAAATCTAAGTGAAATGGATAAAGTAACATGCCTGATAGAGAATTTAAGGCAATGACCATAAGGATACTCACTGGACTCGAGAAAAGAGTGGAAGGCATGAGTGAGACCCTTGACACAGAGATAAGGAATAACATAGGAGAGATAAAGCGTTCAATACATGCAATAAAAAACATGCTTGATGGAACAAACAACAGTATGGAAGAAGCAGAGGAATGAACTAGTGACCTAGAAGACAAGAGCAATGGAAAATAATCAAGCTGAACAAAAGAGAGAAAAGATTTAGGCAATATGAAAATAGATTTAGGGAACTCAGGCCATCAAACATAACATCCATACTACAGGAAGCCTAGGAGAAGAGAGAAGAGGGCAGAAAATTTATTTGAAGGAGTAATAGCTAGAAACTTTCCTAATGTGGGGAAGGAAACAGTCATCAAGATCCAGGAGGCACAGAGAACCCCCAACAAAATCAATAAAAGCAGATCGACACCAAGACATACTGCAATTAAAGTTGCAAAATATAGTGATAAAGAAAAAATTTTAAAAGCAGCAAGACAAGAGAAGTCATTAACTTACAAGGGAAAACCTAGAAGGCAAGCAGGAGATTTTTCAGCAGAAACTTGGCAAGCCAGAAGAGAGTGGCATGATGTATTCAAAGTGCTGCATGGGGGAAAATCTGCAGCAGGAATACTCTATCCAGAAAGGCTATTATTTGGTTGCAGGAGAGAGAAATAGTTTCCTAGACAAACAAAAACTAAAGGAGCTCATGATCCCTAAACCAGTCCTATAAGAAATATTAAAGAGGACTCTATGAGTGGAAAGACCAAAAGTGACAGTATCGAGGAACTTGCCAAAAAAGGATATAAAATATAGTAACACATACCTAAAATGCAGGGAGGAGAGAATGGGTTCAAACTTAAACAACCATCAACTTACTATAAACTGCTATATATAAAAGATGCTATATACAAATACAATGGTAAACATGTATCAAAAAACCACTAGCAAATATGCAAAGAATAAAGAGAAAGAAATCCAAATATATCACTAAAGAAAATCAGCAAACCATGAAAGAGAAAGAAACAGACAAGAAAGGATCAGAGAAAAATCTCCAGAATCGACCACAAAACAAGTAATAAAATGGCAATACCTACCTACCTACTTACCTATCTATAATTACACTTTAAATGTAAATGGACTAAACACTCCAATCAAAAGACAGGGTGACAGAATGTATAAAAAAAGGAAAATCCATCTATATGCTGCCTACAAGAGACTCATTTTAGACCTAAAGACACCTGCAAATGGAACATGAGAGGATGGAGAAATATTTATCATGCAAATGGCTATCAAAAGAAAGCTGGAGTATCAATACTTATATTGGACAAAATAGACTTCAAAACAAAGACTGTAACAAGAGACAAAGACACTATATAGTAATAAAGGGGACAATCCAACAAGAAACTCCAGCAACTGTAAATATTTATGTACCCACATAAGAGCACCCAAATACACAGGTAATAACAAACATAAAGGAACTGATCAATAGTAATATAATAATAGTAGGGGACTTTAACACCCCACTTACATCAACAGTTCATCTAAACAGAAAATCAACAAGGAAACAGTGGCTTTGAATGAAACACTGAACCAGATGGATTTAATGGATAAATTCTGAACATTCCGTCCTAAAACAAAACAGAATACATATTCTTTTCAATTACATATGGAACAGTTTATAGAATAGATCACATATTAGTTCAGAAAACTAGCCTGAATAAACTCAAGAAAACTGAAATCATACCATGCATATCTTTTCAGACCACAATGCTACTGACACTGGAATGCAACCACTAGATAAAATCTGGAAAGATCACAAAGACACGGAGGTTAAAGAATATGCTACTCAACAATGAATGAGTCAACCAGGAAATCTAAGAAGAAAAAAGTACATGGGAACAAATAACACAATGGTCCAAAATCTCTGGGATGCAGTAAAAGCAGTTCTAAGAAGGAAGTATACAGAAATACAGGCCTACCTCAACAAGCAAGAGAAGTCTCAAACAACCCAACCTGACACCAAAAAGAGCTAGAAAAAGAACAAACAAGACCTAAAACCAGAAGGAAGGAAACAATAAAGATGAGAGTAGAAATTAATGACAAAGAACTAAAGAAACAATACAACAGTTCAATGATACCATAAGCTGGTTCTTTAATCTTCTGTCAGACTTGTTAAAAAAAAGACTGAAATAAAATCACAAATGAGAGAGGAGAAATAATCAAAACCACAGAAATACAAAAAATTATGAGAATGTTATGAAAAACTATATGCCAACGAACTGGACAACCTAGAAGAAATGGATAAATTCCTAGAAACACATCAATTACCAAAACTGAAACAGAAGGAAACAGAAAATTTCTGATAACCAGCAAAGAAACTAAGTAATAAAAAAAAAAAACTCCCAACAAACAGAAGTCCAGGACTGGATGGTTCACAGGTGAATCCTACTGAACTTTTAAAGAAGAGTTAATACCTATTCTTCTTAAACTATTCTAAGATATAGAAAAAAGGGAAAACTTCCAAATTCATTCTATGAGGACAGTATTAACCTGATTCCAAAACCAAAGACTCCACTAAAAAGAGGAACTACAGGATTAATATCCCTGATGAAGAGAGATATAAAAATTCTCAACAAAATACCAGCAATCCGATTCAACAGTACATTTAAAAAAATCATCTGCCAGGATCAAATGGGATTTACTCCTGGGTTACAAGGGTGGTTTAACATTCACAAATTCAGTCAATGTGTTATATCACATCAATAAGAGAAGATAAAAGCATATGATCATTTTAATAGATGAAGAAAAAGTACTTGACAAAGTACAGTTTTCATGACAACCCTTAAGGGGTGCCTGGGTGGCTCACTTGTTTAAGTGTCCGACTCGATTTCATCTCAGGTCATGACCTCAGGTCCTGGGAACAAGCCCTGCATCAGGCTCCATGCTGGGGAGGGGAGGTACGCTTGAGGATTCTGTCCCTCTGTACCACCCTGCAGCTCATGCTGTCTCTCTCTCAAAATAAATCATAAAAAATACCCTTAACAAAATAGGCTTAGAGAGAACATACTTAAAGATAATAAAGGCCATATATGAAAACCAGAGATAACATCATCCTTAATGGGGAAAAACTAAGGACTTTCCCCCTAAGGTAAGGAACACAAGGATGTCCATCCACTCTCACCACTTTTATTCATCAAAATACTATAAGTCCTAGCCACAGCAATCAGACACAAAAGGAAATAAAAAGGGATCCAAATCAGTAAGGAAGAAGTAAAACTTTTACTATTTGCAGATAACATAATACTATTATGAAAGAGAAAGAGAAATTAAGAAAACAAATCCCATTTACAATTATACCAGAAATAACATACCTAGGAATAAACCTAACCAAAGAGGTGAGGGGACCTGTACTCTAAAACCTAAACACTGACGAAAGAAATTCAAGATGACACAAAGAAATGGAAAGACATTCCATGCTCACAGACTGAAGAACAAATATCGCTGAAATGTCTATACTACCCAAAGCAGTCTACACATTAAATGCAATCCCTATCAAAAGACTAACAGCATTTTTTACAGAACCAGAACAATTGTAACATTTATATGGAAACACAAAAATCCCTGAAGAGCCAAGGCAATCTTGAAAAAGAGAAACAAAGCTGGAGGCATCAAAATTCCAGATTTTAAGTTATATAACAAAACTGCAGTAATCAAAAAAGTATGGCAGAGGCACAAAAAAAGACACATAGATCAGTGGAACAGAGAAAACCCAGAATTAAACACACAACTCTATGGTCAATTAATCTTTGACAAAGCAGGAGTATATCCAATGGGAAAAAGACTGTCTCTTCAACAAATGCTAATGGGAAAACTGGACAGCAACATACAGAAGAAATTAGACCATTGTCTTACACCATACACAAAAATAAATTAAAAATGGATTACGTGAGACCTGAAAGCATAAAAATCCTAGAACAGAACACATGCGGTAACCTCTATGACATCAGCCACAGCAAATTTTTTTTCTAGCTAGGTCTCCTAAGGCAAGGGAAACAAAATAAAAAATAAACCATTGGGACTGTATCAAAATAAAAAGCTTCTGCACAGTGAAGGAAATAATCAACAAAACTGAAAGGCAACCTATGGAATGGGAGAAAGTATTTGCAAATGACATGTCTGATAAAGGGTTAATATCCAAAAAATATAAAGAATTCATACAACTCAACACCCAAAACACACACAATCCAACTATAAAATGGGCAGAAGACACTTCTCCAAAGAAGATATACAGATGGCCAAAAGATAATAAGATGATGTTCATCATCACTTACAATCAAAGAAATGCAAATCAAAACAAATATACAAACAGTAAACAAAAGGTGTTGTTGAGGATGTGCAGAAAAAGCAACACTCATGCATTATTGGTGAGAACGCAAACTGGTGCAGCCAACTGTGGGGAACAGTATGGAGGTTTCTCAGAAATTTGAAAATAAAACTACCCTATGATTCAGCAATTGCACCAGTAGGTATTTACACTAAGAATACAAACACACTAATTCAAAGGGATACATGCACCCCTATGTTTATAGCACCATTATTTACAATAGCCAAGATATGGACTGACCAATGGATAAAGAAGTGGTGGCATATACATACAATAAGTATCATTCAACCATAAAAAAGAATGAAATGTTGCCATTTTCATGGACATGGATAGACCTGAAGAGTATAATGCTATGCAAAGTCAAAGAAAGACAAACACCATATGATTTTACTCCTACAAACACCAAATGATTTTTTACTCCTATGTGGAATTTAACAGAACAAGCAGAGGGGGGAAAAAGAGAGGGAGAGACAAAGCAAGAAATAAATTCTTAATTATACAGAACTGATAATTACCAGAGGGTAGGGGATCAGGGATGTGTTATATAAGTAATTGGGATTAAGGAGTGTACTTGTCCTTATGAATATTGGATGATGTATGGAATTGTTGAATCACTTTGTTGTACAACTGAAACTAATGTAACAGTGTATGTTAACTAATTGGAATTTTAAAAAACCTTAAAAATATATAAAAATAAAAGAAAATAATAAAAACGAAAATTCAGAAAAATAAATATGTAATCAGAAAAAGTAAATAGCACTGTCCAATAAAAATATGTGAGCCACATAATTTTAAATTTCCTAGTAGCTACATTAAAAAGTAAAAACATAATTTTTAATTACTAGTTAACCCAATGTAGTCCAATTTTTATTTCAAGATATAATCATATATAAAATTACTGCTTTTATATTTTTATACTCAGAATTTTTATAAGACAAATATCTATGAAAGAGTACATCTCAATTCAGACATTAAATTTTCATAAAAACTGACCTATATTTATTTCATACAATTTAGTTAGAAAAAAATATATCCACATACCAAAGTTGTTCTACTAAATATTCTTGCCTTCTAACAACTGTATAGAATAATAGTTATATTTATACAACAATCAAGAATTCAGTTTTTTCCATCCAATCTGTCATCCTCCTCTTAACTACATCTTTAACAACCCTATTTCCAAATAAAGTCACATTTCGAGGTGCTGGGGGAGGGGGCTTAGTGCTTCAACACAGTATTTTTTTGTGTAGTGGGGAGACAGACACACGTATCAACCCATTATACCCTCCCCTTACAAGAGGAAATAAAGAAAAAAAAAGTAAGTGGGAAGATAGAAAAGGAAAGAAGAGGGAGAGCAAAGGAAGGAAAAAAAAATCCATTTGTTAGTTATACTGGCCACATTACAAGTGTTCAACAGTCCATATGTGGCTAGTGGCTACCATATTGAACAGCGTGGTTCTAAAGTGTTCCACAGCCGGGCGCCTGGGTGGCTCAGTGGGTTAAAGCCGCTGCCTTCGGCTCAGGTCATGATCTCAGGGTCCTGGGATCGAGGCCCACATCGGGCTCTCTGCTCAGCAGGGAGCCTGCTTCCTCCTCTCTCCTCTCTCTCTGCCTGCCTCTCTGCCTACTTGTAATCTCTCTCTGTGTCAAAATGAATAAATAAAATCTTTAAAAAAAAATAAAAAAAAATAAAGTGTTCCACAGCCACTTAAAACAATCATTTGCCATTTTTAAGTGAAATTAAACTTCTGAAAAATAAGCATACAAAAATTAGCGTCCCATCATACCTTTTAATACAGTAATTTCTAGGAATTAATTTTCCATTTTCATAAAACTAAAAAGATACTCATATTTCAAAATAGTATGTTAGAAAACTTAATAGGGAATGGTTAATTCAAAGATCCTTTACATGGCACTTAATGTTAAGTAAAAAGAGATCAATAAAATATTATCTCTAAGATAATCACAATATGCTAATAAAATGTATCCCTAGGGGAAAAGATCAGGCATACAGTTCCAAAATATTGTTTATTTGTGCTACAAATGTGATTCTTTTTACTACAACTTGCCATTTTTACATTGTATATATACATTTTATAGAGAAACTGAAAATAATTTTAAAATAAAAATGAAAGGAAAAAAAATTGAGGACTGAAGACAATAGAGCTAACTTAGTATTCACAACAAACCTATAAAGACATAGAGACAAAACTTAAGAGAATTAATGACTAAGATTTTAGTTTCTTGGAGTTACCTGATCTTTTTCCGCCCTGGGTCGTACCTGCCTTCTCATCCTTTGGAACCAGTTTTTGCATGTCTGCCTGGCCAAATTCACACCCAGATGGTAGGCTGCAACAAGACAAACCATGAGTAAAAAGAACCCTGATAGCTAATTTCTTAAGTTGTGCTTGGTCCCTGATCTGCTTGGCTGACACTATCCCTCCTATAACAGGTAAGTGAACCTAATAGAACGTATACAATGATCAAATTCCTGAGGTAGTACTCAACAAGATTTCCAACTCGCCTTTAGATTTGACTAACAAATTTTAAATACCTATCATGCTGTCACAGAATAATTAGGACAAAGATCAAAGATGCAGAAGATAACACATTTGTAAGCACGTCCCTAGGCTAGTAAATGGGAAGGACAATACTGTGGAGTCAATGTTTGTGTCCCCTCAAAATTTGTTGAAATCCTAATGACCAATGTGATAGTAGGTAAGGCCTTTGAGAAGTGCTTAAGTCTTGAGGGTAGAATCTTCAGGAATGGGACTACTGCCTCATAAAAGACGCTCCAGAAATATTCCTAGTCCCTTCCACTATGTGAGGATACGATGAAAAATCTGCAACCTAGAAAAGGACCCTCACCCAACCATGCTACCACCATAGTCTCAGATTTCCAGCTTCCAGAACTATGAGCAATAAATTTCTACTGTTTATAAGGATCTAGTCTGTGGTATTTTGTGATAGCAGCCTGAATGGATTAAGATAGACAGGGAACCCTCTGAATTCTTGACTAACAACCTTCCGTTCTTGACCAAAGCAATCCTCCAGAATTACTGAATTTAGTTTCTCTATTAAGAAAGACAACAGAGATAATAGAGATGACCATTCTCTTACCTGTTTGGGGTACACAGAGAGAGAAGGACAGTGCTTTCCCACACCAGGGAACAGTATAACTGGCTCAACTTGCTCAGAACACTCAGACCCAACTGAGAGCCCCACTGGTTTACGGAGATGGAACGAATTTCACTCTGCAATCAAAGTAAACAGAAGCTGATTTTTGGGATGCCCTCTGTAACATTTACAGTCTGTATCTAACATCCCTTCTCAATTTCTTCTCATTGCTTTTTGTAAAGCAAAAGGCAACAGTCATTGGCAACTCTTTTTAAAGAAACAGTTTTGCAGATTCATTGACAGCCTTCTAATTTTGTTAGGTGGTGCTGTGGGACTTGCTATTTCCCTCATTTCTTAACTTCAATTAATATTTGGATTAATCTAATTCCTTGAAGTGAACATTTCACCTTAATTTTATTTTAAAGTCATAAAAATAAAACCCAAACCATTGTTATGTAATTATTTCCCAAATAGTTTATGCTTTTCATTTAATACAAAGAATTTACTCCTGCTCAATAGCATAAAACAAGGGTGCTAAAACATTACATTATTAATCTTAAGAATTGATTACTTGAGAATTAAAAGTTGTAAAACCATGAGCACCACAACCCCCCCCCCAATCTTTCTGGAACCACAGGAGGAACCTCACATGGATTACAGGCATAAGGTTTGATATTGAGGTAATCTTTACTAATCTCTCTTAATTACCATTGACTTAAATGTGCTATAGTCAAATTTCCTTCTTGCCACCCCATTATCAGGCCTACATGCATTTGTACAAATGGAAGTACAAGTTAGGAAGTAATAAGGCCAGATGAGCACCCAATTGAATTTTGCCCACTAAAAAGGTGACTATAAATCCCAGTTGGCCTATTTGGCTGCTAAGATCTATTAATGCCTATTATTTTTTAAAAAGATTTTATTTGCTTGTTTGAGAGAGTGAGTGAGAAAGAACAGAGGGAGAATGAGAGAGAAAAGCAGACTTCTCTGATGTGAGACTTGATCCCAGGACCCTGAGACCATGACTTGAGCTAAAGGCAGATGCTTAACCAACTGAGTCACCCAGGTGCCCCATTAATGTCTATAATTTATAATAACTTAAAAAAACATGTGGAATGATCAAATTCCGAGGTAGCACTCAACAAGGTTTCCAACTCAACTTTTACTCTCCAGAAAGTCTAATTCACAAAACAAATTATATGGCTACCCAAATTCTAATGGAAAGAGAATACTAAGGAAAAAATGAAACTAGACGGCATCTTGAAGCAGAAACCTGCATCCCCCACCAAAAAAAAAAAAATTTGTTCTTTTAGCAGCTAGCTCACGTAGAACTGCTTCTAAGCATAATAAGATGCCCAGTATATATATGCCCTATGTATTTCATCAGCATTAAACTAACTTGTTCACCCCCAATTCTTACCTGTCCAACTCTACAAGTATGAACAAACATCATGATGTAGGCATGGGCAGCAGTGAGCGCATGGAGTAGAGGTGTGGCCTGAGCTGAGAGGGTAGCATCAGCAACATTGCCAGCACAAGCCAGTTCTCGCAACAACACTGAGCCTCCAGGGGATTCAATTGGGCGGTGTAAGGGCTCCAAGGATGAAAGGATGGAGTCTAACTGAAGGAGACCTTCCTGAAGGACTTTGGGTTCATGGGACAGTGTCTGAAACAAGAATATTAATTAAAGCATTAATGTACAATGAACTTCAGATACGTCATGTCTTTAATGGTCACAATGAAAGAAGTTGAAGACAAATGTCACAAATTTTGAACCTGGCCATGGTATCCCACCTGGTTAATGGTAGAGCCAAAATATGAATGCAGGTATGATGTACCTCAATGCCTCCTTTCAGAGCAACACTTTACTTCTCTCAAATGAGAGGCTTTCAAATGTGGTAAGTCAATCATATTTAAAAGCTTGTGATGACCAAACTGAAATACTATTATAGCAATGACTCTATACTATACGATTAATTGTAAATTTTGCTCAACAAGGAGCAATATTAGGCAAGGTTCCAAAGCATGGAAGTGAACCAGTATTACAACTGTTTTTTTCTTCCTAAAATAAAAAGAGATGATTCTAGAGTAGGCATCAGGAAGGCAATTTCCTTTTTTTATGCGACAACTCAAGGATTATAGGACATGGCCCTTGTAATTGCTTTTTGAGTCTGCAGAAAAATCTCACAGTAAAATACTATCACTTGCCATTCAATGACAGGATAACTTACGTGCCTTTACTTTGGCTTTAAATAAATCTATCCATTCTCACACAGTATCTTAGAGGTAGGATAAGGATGGAGCACAGCCTCTTTTCCTCTCTCATAAACAGCACTTAATATTGCAAAGAGTAAAAGCAAAATAAAAACATTAATGATAAGTCACAATTACAGACTTTCCAAGTCCAAATGCAAGTGGATTACTGATTTTTAGCAGAAATTATTTATCACTGCACAATCCAGCTAATGAAGGAGCTTCACAGATTTAATGCAATCTCTACAAATTATCAATGGCTGGGGGAGGGCAGAAATAGAAATATCACTCTTAAAATTTGTAAAAGAATCTCAAGGGACCCCAAATAGATGTAACTACCTTGAAAAAGAACGAAGTTGGAGGTCTCACACTTCCTGATTTCCAAGCTTATCACAAAGATACAGTAATAAAAAATGCGGTACTGGCATAAGGACAGACATCAAGATCAACAGAATATGATAAAGCCCCAAAATAAATCCTCACATCTGTGGTCAAAATATTTTTGAAAAGGGTGTCAAAACATACAGGTGCAACAGGGAAAGAACAGTCTTTTCAACAAACTGTGTTGGGAAAACTGAATGCCCATATGCAAAAGAACGAAGTTGGACCTTACCACCTTAAACCATATAAAAAATTACTCCAAATAGATAAAAGATCTAAATGTAAGAGCTGAAACTATAAAAAACATGTAGACAAAGCCACAGGGTAAAAGCTATATGACACTGGATTTGGCAATGATTTCTTAGATTTGACACCAAAAGCACAGCAACAAGCAATAAAAAAAAGATAAAATGGAATTCGCCAGAATTAAAACCTTTTGTTCATCAAAGGGCACTATTAAAAGAGATAAAGGCAAACCACAGGAGAAAATATTTGCAAATCATTTATCTGATAAGGAATTAATATCCAGAATATAGAAAGAACTACAACTCAACAACAAAAAAACAAACCCTACTAAAAAGCAGGCAAAGACTTGAACAGACATCTCTCCAAAGATACACAAATAGCCAGTAAGCACATAAAAAGAAGCTCAACATCATTAATCATTAGAAGATGCAAATTGAGACCATGCGATCTCACTTCACACCTATTAGGTTGGCTACTATCAACAACAACAACAACAACAAAAAGAAAATAACAAGTGTTGATGAGGATGCAGAGAAATTGGAACCCTTGTGTACTGCTGGTTGGAATGGTGTGAAATGATGAAGCTGCTACAGAAAATGGTAGGGTGAATCCTTGAAAAATTAAAAATAGCTACTGTACAATCCAGAAATCCTACTTCTGAGTATATAACTAAAGAAATGAAAGGAGTGTTGGGTATGATCATACTTTTATATGGAATCAAAAGAAGTCCAATTCGTATTATCAGAGAGCAGAATTATGGTTGCCAGGGGCTGTGGGGAAATGTGGAGATATTGGTCAAAGGGCAAACTTTCAGTTATGAGTAAGTTGTGGGGATCTAATATATAGCTTGGTGTCTATAGTTAATAATATATTGTATACTTGAAATTTGCTGACAGTAGATCCTTAAGCACTTTTACTATACACACGCAAAGTAGTCTTGAAGAAATATTTTCACACCTGCTTTCATAGCAGCACTATTCAAAAATAACCAAGAGGTGGAAGTGACCCGATGGTCTATCAGTGAATCAATGGATAAACAAAATGTGGCTAATACATACAATAGCATCATAAAAAGGAAGGAAATTCTGACATATGCTATAACATGGGTGAATCTTAAAGACATTATGCTAAGCAAAATAAGCCAATCACAGAAAGACAAATACCTTATGAATTACATTTACATGAGGTACCTGGAACAGTCAAATTCAGAGAGACAGAAAGTAGAACAATGTTTACCAGGGGCTGGGAGGGAGAGGGGAATGTAGAGTAGTTGTTTAATGGGTACAGAATTTCAGTTTTGCAAGATGAAAAACTTTGGGAGATGGGTTGTACAACAATGTATATGTACTTAAGACTACTGAACTATACACTTAAAAATGGTTAAAAAGGTAAACATCATGTGATGCGTATTTTACCACTATTTAAAAAATAAATAAAGCACTTAATTTTTTGGCAAAATATGAGCAATAAACTATAGGTCAATTATGGTTAAAATGCATGACTATCAAGCTTGAAAAAGGAAAAAAGCTGTATTACTAAACAATACCAGATTGTGTTAAAAAGCATCCATGAGAAAGGATGACTCAATAGTAAACCCAGTTCCAAAACTTCCTTCATCTACTACCCCCCTCCAATAAACTCAAATGTTTGAACTATATACCAAACCTAGGAACAATGAACACACACTTCAACTTTTCAATGAGAAATAATGCGACACGCTATTTACTAGTCACAAAATTCACTTGTTTCACTTGTAATATATAACCACAAATTTCTTCATTATTTTTTAGTTGAAAGTAAAGGGAGACCAAAGTAAAAACATGTATACAGAAGTACTGCAAAGTTGATTTCTAAAGATAAATGAAAATATTTGGCCAGAAGCTCTTACCAATATGGATTTGCAGACACCTGCAACAGCCTGACAGGCTGCAGATGTGGGAAAGTCAATGGGCAGATTGGGAAGACCCAAAATGGTAACCAAAGGCAAGAGTCCTTTCTGATTCACAAATTCCTGGCAGTGGTCATCTGTTGTATTGTTGCTCAGAATAGATTCCACAAATTTCATCTAGGTAATGAAAATTTTAAAAAATAAAGTTAGAGCCTGACACCTGGAACTAAAAGGCCAGCTTGGAGTAAGGACAGAGGTAGCTGTGTAGTCATGAAATTGGTGTTTTCTAGAATACCAAAACCTCAAATAAATAGGAACAGAGATATGATATGGACCCTAAACATCCAAAAAACAAAAACAAAAAACACCACACAGGAATAATTACTTCTTTCCAATCTACCTTTTTGGCTACACCTAAAGTCATGTAATTTGAGAGCATAGAGAGGATAAATGATTTGCTTGGGGCCACCCATGAATTAGTGGCAAAATCAGATTTGATCTCTTAACTTGCTTCTTGCATGATAGTGTGTTGCCTCTCCCTATAAGCAAAAATGGATACTCTCCCTCAATGTGTTTATAATACAAATGAAAACCAGAACTCTAGAAGAGTGCCTTAGGCCAAACAAAGCATTTTTTTAAGGGAAGAAAGTAAGATGTGGGCAAGAAACACACAGGCACAAGAGAAACCATCTTTGGAAGGGAAGTCTTGGAAGTGGTTAGGGGGCTAGAACAACCGCCAAGTGCGCTTCCCCTTATAAAAAAAACAATTCTGGGAAAATTCAAACTCTTCCCTTTTCTCCTGTGAAACACATGGGAAGTTAAAAGAAATGGCCATGTTACTATTTTTTTAATATAAAGGAGAAGTTAATGGGAAAAATAGCAAGTAATGGGAAAAAATATATGTTGGACACATTCAAAGAACATTATACAGGATTGTCCTAAAAAAGCCCCACTCTTCTGTTTGAATTCCAATGGCAAATAGTAACAATGAACAGAAAATTGGGAGTATTTAAAAAAAGGAAGTGTTGTCCAATTTTTAGCAAACCAGTCTCATCGGACAAGGTTTGCACATCTCTTCCCACTGATCCACACTTTAAGGGCCCCAGTGAAAATAAATATGGAAATCACTAGACTATTTGGTAATCCCACACATTTTCCAGAAAAACACACACCTTTACTCAGTTTGCCCTACCATGAATCTTACCACATTAAGGATGTAATCCATGAGGGGAATAGGAATACGTTCCTCTGTACCAACAACCCTGTAAGGGAGAAAAGAGTGAGTTACACAAATTCACAATACCAGTGGCAAAAGAACAAAGTGAGGAAAGGGAAATATCATGAAATTCTAGGTACTTTCTCTAAGTCAGACTTTAGTCTTTAGTACAGTACAGAAAAAAAAAGAGCTGGAAAATCAATTTTGAAACTAGCTTTTCTAGCCTGACTAGGTTGAGAGCACAAAAGGAAAAACCAAGCCTTCACAAACTCAGCATTTGCCCCTATCTCAAAAGAAACTATCTTAGGCAAACTTGCATAGGAGGAATTCATCAATATGAAAATACTAAAAAAATAAGCCAGTTTGATTAAGACTACTGAAACATTTGAAGACAAGAGCTAGACAAAGAAACAAATACAATAAACACCTTACCATGTTCTTGCATCAAGTTTAAAGTTATAATAGAGAGCAGGAAATGGAATTTAATTTTGTTCAAAATTCCATGCTTAGATTGACAAACCATTCATCAGAACAAAGTTAATCAAAGATGAAGCCAACACCCAAGGCCTCCTTTCCTAACAATTTATATTTGTATCACAGCAGTCCCTGAACTATCCAAAAACTGTGATCAGGTCTTTTGCTTCAGATACTTCAATGCTGCACTGCAGATGAGAAGGCTGCAGTAACACCATAGCTGCAGAAAATGTAGCACTTAGCTCAATCTTGGCCTTTGCAAGAAATAAATAGAAAACCCACAAAATATATTAAAATGAAACAAAATCTATGTCAAGATAAACCCTAGAAAGGGACAAAATTTGAGTCTAATAAGGAGCATTCTGGATACAGGCCCTTGAAGACATTTGGGGGGGAAGGGGCAGAAATAAAAGGGAGAAGCAGGGGGAGAGAGAAAGCAAGAGAATTCACAAGAAGTTACTGGTCCTTGTCCCTGAGCAAAATAAAATGTAAATAAATATTTGTCAGGCATGAGGACATTGACAGCAAAATGGAGACTAGACCTAGTGGAGAGGCATCATAAATGGCTTCAGTGATGAAATATCCAGAGCTAGGGTATGGCAAGGATACTGTAAACACTCTCAATGAAGAGAACTCTGCACAAAGGTAGGACCTATAAGCCAGGAGTGGAATGATTCTATGGCAAGACTGCAACCTTTCCTTGATCGTAAAGCTCCTTCTCAGAACCACTGTAGCATTCCCTGGTAACTAGTATCAATCATCTACCCCAGCTTCGTTGCACCTTCTGGAAAAGAACCCATAAATCCATCTCTACAACTAAGGAGTACAGGTGTGGCTCTAGCCCAAATTAAAACACTTGCCCCTTTGTAGAAACCAAAGGTAATGGCAAAGAGCCAAAGTAATACTGTGAAATGGGACCAAGGTACTTCCTTCATTTGCGAGACAGGAGTTAGGGAAAACAAGAAAACAAAGCAATGGTGGTTCTTAATCCAAATCCAGGAACAAATTGTTCAATAATCACTTTTTTCATTATCCTCATCTTTTGGCCTCCAGGTTCAGATCATCATACAGGAATAGTACATATTATATGATGATTTCCCTAATAGAAATCCCCCTACCAACTGGTTTAAAGAATTTTAATCTTAACCTCATATGAAACTTTGACCCATAGCATCTTTGAAACAGTTAAGACTGCATTCCTATGATGAATAAAACAATTTACCTTAACTGTCAAATTAAAAACTTCCTGCCTCCCCTTTCACTAATGCATACATATTCCCAAAATCAATTTTACACATGTATTTATGGTACTGGAGCCCTTAATCAGAAGTACAGGAGAAAAATTTCAATTGAGTGTCATAGTACAGTGTACAGGACAACAGAGGTCTCATGGAATTTCTGGGGTGTGGGGTGGGGGGAATCATCTCTTTTTTCCAGCTCTTGAGGAGACACACAGCTGCCAAAGAAGTCCTCCCAGTATAAGCTACAATTAAGGAAACAACTGCTTTTCTAATTTGCTCCTTTTAAAGTCCAGACACTTGCTATTCAACTTCTAAATACCACATGGATTTATATATCTTATTTCTTTCAAGTTGTTCAGGATAGGCAGTTAAGTTAGGCAATGTAAATGGAATCCACCGCAAAATAAACCATGGTGCCTGAACTAAAAGCCCTGGTTACTCATTGGCAAGTATATTCATCCCCAGCAGTATCAGTTTTACTGACATCCAACAGTTCAGAAGGCAGAAGAGGCCAAAACAAAAGTATTCAGAATTACTTGTGAATGTCTTTGGTTGTGAGATCAAGCCCCGTGTTGGGTTCCACATTCAGTGGGGAATCTACTTGAGGATTCTCTCCCTCTGCGCACGCCCTGGCAATGTACACGCTCTCTAAAATAATAAGTCTTTTTTTTTTTAAGATTTTATTTATTTATTTGACACAGAGAGAGAGAGATTACAAGTAGGCAGAGAGGCAGGCAGAGAGACAGGGAGAGGAGGAAGCAGGCTCCCTGCTGAGCAGAGAGCCCGATGCGGGCCTCGATCCCAGGACGCTGAGATCATGACCTGAGCCGAAAGCAGAGGCTTTAACCCACTGAGCCATCCAGGCGCCCTAAAATAATAAGTCTTACAAAAAAAAAAAGTAGCTGCCCTGCTTTAGGGTAGAGAAATAGGAATCTTAAGATCTGTGCAGTTTACAAAAATTAAACCTTAATAAAAAACATTGGAAAAAATTTACTCCTGTGCTTAAGGCACTGGACAACAGATGAGGACATGTGAGACTGGAATTCGTTTGGGAGTCTCATTGAAGAATTTTGCATTGGGGGTGAGTTGGAGGATACAAACAAGACTTCTGGAGAGAGAGGATGGCACACACGGTAAATTTTTCTAAGCCTCTTCCCATACTGGCAGAAAGTACATAGTAACTTCCACCATAACAACTACCTGGGATAAGGAGATAAAAGAATTCCGTTTAATATATTGTAGCTTTCAAGATGAAAGTTGAGTTTAGGCAGTTTCTTGCTTTTTCTTCCAGCCTTGATAATCCACAGGGTGAGCCAACTGAGGCTTCTGAAGGTGGCAGAACTGGGAAAGTATGTGTGTCAACATCTGTGAGACTCTTAGATATGTTATGTGAATGAGGTAGTGATGAACGCTCAGACCATGCAGAGTATAGAAAAACATCAATACCATGGAAGAGCAATTACTAGAGTCTTCTGTAGCTTTAGAAGCTACATATGACTAATACTATGACAGAGTATTAATGCTGTGGGTGCCTACATTTTTACTATCTCTTCATTCTCATTCATGTTTCATTAGGACCCACCTCTCTTGGCATTTAAAACTCAGGAAAGCCCTCATCTAATGCTCTTGAGTCATTCCATCAAAGCACCAAATGAACATTTACTGACCAATTATCTGCTATATACAAAGTAATTAGGATACACTGTAAAATAAGACATTGTCCCTGCCCTGAAGGAGCGCACAAATTAATGGGAGAAACCACTAGAATGTATGAATAATTCTAACTAAACTTCTGGAAGCAAAAAAGACTGACTTCCCATTTGGAGGTAAAAGGAAAAGCTCTTTTAAGAATGTGACATTTGAACTGGCTTTGTGGGAATATGGTAGGTAGAAAAGAAGGAGGTAAGATAATTTGGGATTAGGGGGACAAATATGGATAGAACACAGTGACACATATCCCAAGAAGAGCTTGGAGTGAAAAAACACAAGGGTGTGAGAAAATGTCAATTTACTATGACAGCTTAAGATGTGGGCACGTTAGATCTAAGGTGTCTCTAAGATATCCAGGTAGAGGAAAAGTTATATGCAGATGAACACATACAGCCTCACTCAAAACCACCCTCCCATCCTTCTCTTGTCTTATAGTCAGGAAAGGAAACCATATCCCAGCAGGGTGGCTGACAATCAATGGTGTGGCAAGAAAGTACAGATTCTGACTCCTCTGCGTATAAAGTCTTGCTTTCCTTCAGGTGTCTTCCTCTTCTGAAAGAGAACATTTTAATCAAAATAGAAGATGCTGCTAGAATGAAAGCAGAGTTGCCATCTCAGACAAGCTTAAGACACATCTGCCCAAAAAAGCAACGTACTTAGTAGTTAATGCATCTCCTCCAAAAATACAATACAAAACAAAACAAAAGCAAAAAAACCCAAACCCAAACAAACTTCATACCAACGGGCTGATCACTTCCTAGAGCTCCAAGAGGGCACATCAGTTTTGGAGTCTAGGCCTTTGCTCCTTCTATGTTCTCGTAAGTTCCACGCCATCCTTCAAGACCAGCCCAAACCCATTCATATCCACACCTAAAACATTCCTGCTTTTCTCAGAACCAGTTATCTATAAACCGAAAGAGCACTTATTAAATGGATAAATGCAAGACAGCTCAGAGATATCACACCCTCTTTTAGTGTGAATGTGATTAAGAGTTACAGCTACAAGTTACATTTCATCCCTTGCATGTGAACAATATAAGCTCAAAGAGCTTGGCAGACTCTCCACCACCAGCCTGCAAGCAGTCTTTAAGCCCATTCCCATCTCACCATCCAGGTAGTCCATTTTTATGTAAAACAAAACTTAAATGAATAAAAATAAGAAAAATCTACCGTGCCTGGTTATAATCATATACTATATTCCAAAGACTTCTGATTTATCTAGAATAAATAGATAGCAATCAAACAAAAGCAAAGACCAACCAATAACACATCCCTGTAATTTTTAAGGACTTAGGAGACAGGAGACTGAAGGAGACTTCAAAAATGCAGTGTTTCATTATGTTCTCACTTATGCAAACAATCAAGCAATGATGCAAATACCAAATCAAATATGGGGAAAAAGTCCTCTGAGAAAAGCCCACCAAGTTGATATAGTGGATTCAATTCCATGAACAAATTTTAAAGAAAGACACCTTGCTAAGACAACCAATACATTAATTGTGAAAGCATAAATGACACACAATGGTCAAAGAAAGAAAAAACTAGACTCTTAGGGTGGAAAAACCTTATAATGAACCAACTCCCTCACGTTATGGATGAAAATGACATGCCTAAGATCACAAGGCTAGGGAACCTGTCTTGTGAACACTTACTGCTGATTAGGTTCGGTTTCATTCTGTTGGGTAGAATTAAAGCTCTGCATGGCCTGTACTTCTTCCTCCTCCTCATCCTCACTAGAGGCCTCTTCTGCAGCATGATTAGACCTTGGAGGAGGAGCAGTGGCAGTGCCATCTGCCTTCTGGATTGATGGCTTCTGACAGATGTATTTAGGGTCTCTTCCAAGATTACAGATTTCTTCAAGTAACTGAAAGACACAGGAAATAGATTATTTATTAGTAAATAAGAAATGGGGGACAACTGACATTTTTGGAGCATTTTCTATGTGTTATACACAGAAGTGCCAAAACACTTTATATACATGTATATATGTATGTATGTATGAATCATACATCACTTCTGGAATATAGTCATCAATCCTATTTTACAAACAATGGAACTGAATTTCTAAAGTTAAATAACTTGTTCAGGGTCACATAGATGTTACGTGACTGAATGACTAATCTGACTCCATGTCCTAATTCACAAGAACCAGGAACTCATACACTATACAGGCAACTGTCAGGGATACTAAATGTGAAAAAAAAATCAAGAAACAAAGATCAGAAAAATTACATGCTTTTACAAATAGAAGCTAATCCTGGCAACTTATTAATATCCTATAGAAGAAAGCAATACTTAAGTGACTATTGGGGGAGGGGGAAAAAGGACCAACCCAAGGACATGGAGAAAATAAGGTAGACACAATCTTCTTCTAGGCCTAGCCCAAGAATCCAAATGACCGCTGGTAGGCCAAATTTTTTTTTCCCTTAAAACCCCCCTTATCGGGCGCCTGGGTGGCTCAGTGGGTTAAAGCCTCTGCTTTCAGCTCAGGTCATGATCTCAGGGTCCTGGGATCGAGGCCCGCATTGGGCTCCCTGCTCAGCGGGGAGCCTGCTCGCCCCACCCCCCGCCTGCCTCTCTGCCTCCCTGTGATCTCTCTCCCTCTGTGAACTAACTAACTAACTAACTAACTAACAACAAAAAAACCCCCAAAAAAACCCTTATCTGCTCTCTCATGCTCATGGTCAGCCTTATCACTTCCCACCTTGATGATCGCCGTGGTTGCATCTGTTTTGAGGGTGGGCTGATGTCTCATGAGCTCATCAACAGCACTCCCCAGGTTAGATGCAGTATCCCCTTAAAAGAAAAAATGAACTGTTAGAAAGACTGAAGAAAAAAGAATTTCAGCTATCTTCTCTGCCAATGCGGAGGAAAGAAGAAACTGAGTTGGTGGTTGTAATTTTCTAATGCTATGTTTTCTCAAATGAATTCATACCAACTTCTCAAAGTAAACCACTGGGGAGGAAGAAGAAAACCCCATCAGTCTATTGAGCATATTTAAAAACAACCACGTATACTACATCCTACCCTGGCAATCTGTACTGCCAAGATCTGAACTAGTATTGTAAAAAGAGAGAGAAAAGAAAAAAGCATAAACCATTAATCCTCTGGCTGTCCCAATAAAGAATGACAATGGCTAGAATGCTACAGTGGTGGCTGAAAGGACAAAGCACACTTGTGGAAACTGGATTCTTTCTAGAGCCCTACCTTCTCACTATTTCTCAATAATATGGCCTCAAATACACTGAGAAGGAAATCCATTCATTTGTGACTATTTTGGGGACTTGGATATTAGAATAGAAGATTACTAAGATCAATACCTCAGGACTCTGTATCTCCTGTTGCTACAGACTAGACAGTGGATCTGGAAATATACTGCCCCTAATACCCGTTTCTCACTAGCACCATGACAGTACATCTAACAACGAACTTTAAGAGTCTGAGGAACACCACCCCTTATTTGCACATCCAAAGGTCGTTGGGAGCAAGTCCTCGGCCTCTCTCAAGCTCTGGCCACTGAGGCATCAAAGTGGCACAGAATGATGACAGGTGGAAATTTGAACTCCCAAGGAGACCCTTTTCCCCTTGTGTCAGACTCCAAGCCCTATGTGACCTTGCCCCCAAGATCTCCACTGGATAATTCCTGCTCCTCTCGGTAATCCCACTGAGGTAGCGGTGCAGTGCAGGTCTCGCCTCCTGAGAGTCCACCTGGGAATCCAGGCCTGCCCCTAACCCAAGAGGAGGGGGGGCAGCCTCTGAGAGTCACTCTGCTACAGTTCAGCTTCTGACCCACCCAAATGCTAGAGCCAACTGGAACATGAGAGTATGGCCTGGAGGTACCACCTAAAGATCTGGAGCCACTCACGACACCTGGGAACGAGATCTGGTCCCTTCGGTGGCCTAGGAAATAGGTTTCTACGGCCAAAGTCTGGTTTTCCCAACAGTTGTACAAATTTGGATTAAAACTTTGAACTTCTGAAAACACACACACACACTGAACTGTTGAGAAACATGAAAATATGAGTAGCGGATAGGGGTGAAGTAGTCTTTTCTACCTGCAATATGATGTATATAATGATATAGTAATAACTATAGTGATAATTCCCATTAAGCTTAGCACACCTAGCCAGAGAAATGATGTGAGGTCAAGAAAGGGTTTCCTTGTCAATCGGTGGCTCATTAATCATCTAAAATCTTGGTACAACAGCAAACCAATTACTGCAAGGTAAATCCTGGTGACTTACCAAGAGGATCAGAACTCCTCCTCCTTCGCATGGCTGGGAGGTAATCTGGAGACAGAAGAACTTTGAAAAGACGTTCAAAAGGCTGGCACTGTACAAATGACTGAAGACCTCGAGCATTTAAGCAGAGTGCACTGAATACATTTGGGAGGGAGCCAAGGACTTCACGGGTAGCAGGAACCTAGAGAGAAGATCAAGTGAGTTTGAAGACCTCTAAAAGCATGCAGGTGTAGATGCCACAAAACTTTGACCAGGCTATTGCAGAGAGATAATAGGGGAGGGGTATATTGTAGGAAGGGGCATATTATGGGGAGGGGTATGCACAGAGTTCTTTACAGAGAAACAGTAAAGGACTCACATCTTTGATAAGCAGTGCATGAAGCATGACATCTGTTAATCCATTGTCCTGGAGTGAGGAGAGCAGTGATGGTTCTTGAAATACAAACACAGTCACCACTTCAGTAGCTAAAAATGATGAGAAATAGGAGAAACTGAGATTTTTCACAGGTATTAATAACAAAACTTCAAAGGCTTAAAAAAACATACTCAATGTACAACAATTTAAATACTTGTACTTACTCTGATATGAAAGCTCCTAATATTGTTCCATCAGAAGATCACTATTAAGAATTAGGTGACAAACCTTCAAGATTTTTATGGGCAGTGTATAGGTATAATGATAATTAATAATATCATATTGAATACTGAAAAATATACCAAGAGAGTAGATTTCAGGTGCTTTCCTCACATAAAAAAGGTAACTATATGAAATGATTTGTTAATTAGCTTCATTATAGAAATAATTTTACTATGTATACTAGATCATGTTCTACATCTTAAACATATATAATTTAAGAAATACATATAAATGAAAAAAATTAAGATTTTAGGAGCCTATTTTTACATCAATGAGGTTACACTGCTACATAACCTGTTTCTTTTAAATTATAATATACACCATATATTCTCCTTTTTCTTTCCCTATCACTACACTACAGTTCATTCAACTGAATGGCTGCATACCATTCCACTAAATACATTAACCACTGTGGATATAAACCAGTCCACAATTATGAGAACTGATGAACCGAAAAACACATCCTTTGTTTAAAATGCAGGGAAAATATCTAAGATGGGGGGGTAGTTTGCTGCATTGAAGTGAATGTAAACAACTGATGGAATGGACAAAATTTCTTCTCAAAAGCCTTTTAGCAATCTTAAAATACCATTAGCAATGTTAAGAGTTTGTAGGTATGTAATCTGACCAATTTTGACAATATTTAACATGGGCTGTAGAGACTGTTATCAGTGCTCAAGAGGAAATCAATGCATTCATTAAAGGTAACTAAAAGTGAAGCTAGAAATAACAAAAAACGATAGCATTTAATGAAACTGCAAGCCAAGAGGACAAATAATTAAAACCTATAACTAACCCTCTGAAAAGACTGAAAAAGCTTACAAGCTTATGGGAAATTCAAGAAAAACAAGCAATATATTAGCAATGAAAAAAGGAGATCTAACCAGATTCAGAATAAAAAAAAATTCTTTTACAAGCTGTATGGTAACAACTGAAATGCAACGCTTTTGTAAGAAAATGTCGTAACAATTTAACTCTCAAAAAGTGATAGCAATGCAGCCTAGCCTAATAACCACAAGAATTTTTAAAAGTAAAAATACCAAGTAACAGGCACCAAACCAACAGTTTTATTATTTTTTAAAAAGATTTATTCATTTGTCAGATAAAGAGAGAGTGTGTGTACACAAGCAGGGGGAGAGGTAGGCAGAGGGAGAAGCAGCCTCCCTGCTAAACAAGGAACCCAATGTGGGACTTGATCCCAGGACCCTGGGATCATGACCTGAGCCGAAGGCAGACGCTTAACAGACTGAACCACCCAGGTGTCCCTAAAGTGACAGTTTTAGATGTGAGATTATTAAACCTTCTAGGAGCAATTAAGACAAGGCTTCCCAAACTCTGTATGAGATTTAAAAATTTTGATTTTAAAACCTGACAAAGGGGATGCATCTACTCCAAATGTCATTGAAATGGGCAAATATATCACAATTACCGGGACCAACAGTTGTCAATGGCCTTTGGGACTTCTAAATGGACTATAAACTTATGGAAAATATAAGCCCTTTTTTAGGTTCTTACTGGTATATAATAGTATCTTCCATAGACTTTTTTAAACAAATGTCTAAATTACAAGAGGTTACTAAAATTGAGTATTCATAAACTAAAATTAGTGTTCTACTAGAGCTTACTAAGACATCGAATCTGTTATTTTACCATGGTCTAACTATAATGCTATGTCATAATGCTACTGTGCAATGGGACAGTTTAAACCCTCTTTTAAAATTAACAGATGACCAAATATTACAATTTTAAAAAGGAAACACAAAAACCAACTGGCTCCATATGGAACCTAGCAACTGACTCCTAAGTTAACTCTTAAAAAACTAATGATAAAAATCACATCCTAGAAACTACAAAACCCATAAAACAGCAATAATGTGTTAAGACAAAGGGTCCCTTAATAAGGAAATAGTTAGAAATTTACAAAGATTGTAAAAAAATTAAAAATTTGAAACTGCAATAGACATCTTGAAAGACTTATACAGAGAAATTCGCACAGAAAGTGATGGGAGATCAACATGGCAGGTGTACTAGCTATACAATAGGATTTCCGAGAGAGAATATATAAGTTAAAAGGAACCAAAGGAATTTTCCTGAAGCAAGAAAAATTATCAGATTTTAAAAAAGGCCTAACCAAGTGCTAGGAGAGAATACTGAAAAGAAACAGAACTAAGTATGTCCTGGTGAAATTTGTAAACTCCTAGAGTAAAGGGAAAATGAAGTTATCTACAAAGGAACAAGAACCAGTTTAACATCATGGTTATCTATAATATGTAACATTAGAAGAGAATGGAGAAATGTCCACAAAATTCTGAAAGAAAAAGAAGTATAACACTTTAAAAATTACCCAAAGATGTACGTCAACAAAACTAAAACATCAATCAGAAAAGTCAAAAAAGGACAAAGAAAATGATGAGAAAGGGGTGACATGAAGGCAGGTTGAACATCTTACCTTGTCCAGTTTGGCAGAAGGCAGAAGGCAGAGTAAGAAATTTTTAAAGTTTAGATGTCAATAAAATATATGAATAACCATTACAAAAAAAGGAGTAAGAAAACTAGTGTAAGATTCAGAATATGAAAAAAATTAACATAAGACACAAGACTTTAAGACAAAGAAAAACATATTGGTGATCACAAAAAATACATTAACGCAGAAAATTCTTCCTTTTAAGATAAAAAGGCACAATACTTTAATAAATCATTCTGCTGAAAACAACTAAAAGCTGGGTTAAACACCTGAAATATCTTTTAAAATGTGAAGAGCAAAGTAAACTACAGTTAAAATGTCCAAAATAAGTCAAAAAGTGAACTCACAGCGCCTGGCTTTTGTCTTAAAAGCACCTTCCCTGAATAGGAAATCCAGTAGAAAGGGAGTGCATTTATGTTACAGAAGGCAGTAACCCTAATCACATGTGATGGAACCTGCTGGAAAGTTGCTGCTTTCCAACCCATGACCAGGTCACTCCTGATAACTCTTCAAGAGTTAGCCCAACTAGAGAGCAGAGTACAGTCATTTTGGCACTGGAGGACACCACAATAAAGGTATGACACTGTTCATATTTTTATAGATTCCCGGATGGTAGCTACTTGGGTAGCCTTAGTGGGTCTTTGGTCGATGGGCTCAAAAGTTACTGCATTCAGTATCATGCTCTATCAGGCTTTTTCTATTGGAAACACATTGCTGCTCAGATTTTGCGTACTACAACTGAAGTCTGATGTCTGAACTCATACCAAGTCTGCCACACAGAAAACTCATTTTTATGCCACAGCTGACTAATTTATTCACACTTCTCAAATAAGCTCAAATATTACTCCCTGACCTCAGCTCAACAGGTCCCATGAGACCTCCAGCGATCACACTCTCCAGACCCTTAAAATTTGGGCTCAGTGCCATAGCATCCAATGCTACTGGCCCTGGCCCAAACTCTAGCATACCAATGTGATCTTTGCACTCTGTCTTGCCATTGGCATCATGGTCAATGGGAATCCATACAAAGGGGTGAACACTCCCTCTCTGGCAAATTAATTTTATTGAGCCACTGCCCCAATTTGCTGGTGCAAGTTACTATTCCCTCACAAAGATTTAATGTTATACAAGCCTGTTCTTGGTCTATCCTTCCTGCCATTCTACTGCTGACACTTAATATAGGCCTCACTAAATGTTAGTTCCCTTTTAGTTTTCAAATAACTCTGACTCTAATGTGGCTACACATTTTATTCATTCAGTCTGGGCAATGCCAATAAAAACAAGGAATCACCTTTAGATTTGTCTTATCTGCAGAGAGAAGACCTAACACAAAAACATAATAGCCTACTTAAGGGCATGCTCTTAAATTAAAAAAAAAATGGACAATGGTCTCCTAAATGGGTCTCTCTTTTAACCACTTTATCTTTCCTGAACTCTCAACCTTTTGTGTGCCATCCTAACAAAATATAACAAGGACCTCCCCATTCCTTTTCTAGCCATAAAAGGAATGCTTTCCATGTATAAATCTGTAATACCCAAACAGAATCCCTTCTCACTTAATGACACTGCCCCTTTTTGATCTTGGTGCAACTTATGCTAGATCTTGGTACTTCTATTCAGAGTGGGTAACAGAATGGGGTCCACTGAAAATTGAGGGCCTTTGCCCTTTCAGACTAGTCTGTATGTCACAAAAAAGGTCTCTGTTAAAGTCTTTTCCCAGTATAATAGTTTTAAACGTTCACTAATCAGAGTTTCCTCTTTGTAAGAAATGGAGGACGTGCCTATTCCCACACCTACAATTGTATGGTTCTTCTAAAAAGGAAAGGAAGATCTTAAATTAGTTCCAAGTACCAACATTCTTAAGGAGGGATGCCAGCTCTGGATATACCCTATTACAGAGATAATGAATGGGAAGCCACTACAGGATCTGGGATAACAATGCCTGTGACTTCCATAAATAAATGGACACCTCCATCATGCCAAGCCTACAGATTATCAACAGTTCTGAAAATATTATGGAACTCTCTGGTTCTGGTTGGCCTAGCAATGCCAGATTTGGTTCATGGCCTGCATCTGGGAGTCTACCATTCCAACTCAATGCCAAACTCCTTGGACTCCTTTATGCCCATGCTGTGACCTCAACTGTTTGGGGATATTTAATCAGTCCATAGCTTCCTATAAGAAATTTTAACTCCTAGAGACAAAGGAATACTGAAAATCACTTTTGTAATTATTCTCAAATGTATGAAACCTTCCATCCAAGTTTTGGGGTTAGGCCGGGATGCCCATCAATCCAGTATCCTAGATGACAATTTTAGCACAATTGATAGATAGTCCCAGCCTCCGTGGTGACAGCCCCAAATGTTAACTGCCCCTGTAATGGGTGGCCACATCACTCATCACAATTCCAATGACCCCATCAACTGACTTTCCTTAATCTGAGTCTCACATTTCATTTTCCATTATTCCACCACCACTGCACCAACATTCCCCATCTTCCTCTACCTGAAAGACAATATTTATATAGCGGTAACAGAGAATGTCACCTGAGCACTAAAACTCTAGCAATATTAACAGGTACCCAAGCTCAGGCAATCAGTTACACAAATAACTCTTGTCCCCATGGGCTGTCTTCAATATTCATATTGACTATCTGCCACCCTCTCTGGTTAACCAGTCCATAACAACCATCATGGTGTTGGCATCAGCTAGTCTAGGAACAGAGCACAAGCAGACTTAAACAGGAAGCAAGAGAAGAAAAGGCAGCTGGGGAAATTAGAAAGGGATATAGTTGGGTATAAAAGTGGGGTAGAAGAGTCAGAGGTTGAATTTGGAAAGTCAGAATCCTTACGTGGTTGGTTTTAGCACAGAATTGTTGCAGCAGGACAGCACAACCTCACCAGATGCTTCCTTACTGACTTCTTCATGCCTTCCTAGCCTTCTCTACCAATCCAGAGTCGAGACAATGATGCCCCTCTTCTTGAGACTATTTTGCCCTCGCAGGTCTGCCCTGATATAATTTGGCCACTAGAAACTCCACCCTCCATCCCCCTTGGACTACTGGATCTCCTAGGACACAACTCCTGTTCAGCAAGGTCATACACTCTACCCCACCAACTGCTCTCTTCTAGTCCATACGCCCTGACCTATGTCCTATGGGTATTTAGTATCCAGGTACCCTAGATCCAACCAGAATGTCTAGCTTGTTCATCAAGTCTTGCCACAAAAGGGAACACTGGTCTATCTTTTTATCTTTTATACTGGGCTGCATCACCACCTTTGGTGTAATGGGCACAAGATTAGGTGTTTTTAATTCTGTGACATAGAACCATGTTATAGAGGCTACCCAAACAATGGCACAACTCCTAGCCAATCACAAAACCAAAGGGCTCAAGCCTTAGAAGCCCTTAACGAGAGACAAAGAAGTCTAGCTGCTATAAAGATTGAAGGTGCCTGGGTGGCTCAGTTGGTTGAGCATCCAACTCTTGGTTTCGGCTCAGGTCATAATCTTGGAGTTGTAGTATCAAGCCTCGCATTGGGCTCCGTGCCCAGTGCAGAATTAGCTTGAGATTCTTTCCCCCCTTCTTCCCTCCCCACTACTCCACCTTCCACTTGTGCATGGGTGTGTACTTTCTCTCAGATAAATAAGTAAAATCTTAAAACAGATCAGTATTAAACTACTGTTATTTTAAGGTGACGTTTATGCCTTAAAGGGAACTTCCTGCTGCATGTGGGTCAAAAATACAGGTAAGGTATCCAGAATAGTTAAATAAAACAAAAAAATAAACAGCCAACTACATTAAAAAATGTGCCAAGAGATTCTCAGACCCCCATTAATTTCTTCTCCTGGCTGTCTCCTTCTGGCTAGGGTGAAAGGCTCTACATTATCATTTATGGAGCTATAATAATAATTGTAGGCCTAATTATTTCGAGTTAGTTTTACAAATTTGGTCCCTTTCAAGTACAAATTATTTACAGGAAACCAGAAAGGTTATTATGCTAATTCAAACAGCAAGGATGAAGTAAGACTCTAGAGGAGAATTCTGACCTCCACTATGTTTGCTTTAGTGCTCTAAGTCTCATTTCTGGCTTCCTGTGTCATTCTGAGGGCTCACCTGCTCTCCGCCTCAACCCCATAAGCACAACATGTTCTCTTGCTGCCTCCTTTAAATTTCCCCTTTGTAAGATGCCAGTGTACTTGCTTTTCTCTGTTTTGGGGCTTTCTCCCATAGAGAGCCACCCTTCTTCCCTGCATCTTAACTTGGGACTTCTCCACCTGTGTAACAAATCTTCAATTGTATTAAAGAACTGCTGTCATGAGTTCTGCCATATGAACCTAACCTTGGGAGGGATGGAGCCCCACATCTGGCTCCCTGCTCGGCTGGAAACCTCCTTCTCCCTCTCCCACTACCCCTGCTTGTGTTCCTTCTCTCACTGTGTCTCTCTCTGTCAAATAAATAAAATCTTACAAAAAAAACTATTTGTAGATGAGAAGACTGCATAGAATATCTTAAGAAATTAACAAAACAATTATGAACTACTAAGTAGTTCATAAGAATTTAGTAGGATCACAGGGTACAAACTTAAAATATAAAAACCCAAATTTGTTTTAGCAAGGGAACAAGTACCTAAATTGTAGTAGCCAAAACTACTCCCTCCAGATACCCCAAAGTATTAAAAAAAACATGTGCTACTGGTACAAGGATGTTCTAGTTCTACAACTCCTGCTACATTCCTTTAGTTTTAAGGAGAATTCTAGAAACTGATGTATCTCACTGTCCTGAATACGTATGGCACTCAATAAATGACAATAAAAATGAGGTTTTGGGTGCCTGGGTGGCTCAGTCGGTTAAGCCACTACCTTCGGCTCAGGTCATGATCCCAGGGTCCTAGGATCGAGTCCCGCACCGGGCTCCCTGCTCCGCAGAGAGCCTGCTTCTCCCTCTCCCTCCTGCTCTGCCTACTTGTGCTATCTCTCGGTCAAATAAATAAACAAAATCTTTTAAAAAATGAGGTTTTAACAACAGCAATACGCAGAATATTGCCAAAATAAATTTGCATATTTTTTTACAAATAATTACAAAGTACCCCCCCCAGCTTCCCAAACTGCATTTTCTACAGCGAGAAACTATTTTCTATATTACAGTTTGTGCATCTGACATTCAATCTGAAGAATGGAAACCATTCTGATTGAATTTTCCAGACCAAGATGAGGGACTAACCACTGAATAAAAAGACATGCTTCTTATCACACTTGCAATGTTAAGTACAGCACAAATGTACAATATTACTTATCACAAATGACTTTTAATATACTGCTTATAGAAGGTATATTTGGCATTCAAGAAATGGGTATTTGAAACTGAATTCTGACCTTTCTCTATTTCATCACCAGTTAGAACTACATAACTACAACTACATAACACAGTGGACAAATGTGGACAGCAAAATCGTGTAAGGATATAAAATATACAGAGAACTCTGCCAGGTTATTCCAGTTTGGTATAACCAACTATCAATACCACTTACCTAGGAGGAAGAGTGATGGGCCATAGTATTCTGCATTACTGATGATGTGCTTCAGGGAGGTAGGGAGAGAACCATCCATCACTAAGAGAAAAGAAAAGTGAACATCAAGGAGAATATGATCAGTCCAGAAGTAGTTTGATAGGTAGAGATGATGGAACAATGTATTATATATACCACCACTGTGGTAAAGAAACTCCTGTGTTGATTCCAGTCTAATGGTTTCTACTTATCTCCTCCTCATATTTTATTATTTATTCCTTGTCCATGAAATAGCCTCTTAACAGTGGGTCAAAGAACAAGAATACAGACACAGACAAAGTGGAGTAGCAGGCTGGAAGTGAGCACAGAGTCAAAAAGCTGAAAAAGGAAAAAAATAGGTGAATCATTATGAAAATAGCTAGAGAATCCATAGGTCTAGGAAGTGACACTAAAAGACTAAAAGCTATTCAATATGGCATGCCTTTTCTTAAGCCTGTCTTATAAAAAGAGTACCATCAGTATCAAAAGAACTAATCTTTGGAGAGAGTCAAACATCCTTCAGGAAAGAATTTAAGATCAAATACCATGTCGTATGCCATCTGAGAAAGCAGGGTCTTGAATGGCTTTCTTGAGGAAATTCAACATGGATTTGAGAAGTGCTGCTCTTTGTGGAATACACTGGACTCCTGGCAAGGGAAAAGGATGGAGGATTACACTGAGTTCACCATTAGACCACAATGAGTAGGCACATAAAACAAATTTTTAAGAGAAGCATATACACTATATGAACACCAGCAGATATTCGAGATGAGATCTCTGGATGTTGGGAAAAATACTTACTTACTAAGCTTTGAAAATGGGGAAAATAAATCACCAAGGACTACACAAAACTAATATTAAAATGAAAAGATTGAAGTAAAAGTGCAAGTAAAGAGATTAACTCTGGGTTCCTCGGTTCCTGTTTTAGGTATTATCTGCTAACATGGCCGCTTTGATAAAATAATCAACGTGTGAACAGTTGGAAAACTATTAAATGCTATGAAATAAGTGTTAATATGAGAAAATGGATACCAGAATGGCAAAGTACCATGCAAAGTCCTAAGAAGCAAACCTCCAAATGTATCACTAAAGCTGACCCCAAAGTACCTCCTTGACTAGTTTAGTAATTCAGTGTGAAAGACTGTATCTACTTGTCTACCCACCAGGACGGGGGCCAGGGCCAGAGCCAGAAGAGATGCTAGTGCTGCTGGTAGAACTTGACGCCCTTAATTCAACATCTAGCCGGTGCTCCACAGAGATGGATGAGCCTGGACTACTTTCCATAGTCACATCTGTAACTAAAGTAAAAGTTATGATGAAACTTGTTAGAATAAAAGCACCGCCAAAAAAAATGATTGAAAAAAATTTTTTCATTAAGGTGAGATAAATGATACAAAAATGGTGAAAGATAATATTGAAACCCGAAATAAAAATGTAAGCTTTCCACAAACAAACAGAAAGGTATTTAACAGCACTAGTTATTTAAGAAATGCAAATTAAAAACAATCCTTCAAAAGACATCCCTTTCAGTATTTCTCACCCACCAAATGTGGGAGGAAAAACAGTGGTTAAGTAAAACATGCAATTTCACACACTACTGGTGGGTAGCAGACTGTAGGTAAAGCTTTTTCTAATTTTAATGAAGTACAAGAGATACATAATTACTTCTTACAATTTATAAAATACAGTAAAGCTCCAATAGTAATAAACCACTGCTTACATTTCAAAATACTTTCTTCCAATCTTTTTATACATACACAAACATACATACTTGTGCCTACTTACATACAGGCAGCACAAACTCCGTTTTGTAACCCTTTTATAGAATATAAAATTTCCTCTACAAATACATTAGAATCCCCTGAATTGGTTATTAAAAATGTGATTTCCTGGGATGCCTGAGTGGCTCAGTTGTTCAGACAACTTGTTTTCAGCTCAGGTCATGATCTCAGGGTTGTGGGATCATGCCCCAAGTAGGGATCTTCACTCAGCAGGGAGCCTGCTTGAGATTCTCTCTCCCTCCCCGTCCCCACCCTCTGACTTGTACACTCTCTCTAAATAAATAAAATCTTAAAAAAAATTTTTCTAAATGTGGATCTTCCTGGTCTTCACTTAACACACTTCTGCATCAAACGCTGCAGATGGGGTCTACAACTTTTTAAAAATTTTATTTATTTTATTTGAGAGAGAAAAAGCAAGAGTGCAACAAGTGGGGGGGGGTGGCAGGGAGGGAGAGGGAGAGAGAATCTCAAGCAGACTCCACAATGAGCACAGAACCTGATGTGGGCCTCAATCTCATGATCCTGAGATCATGACCTGAGCTGAAATTAAGAGGTGGATGCTTAACCAACTGAGCCACCCAGGCACCCCTGAGATCTATCTTTAGCAAGCACTTTAATTTGTTCTTATGCATATTCAAGTTTGACAACACCTGACTTATAATAAACAGTGAGGCTTTTAAATAGTCTTCTATTTAGTAGATGTCACATTTTAATCAACACTCTGGGATCTCGCCCATTAACTCAAATGCCAGCTTGCCCACAATAATCCAGAGAGAAACTGGATAAAAGTGTTTCTAGGGGCAACAATGCATGTAAATAACTGTGTTCAGGAAAAACAATAGAGAAAAAGAAACAGCATCCTATGGTATTGAGTGTCAAGAATGAAAGCATTATAAATTCTAGTACCTTTATCATAAGCATGATAACAGATTCATGTAATGACATCTGGGTCATCAAGGTAAGAATTTAAATTCTAAGAAAGCTGTTTTGGGGAATGTTTTTTTTGCTTTTATTACTATTATCATGAATTATGCATGGGGGACAGAGAGATTAAAAAAACAGAATACACGTGATTATGCACACAGAGATTAAGAGTATCTGGTTGTCTAGCTTTTGACTTTATGATTTAAAATATGTTCCCTATTCAACAACTTCTTCACCTCTCCTCTTCCTTCTCAAAATAGCCTGACAGTTTTGTAAGGTCCCATTTTAGAGTCTACATTCTCCTTATCTTTCTCAAACACATATTTAAACACCTACAATATATCAGGCACTGTTGAAGATAGAGCAGTGAACAAAACAGTACCCTGATCTCATGGAGCTTACATTTTAGTGGGACTAGGAAGATAATTAACCAATACTTAGAAAACAGTTATTACGTCTTGAAATAAAACAATATCCTATAGAGTGACTGTGGCGCTCTACTGCAGCTCTACCATCTGCTTCACCTTCCATTGCTATTTCCAACAACTTGTGCCTCCTTTTATAATTATCCTCATGAAAAACAATATACAAATTACTTATGTAGAAAAACAGTTTTGTTGCTGAAAATACACACTTAAGTCACTTGTGCACTTTGGTATTTATGAGGAGGAAGAATGAAAATTGGGGTTGGATGATAAGAAAATGCCAAATACAAAAATATTGACTTAGTAACTGTTAATTACCATCCATATCAGTTTCCATTTCTTCTCCTTCTTGTGTAGTACTGGGTCTCTGGATCTTTGGCTTGATCACGAATGGACATTCTTTCCGGCACAAATCTACTTCATGCTATAATCAAGGGAAAAGTACTAAGAAAATCCTACATGTATACCAGGAGTTAAAAATAATTATAATGAAAGAATGTCACAGGCAGATTATAAAACTGGTTTCTAAAAACAGAAAAGGGCTAAGATGGCTCTTTAGGGTTATTAAGATACTTCCTAGGTTCAGCTCTTACTGGGTATGTCTATGCCAAGTACTCCCTGTATAATAATACCTCAAGCCTATAAATGAAGATAGACAGTCCACTATGGGATTGAAAAGCTGCCATGTCCAGGTTGGTGATGAGGTCAACCACTCTAACAGCTCTGGTGACAAATGTTATCTGGTCTTGTTCATCGCCAAGAAACTTTATGACCTATTGAGAAAAAAAAAAAGACAAAGCCAATCAAAAGGAAAGACACAGAACTGCAAATAATGTATTCTTTTGTTAACATGCAGTCTAGGGTCTCAAGGAAGCAAGTACAGTGTGGGAGGAAAAAAACAGGTGTTTGTCAAATGACAGCTCTATTACTTCTGGGACTCAACCTCTTGAGATAATGGGGACATAAAATTACTTTTCAGGATTAAATATTCAGGACGAAAAAAGCTGGTGTCCAGTGCCAAGCACACAGTAAAGCCTATTACCTTAATAGCACAATTTACAAAGTATCTTTACATATTTTTTCTTTAGGGTAAAAGCCTAAGGTCATGATAATTTATGGCTAGTCTTGACTAGTACCTGGAGCCTCCTGACTCTCAGACCATGCTAGACTATGATCAACTCTTAATAGTGGAGATAACTGCACTTAAAAGTTGTTAATGAGATAGGTTAACTAGAATGCCAAACTAGAAAAATTAAGAATAACATTTTCTGGGTAAGCTTTCTTATGCTATCTGCTCTCACTGTTAACCATTCCAAACTTGTAATTCTATACCTGCTCTTAGTTGATTTCCCCACAAATGTATTTTTTTTTTTAAAAAAAAGCAGAGCACCTTCAATAAGGCTTCCATCATTCCACAGGAGACCAAGGCTTCACCACCAGCATCGTAGCTGGCCAGATGGTATAAAAAAGAGAAGAGAGCAGTGGCAAACTGGTGAGGGTATGGATCCATGGAAGGATCTATATGGGAGGTTGGGAGAGACAGAAAAAAAGCAAGCTCAGAATTTGATGTTATGACGGCAAGATGTTAAACAAAGACTGACAAAATCAAGGGTGACACTCTTCTTGCTACCTAAAATAACAATCATCAAAACTTACCAATCATGGCCTGGATACAGTTCCGCACAAGTACAGGCAAAAACCCATGGTAAGAGGCAGTTCCAGTACAGTCGATAATACTGCTGAGTTTGGGAGTTCTCTCCAAGTGGACAATTGATGTTAATGTTCGTAAAGAAGCAGCTTTAATCTCCTATGAAAATGGAAGGTAAACATGTGATATATTAAATAAGAAGCTGATGACTGGGGACACCTGGGTGGCTCAGTCAGTTAAGCATCCAATTCTTGATTTTGGCTCAGGTCATCTCAAGGTTGTGAGATTGAGCCCCGCGCTCAGGACAGAGTCTACTTGAAATCCTCTCCCTCTTCCCCTCCCCCTACTCGCTCTAAAATAAATAAATAAAATAAATCTTTTTAAAAAAAGTAGATGATTGGACTAAGTTGCTAATATCCAGAACTCAAAATTAAAATCATTCTACTGATAATGGTTTGGGGTAAATGGAGGTCTGTTGAGAATATTAGAAATCCAGCCCTTAACTCTGTAGCTAAATATCCAAAGAGGAAGAAGTAAAAGAACCTAAATCCCCTCTTAAGGTTCATTCTAAACCCCTGAGAGAAACCAAAAGGAAAATAAAGAGAATACATGAGCCTGACATACACAGAAGAATATTAATACTTACCATAAGCTGTTTATCTGTTATCTGAAGGACATCTACCAACTCCTCTATCAACCCATTATACAAGATACTGTTTGCTGACTCCTGCAAGGCATTGGAATACACTGCAAAAGGAGAAATAAACACTTTAGGCAAGAAGGCAGTGGTCAAGCCACTGCCTAATGACAAACCTTTGGCACCTATTGGTTCTGGGAAAAGATTCCCTTCCAACCAGCACTGGAGGGCAGAATCACTGAATTCTGGAAGATCGATCAAATATGGTGATAAGCCTTAAATACTCTCCAAACTGACAGGTTCTTCTATTAGTACTGGTTGTCATGAGCAAGGATTTTTGGGAATGGAAGTATGAAAAGAAAGTGAAGAGTTAATTTATTATAATATCACTACTTGATAGATTAACTATTATGCCTTGGATATAGACTTCCATTTTAGTCTCTTCATGTAATACTTCTGTTTTTCACTGGAAACACTTACATAGGCTGTAAAGAACAGAATTTTGGGCTATTGCAGACTAAGTCAGAAACTTGTAAATGACACTGTGGAGTAAAAGTTGAGAATGAGTATAATCTGCTTTCAATGAATCCTACACAGAGGTAATAGGAAAGTGCAAACTAATGGATTTGAGCACATTCGTTTAGTTAAACAAACATGTATCCATTAACGTGCCAGAAGTTACACAAGGCCTGAGTACAAAAAGAAGAGTATGAATTTCACTTCAAGAACTCATAGCTTCAAAGAGGAGCAAAACAAGTAATAACATAACTAAAGCTGGTAATATTAACAGCAGCTATCATGCCATACCTTCTAAGTGCCTAGCCTGTGCTAGATGCTTTATAGGTTTTCCCTTAATCCTTGTATCAGCCTATAAGGTAAGTGCTATCCAAATATTAAATGAAGAAACTGGTCAAAAGCATAAACATGTCATAAACAATCATCTGCAGAATCCAGATGAGAGCCCAGGACAGATTCCAAAATCAGTGTCCTTTCCATTCTACCACTCTAAAGTAAAAGTAAAATGCACAGTACTGACGTCTTAATGAGTATCTTCTAACTTCAAGATTGTACTACTGATGGGACAGAAAGGGAAGATGAAATGGCAAGAGGATGAACAGGGGCCAGGAGAGAGGACTACCTGAACATCCATCTAAAAGAAAAAAGGCCAAAATCAAGACTAAACCCAAGTGATACATCTGTAAGTACTATACTGTTTTCTAACACATTAAGGAGCTCAAGAATGATGAATATAGGGAACATTAGAAATGCAGGCAATTTTACAATTTAACTTGCCACCTAGATAACGACAATAAGCCTCACAGCAATAAAGACACAGATGAAGCTCAAAGGAAATCATGTCTAAATTGCCTCATCAGGGCCTGTTAATTATAGTGTTAAGTCTCTTACCTAATATAGATATTGCATGCAGCCTGGCTTGAACAGCTTGCAATCGTTTCCTGTGATTAGAAAAGCCATGGGCCAGCCGTATGTGTGTAAATAACAGCATCTGTAGAAATATAAGACCTAAATTAGGAAACCAATGAAAACGGAGAATGTACTTTCTGAGGGCTAAATCTTACCTATTGGGATATTTGGTAAAATGGTACAGTGATAGTTCTTGGCAACAAGCTGAAGACATTTGGCAGAGTTCTGATTGTTACTAATCAAATCAAATATTTTATCACCATAAGAATGACCAGAAAAAACACAACTAAATGTTTTCTCCTTTCATATGTAAAGTGTTGAGATACTAACACTCCATTTGCATGATGAGTAAAAGCAGCTTGTCTTTCTCAAATTCTCATAAGAACCTAACTAGGAAGTTAGTAGGTGTTGGCCTCATAAAAGATGAGGAAACTAAGGCTCACAGATCTGACTCCTTTCTTTTTGATATGCTGTCTCCCAGCCAGCAAGTATCATTAATCTACATGGATAACAACCCACACCCTTTAGATAAATATTAGGACCTATCATACCTGCTTGTCCTTAGGAATGCTGTACATTTTGGTAAGAGATTCCATGATTTCAGAAGGGCTTTCTGAAATCTACATTAGAAAAAAAAATTGGTTAGGAACAAAAAGTAAACTGAACGTTAGGAAACTAGCCAACAGTCAAAGATTTCTCTTACCTTGTCAAGTTGCTCTATGTGAATATAATGTAGTGTGTTACTAGTTGTCTGAAATTAAAAAGACATAGTTGTTAAGAAGTCACTGTTAATACCTTAGCTTGCCTTTCCATAAGACTAAGAGAGAGCTGTCTGAAAACCAAGATGTCACCCTAGGTTGAAGCCTAACTGAATGCTCTTAAAAATCAAGGTAACTTTAGAGTCCCCCAAATACCCATTTTATATAAAGAATATTCTCAAGAAAGCTTCTTTGAAGACAACAGTATTAAAATATAATGCAGTCAGACACATTTAATATTCTTCCTTATCCCTTTTAAAAAGTTTTATTTTTTAATTGAAGTATAATTTAAATACACTGTTATATTTGTTTCAAGTGTACAGTATAATGACTCAGGCACTTCCACACATTACTCAGTGCTCATCATGGTAAATGTACTTTTTACATTTTTACATCTTTCCTTTATTATTTCACTCACCCCCCCTACCCACCTCCACTCCAGCAACCACCAGTTTGTTCTCTGTATTTGTCTGTTTTGTCTCTTTTCTCTTCCTTATCCCTATTTAAATCTAACTTAATTCCCACAGCCTCTACATTCATAGTGAGACCAAATCCATGAAAATGGTTTCCACTCTAGATATGCACTACAGCTGTTTTCAAGACACCATTAATCTAGAGACATTATTTATTATGCTACAGGTAGGGAAAAAGTCTATTCACCAAGCTACTTATAAACTGAATTTTAGTATCTCCTCAAAGAATATGGAATGACTAGATAATTGAAGCAGGACCTTGTAAGCAATATATAGACTTCTTACAAACTGGCTTAGTAGAGAAAACTGAGTGATCACTATCCATACTATTAAACTTAATGTTGGAATTCTCAACTGAGATGGAGAAAAATGCACAAGTCATGGAAGTGCCTCATAGAGGAGTCCTGTCTTTCAGTAGTTCCAATATAAGTAAGGTCCAAACCTATCAGAGCTGGGCATACAATGAGAAGCTGCTAGGTATGTTTAACTTGGGAAGGCAGCAATGCAGCTCAAAACCATTCCCTCGTTTAACTGAGGAGTCCTAGAAGTCAACTCCAGTTACAGTACATCATTAACTCTATCAGAACAATTCTGAATGAGACTTACCCTTTTCTCGATTTTGACCTCGGCCCCAGGGTCTGCATAGAATTCAAAGTGTAGTGTAGTTGCACTGGGTGGGTATTTCTGTGTATAAAGCACATGAAAGAATCAGGTACCATCTTCTCCCCAAATCTTCCTTCAAAGTCCTAACCATTTTGTCCAACTCGTTGTAGCAGCAGAATGAGCAGTGTAGTCAGCAGCTATAGTGCCTTCTTCACCCCTCGTCTTAGCAGAGCTCAGATATAACAACACAAAATCAGGAAGATGGAGCCCAGAGCTCCAAAAGCCTTCACATTTCTTACTTCTAAGTTATCAGTTGCCCTCTCTTTCAAGAGATTAATTCTGACTGTGGCTATTCTCAAGAGGAAAAAGAGAGGCAAGTCTGCCAAGCAATAGTAAGAATCCAAGAAAGGATGGAGAACAAATACAAGGGTCTAAGTACCAACTTGGGAATGGAAAAGAATATTTTTATGGGAACTTTAGTGTAGATCATCACCTTTTGAAATATTTTATTCAAACTATGCTTCATTAGTGTACCTTCTTAATTCTTTAAATACCCTTTCATACCATTCTACACCACTTCCCATGGTATGAAAATGTTTTTCTGCACAGGTAAATACCAAGTCAATATGAACCAGACCCTGACAACAAATCCACTTTAGAAAAGCAAAAACAAAATTAAGACGACAATAGCGTGCCCATTAAAATGAATCCTTAAAAGAAACCAGTAGCAGTGGTTGCCTCTGAAAATGGAGAATTATTGTATAATTAAATTAATTCCATTTATATATAAATTTTTTAAATTGAAAGAATTACTGTATACAATTTAAAAATTGCATGCATATGTATTTTAAAAACATGCATATATATTACTTCCTTTTAAAGTATACATATTTTTTAAAGTCTCGCTGATATATCAAATATCAATAAAAGGATGCGCGATTTCTTAACACAGACTAGGCCCAAGACAGACATCATACAAACTTAGTAGAGTATATCACACTGTTTTGAAAAAGGGTAAAGAACAAGCCTGATATACAAAAGGAGGCTCAGTATTAACCAGCTTTAAGATGAAAGTCATTTTCTTGTAATTAGAATTTCAAACTGAAAACTCTTTAAGATTTATGTAGCTTTATTAAACGGACAACGCTTACCTCCCGTACCACCCAATATTCACTCATATAATGCATACTAAAGAAAGTATGCCAACTAATGCAGTAATTTAATTTGTAGTCTTCTTTGACCAGAAAAAAACCCATTCTCCCAGAGGAAAAAGGCTTGCTAAGATAGATTCACTAAATTTCATCGCAGCTATTTGTCCTATACATGACAAACTGACAAAAACAGCAACATCAGCTGGGAAATATAGTTGCTTCTTAGCGCAGAACTGTTTTTAACAAATCCAACTGTGCCTTGTGGTTCCAAAACAACATAGAAGAAGGGAGGACGGCCTAACCTTTTAACCAAAGCATGGATGAAAAGTATAAGCAGGACAGGGCATGAGGAGTAATATGTAAAACACACAGAACATTTTAAGTTCTCAATAACCTTCGTGGCATGACTGTTCCCCAAGCATCCATTCTTAAAAACCATGTCATACTGTCCAGTTCCAATAGTTCCAGTGAGAGAATGAAAGCAAATACGCTTTCTGGGATTTTCCAACACTTTCAAACCTATTCACCAACTATAGCTTCCTACTCAAGAGCTGGGTATGAACATATTACTGTGTTTCTGAGATTCTTCCTACTGTCAGCACATTGAGGGCTCAAGCATTTCTAGACAAGGTATGTTATGTCTCAATTGAACTCAGGTTCTTCAAAGGTCCTGATTTGAGTGGCAACCTAATATACCATATATTCATTGTAAAGTAAGGCTCAAAAAGAGACCACACATAACTCTGCCAAAAGACGCCCATACCCCAGAGTTACTTACCATCATATGCAAGTCTCTGCAACATTCTGCAAGCCCAAAGCCATTCTCCTTTCCACCCCAGCTCTTAAAAAAGGAAAAAGACAGTATTAAAAGTAGCCCTATGTATAAATATTTAAGAGTATGTGGCTGCTTGGAATATGGCGTTGAGAAGACATCCACTGTGAAAGTCCAACAAAGAGAGGGAGCAAACAGAAGCGAGGACTTAAGACTCAAGGCAGGATGGTGCCTTGAGGTGATTTCTGCCTGAAGGTGATTTCTCCAATGAGATCAATTTTACTGTTCTGTGAGGATGTTACTGGGAAGAACATAAGCAACTACTGCATTGTAAATGCCTGCAGTCATACTTGCTGACAGGTCAGTCTTATCCCATCAGGCCTTCAGTACTATATTATACTTTCTATGCTTCCAGCCTGTTCACCTTCCTCACAACAGTGAGGAATCACATGCTCTACAGTCCCATTCTTAAACATGAACCAAACTGCAAAGCAGAAGACTCTATATTGGTTACTCCTCCTATACTCTGCCACCACAAAGTCTAAAAACTCATCAAGTACTAGCCCCTAAGGCAACGGAGGAAGAATGACTAAATTGTGCACTATTAACTGGCTACCAAACCCAAACCTCTAGCCATATATTCTTGCTTAATAAACTTGCCTGCATTTTCAATAGTGTTTGAGATATCATTTTTGCTTGATTCAGAATGCTCCCAAGGGTGAGGTGAACATTTGTTGAAAACATTAAATAGCAAATGCAATAATCCCTGTTTCATGGGACAAGGCATACAATTGGGTTAAACAGACAAACGGAAAAGCTTGGGGGAAAAAGGCTAGTGGAGAATAAGGGCTTGGAAAAGTTCCACAGACTGCTGGGAATCTAGAAGGCCACATGTATGCCCAAGGTTAAGCACATTCTCAGAAAAGACCTGAGAAGGCCCTAAGCTCCACATGCCTGGGTGATCATCAGGCTCTGTGCAAGTCACAAGTGAAGGCTAAGGCAAAGTTGTAAACATCTTGGTTAAGTAGTGAAGATATGAGTACTGCCACTGAAGATACTAACATACACTCAAAACCTACCTGTGCAAAGACTAGGGGGGAGGGAAGTATGTATTTTTTTTGTTCGGAAGTTTAAGGCAAATTACTAGCTAACCACTAAGCTAAGAGCATAGACTTTGATGATCACATAATTCTGAAATCAGGTCAGAAAAACCTAAAGAAACAACAACAAACCCTGGGGAAGGGTGAGAATTTGATTTCCAAAGTTGCTACATTATATTAAAAATGTCCATTATTCAACAAAAACACTATGAGGTATACAAAAAAACAAGACACTACAGAAGAAAGGAAAAAAAATAAATTACAGCAACATGAGCATGAGCAGTGATGTCAGCATGATGGCCAAAAAGTGCCTTTGTTGGAGCTGGGGAACCTAGCCCCATAAACCCAAGGATGGGGGGGGGCGTGGAGAGTCTCACCCATTTGCCTATTGGGTAATAGACCTAAAGACCTTGGTCCCAGCTACAGACCCTGCAGTGGCCTGTGAACCAGCTACAGCCACTCTGAGGAGCCCCAGGAGAACATGGTCTTAAAGAATCACCCACGGGCAAACCTACGATCTGTGGGATTATGACTGAATACCTCTAAGTCAGAATCCCATCCAGGCGCAACAATACCACAGGGTCATGAGGCATCAGTTGGCCTCAGACAACAGGTCTCCCACTGTTCTTGTTGGTCCTGTCACCTGTTGGGACCAGGGTCCAGTGCTCAGAGCCCCTCATCCTGGGAAACGGGGTATGGCTGGAAAGAGGGCTACCCCCTCACCTGTCATGTAACACACATCTGTGGGGAACCTGGAGCTAAACCATTCATAGATGACCTGCTTCTGGGTTGGGAGAGCAGAACCCTCACTGCAATCTATTCAAAGTTAGCCCTCGACACAAGGGTTTGTAAAAATTAACAAACAAAACAAAGAATCAGTCATGGATGATAAAGATCAAAGGACAAAAATATTAAAAATAGTAAGAGCTAAAATAATTTGTTAATGAATATACAATTTAAAGAGGTAAACTGAACATTGAAAACATAAAATGAGGTCGGGGAAGAAAAAGGGTAGAGTATCTGGGTGTGATCAAAGTTGTTATCAGCTTAAAAAAGACTTATCTATGTTTTATGTAAAGCTCATGGTAACCATAAAGCAAAAACCTAGATTAGATACAAAAAAAGATAAACAGTAAGGAATCAAAGCATACTACTATGGAAAACCATCAATTCACAAAGGAAGGCAGGGAGAGAGGAAGAAAGGACAAGGAAAATACAAAACAGCCAGAAATCAAGATGGCATTACTAAATCCTCACCTATCAATAATTACTCTAAATGTAGATGTACTGATTTTCCAATTAAAAGGCATGGAGTGGCTGGATGAATTAAAAAAACAAGAGCCAATCAAGAAATGGGCAGAAGACAGAAAGAAACATTTCTCCAAAGATGACATCCAAAAGACACATGAAAAAGTGCTCAACATCATGGAAATACAAATCAAAACCACAATGAGATACCACCTACCAGTCAGAATGGCTAAATTAACAAATCAGGAAATGACAGATGTTGGCGAGGATGTGGAGAAAGGAGAACACTCCTAGCTGGTGCAGCCCCTCTGGAAAACAGTATGGAAGTTAAAGTTGAAAATAGAGCTACCCTATAACCCAGCAATTGCACAACTGGATATTTACCCCAAATATACTAATGTAGTGATCTGAAAGGGTACCTGCACCCCAATGTTTATAGCAGCAATGTCCACAATAGCCAAACTATGGAAAGAGTCCAGATGTCCATCGACAGATGAATGGATAAAGATGTGGTATGTGTGTGTGTGTGTGTGTACACGTACACACACACACACACACACACAGGAATATTATGCAGCCATCAAAAATGAAATCTTGCCATTTGCAACAACATGGATGAACTAGAGGGTATTACGCTACCTGAAATAAGTCAATCAGAGAAAGACAATTATCGTATGATCCCACTGATACGTGGAATTTAAGAAACAAGGCAGAGGATCATAGGAGAAGAGAGGAAAAAATGAAAGAAGACAAAAGCAGAGAGGGAGACAAAGCAACTGTAGGTTGCTGGAGTGAAGACGGGTAGAGAGATGGGGTAAATGGGTGATGGACATTGGGGAGGGTATGTATTGTAATGAGCACTAGGTATTATATAAGACTGATGAATTACGGACCTGCACCCCTGAAACAAATAACATGTTAATTAATTGAATTTAAATAAAATTTAAACAAACAATAGGACCCAGCAGCTTACAAGGGACTCACTTCAGCTTTAGGGATACATGTAGACACAAAGAGAAGGAATAGAAAAAGATATTCTATGCAATAGAATACTTGTATCAGACAAAATACTTTTACTTAAAACTTGCAACAAGAGACAAAGAAGGTCATTATATAATGATAAAGGGGTTAATTCAAAGAGTATATAACAATTGTAAATTATATACACACAATACTGGAGCACCTAAATACATTAAAAGCAAATACTAACAGATCTGAAGGGAGAAACAGATTAACAATAGATAATGATAGGGGATGTCAACACCCTACTTTTCTCATCAATGGGTAGACTGTCCTGACAGAATATAAGGAAATGTTGAATTTAAATTATACTTTTTAAGAAGTTTTTAAATTCCAGTTAATATACAGTGTTATATTAGTTTCAGGTGTACAATATAGTGATTCAACACTTCCATTCAACACCCGGAGCTTATCACAAGTGTACTACTCCTTAATCCCCATCACCTATTTAACCCAACCCCCCAACATCTACTCCCTGGTAACCATCAGTTTGTTCTCTATAGGTAAGAGTGTGTTTCTTGGTTTGCCTATCTTTTCCCTTTGCTTGTTTTGTTTCTTAAATTCCACATATGACTGAAATCATATGGTATTCATCTTTCTCTGACTTATTTCGCTTAGCATAATACTTTCTAAGCTCCATCCATATTATTGCAAATGGCAACCTAACAGGAATATACAGAACATTCACTGAACAGCAGAATACACACTCTTCTCAAATGCATATAGAACATTCCCCCACATAGATTACACAGTTAAGTTACAAAACAAGTCTTAGCAAATTTAAGAGACTGAAATGACACCAAGTTTCTTTCCTATGCACAATGGTATAAAACTAGAAATCAATTAACAGGAGGAAAACTGGAAAATTCACAATATGTGGAAACTAAACAGTACATTCCTGAAGAACCAATGACTTAAAAAAAGAAATCAAAAAGGAAATTTTAACAATGGAAACACAACATATCAAAACTTACGGGATGCACCAAAAGTAGTTCTAAGAGAGAAGTTTATAGGGATAAATGACTATAGTAAGAAACAAGAAAAGATCTCAAATAAACAACCTAACTTTATAACTCAAGGATACAAAAGAACAAATGAATCCCAAAGTTAGTAGAAGGAAGGAAATAACAAGGATCACAGCAGAAATAAATGAAAGAGACCCCCCCCAAAAAACCACCCAATAGGAAAGGTCAATAAAAGTAGGAGCAGGGTTTTTTGGAAAAGATAAACGAAATAGATGAAATTTTAGCTAGACTAAGAAACTAAGAGTGAAAACTTGATACCAAAGAGATAGAAAGGATTAAGAGACTATGTATGATTTCACTTATACCTGGAATTTAAGAAACAAAATAAGCAAAGAAAAAAAAAAGGAGAGAGAGACAAACCAAGAAAGAGTCTTCACTATAGAGAACAAACTGACGGTTACTGGTGGGGAGTAAGATGGGTGAAATAGGTGGTAGGGTGTAAGAGTACACTTATGATGAGCACTGAGTAATGTAAAGAATTGCTGAATCATGATACTATATTCCTGAAACTAATATAACACTGTATTTTAACTACAGTGGAATTAAAATTTAAAAACTTAGTAAAAAAAAAAACTACATATGAACAAATTGCCAACATGCTGGATGACCTATAAGAATTGGAAAATTTCCTAGAAACAGAACTTACCAATAGTGGATAATGAAGAAACAGAAAATCAGAAGAGACCAATAATGAGTAAAGAAGACTGAATCAGTAATCAAAATATACCCAATACAGAAAAGCCTAGGACCAGATGGTTTTCCTGGTATATATTCACCAAACATTTAAAGAATTAACAGCAATCCTTCTCAAATTCTTACCAAAAAATTGAAGAGGTCAGACTTCCAAACTCATTTTAAGAGGCCAAAATTACCCTGTTAGCAAAGCCAGATAAGAACACTACAAGAAAACTACAGGCCATCATCCCTGATAAATGAAGACACAAAAACTGTCATCAAAATACTAGCAAACCAAATTTAATCAGCACATTAAAATGATCATACACAATTATCAAGTGGGATTAATCCTTGGGATGCAATGACTGTTCAACATATACAAGCCAATAAATATGATATACCACATTAATAGAATAAAAGAGAAAAATCATATGATGTCAAGAGATGGTGAAAAAAACATTTGACAAAAGGTTAATATCCTTTCATGAAAAAAACTCAAAAATGAGGTACAGAAGGAACACAGCTCAACATTTTAACAAAAGCCATATGTGACAAGTCCACAGCTAACATCAGCTCAGGTCATGATCTCAGGGTTGTGAGATTGAGCCCCAGGGCAGGCTCTGTGCTAGGTGTGTAGCCTGCTTGGGATTCTCTCCCTCTCCCACTGACTGCCCCTCCCTGCCCCAACCGTCCTGCTCGCTCTCGCTCTCAAAAAGAAAAAAAAAAAGTTAAAAAGGAAAACGATCCCATTTATAGTGCACCAGAAACAGCAATAAATTTAACCAAGGTGAAAGACCCGTACATTGAAAACTGTAAAACAACACTGATGAAAGAGATTAAAGACATAAATGGAAAGATATCCTGTGTTCATGAATCACAAGAATATTATTAAAATGTCCATAGAATGGGCGCCTGGGTGGCTCAGTGGGTTAAAGCCTCTGCTTTCGGCTAAGGTCATGATCTCAGCGTCCTGGGATCGAGGCCTGCATCGGGCTCTCTGCTCAGCAGGGAGCCTGCTTCCTCCTCTCCCTGTCTCTCTGCCTGCCTCTCTGCCTACTTGTAATCTCTCTCTCTGTGTCAAATAAATAAATAAAATCTTAAAAAAAAAAAGTCCATAGAATCCAAGGGCCATCCACAGATTCATGTAATTGCTATTTAAAATTCCAATGACATTCTTTCAGAGAAATAGAAAAAAAAAATCCTCAAATTTATATGGAACCATAAAAGACCCCAAATAGCTAACACAATCTTGAGAAGGAACAGCAAAGGTAGAGGTATCACACTTCCTGATTTCAAACATTACAAAGCTAGAGCAATAAAACAGTTATGGCATTGACATAAACGACAACTACACCAACAGAACAGAATCAAGAGCCCAGTAATAAACCCTCATATATATGGTCAACTAATATCTGAAAGGGAGCCAAGAATAATCAATGGGGAAAGCACAGACTTTTTGATAAATGGTGCTGGAAAAACTGGATAACAAAATGCAGAAAAATGAAAATACACTTTCTTTTACCACTCAAAAAAATGAACTTGAAATGGATTAATGACTGTCAACATGAGACCTGAAACTGTAAAACTACTAGAAAGAAGTTGACACTGGTCTTGGTAATTACTTTTTTTGGGTATCAAAAGTACAAGCAACAAAGGCAAAAACAAGGGAGAACACTAAAAGAATGCATACAACTCAGTAATACACACAAAAAATGATTTAAAAAAGGGAAGAGGAGTTAAGTAGATATTTTCCCAAAGACATATAAATGGCCAACAGGTATATGAAATAGTGTTCAGTATCATTATTCATCAGGAAAATACAAATCATAACCACAATAAAATACTGTCTCATACCCGTTAGAATATAGACTATTATAAAAAAGACGAAATAACAAGTATTGGTTAAGATTTGGAGAAAAGGAGACACTTTTGCACTGTTGGTGGGGATGTAAACTTGTACAGCTACTATGGAAAATGCTATCCTCAAAAAATTAAAAATAGAACTACTATATGACCCAGCAATCCCAATTCTGGATATATGTCTAAAGGAAATGATATCAGGACATCAAAGAGATATCAGCCCTCTCCTATTAACTGCAACATTATTCACACTAGACAACGTATGGTGACAAACCAAGTGTTCATCTATGGATAAATGGATAAAAGAATCTCTCTCTCTCTCTCTCTCTCTCTCACACACACACACACACACACACAGGAGTATTATTCAGCCATGAGAAAGAAGGAATTCCAGCCTTTAGTGACAATATGGATGGACCCTGAGGGTATTCCAGTAATTGAAGTAAGTCAGGTCAGATAGAGAAAAACAATTACTGTATCATATCACTTACATGTGGAGTTTAAAAAGCTGAACTCACAGAAACAGAATGGTGGTTGCCAGGGGCTAGGGCTTGGGGCAAATGGGAAGATGCTGGTCAATGCACACAAACTTCCAGTTATATGATAAATAAGACCTAGGGATCCATGTACAGCATGGCGACTACAGTTAACAATACTGTATTATATACTTAGCAGTTACTCAGAGTAAATATTAAATGTTCTCACCACAAAAAAGGAATGATAACTATGTGAGGTGATAATCCTAGTATGGTAATCACTTTGTAATATTTAGGTGTATCAAACCAACATGTTGTAAACCTTAAATTTACATGTTATAGATCAATTATATTTCAATAAAGCTAGAAAAAAATAGAAACTGTTCCAAAAATCCAGATACTGAACTTAACAGGCAAAGATTAATGATTTTAGATACGTTCAAAGGGCTAAAGGAAATCATACACAAAGAACTAAAGGAAGCCATGAGAATGATATTTTATCAATTATCAACAGAAATTATAAAAAAGGAAGCAAAGAGAAATTACAGCATTGTAAAGCACAGTAACAAAAATGAACATATTCACTTTCTGAGTGTTTCAACAGCAGACATAAGCAGGGAGAAGTATGAATCAACTAACCTAATTACATAGAACATCAGGTGGTAATATGTGCTATAAAGAAAAATAAAAGCAAAGAGGGTGTCAAGGAGTACACAGGATGTTCCAATTTTAAAACCAGATGTTAGGGAAGACCTTGCAGAGATAGTGGTACTTAAGACTTAAAGATGAGGGAGCAAGCCATAGAGCCAACTGGGAGGTGTGTAGGGATCCTGTAGGAAGAGTGTACCTAACACTGTCCAGGAAAGGAAAGGGGCCGGGTACATGGAATAGACTGAGCCTGAGAGAAACAAATGGGAGAAGTCAGAAGTTTGATACTGTACACATTACAACTGAGGTATCTATTATATACCTAGTTGAGATTTTTGAGTCAATAATTATACAAGAAAGCCCAGGGTGGATCCTTGAGCCACTTTAACACTCAGAGGCTGAGCACAGGAGGAGGTACTAGCCAAGAAGACATGGAAGGGCAGTTCTGAAAACTCAGAGGACGACTAGGAGGTGGTTTAGAAGCCAAGACTACTGTCTAGTCTTTAAAAATTACATTTTCTATTTTCCTAAAAAGTACTAAAATGAACTTTATTTTTTAAATCTTTAAGTCAACACATTTTATTTATTCATTCATTTTTATTTTAATTCCAGTATAGTTACCATACAGTATTAAATCACTTTCAGGTATACGATACAGTGATTCAACAATTTCATATATTATTCTGTTCTCATCAAGAAGCGTACTCTTAATCCCCTTCACCTATTTCACCCACTTCCTCTCAGGCAACCATCTGTTTGGTTTTTGGTTTGTCTTTTTCCTTTTGTTCATCTGTTTCTTAAATTCCACATGAGTGAAATCATATGGTATGTGTCTTTCTCTGACTTATTTCGCTTAGCATTATACTTTCTAACTCCATCCATGTAGTTACAAATGGCAATATTTCATTCTTTTTATGGCTGAATATTCTTCCACTGTTCATCCATTCACCCATGGGACATGTGCTGCTTCCATAGCTTGGCAACTGTAAATAATGCTGCAATTAACATAAGAGTGCATATAACCTCTCGAATTAGTGTTTTTATATTCTTTGTGTAAATACGCAGTTATGTGATTACTGGATCATATGGTAGTTCTATTTTAAAAATTACATTTTCAAAGAAATATTTAATGCTGTGGGAAAATACTCACCATGGGTTATGTGGAGGGAAAAAGCAGGATATGAAACACAATGCTATTGGTTTTTTGTATATGATGGTGACTGTGGGCTGTTATTTCTTCTTTACAATTTTATGTACTTTCTTACTTTCAACACTGAATATGTATTACTTTTGTAAAAATTCTGAGACAAGTATATTTGCAAATAAATATTGGAAGGTGAAAAAAAAATCAGTAAGTTTGAAGCTAGGTTAACTGAGATTACCCAGTTGGAAGAGCAGAAAGAAGGAAAATTAAAAGTAAGTCTAAGAGATATGTGGGACTCCATCAAGTGTACCAACATATGCAAAATGAGAGTCCCAGAAAGAGGGGAGAAAGGGAAAACAGAAAATTATTTATAGAAATAATTGCTAAAATCATCTCCAATTTGACCAAAGACATGTTCTACAAATCCAATTCAAGAGAATCTTGAAACAACAAGAGCAAAAGAACTTCTTATGTACAAGTGATCCTCAGTAAGATCAATGGCTGATTTTTCATCAGAAACCATGGAGGTCAGAGTACAGTGGGAAGACATTCAAAGTTCTAGAAGAAGAGAACCGCCGATCAAAAATTCTGGATCTGACACAATTATCCTTCAAAAATGTAGGAGAAATTAAGAATTCTAGATAAAAGCTGAGGGACCTTGTTGCTGGTACATATGATTCAAGAAATGCTAATTGGGAGTCCTTCAGGTTGAAATCAATGGGCATAAGACAGTAACTTGACTCCATGTGAAGAAATAAAAAACACCAGTAATGCAGCTACATAGGTAAATTATAAAAGTCAGTATTAACATATTTTTAGTTTTATAACTCATTTTCCGTGTGTTTTAAAAGACAATTATATAAAACAGTAATTATATATCTATGCTGATGGGCACACAATGCATAAAGATGTAATTTGTGGCAACAACACAAAATGGGGGGAACAGAGCTATACAGGACCAAATTTTTTGTGTACTATTAAAACTAAGTATTAATTCAAACTAACTCTTCATTACTCAAGTGTTAGTCTAATCCAAAGGGGAAATGTTTATAGCTAGACAAAAGATAAACAAGGAAATAGAAGACTTGAACATTAAATCAACTAGACCTAACAGATAAATGTATGTAACAATCTACCCAACAACAGCAGGATACACATTCTTCTAAAGTACATATAAAACACTGTCCCAGACAGACCATATGTTAGGCCACAAAACAAACTTCAAGAAATTAAAAAGAGAATAAAATCATACAAAGTTATCTTCTCCAAGTTAGAAATCCCAAACAGAAGGAAATCTGGAAAATTCACAAATACGTAAAAACTAAACACACTCCTAACAACCAATGGGTAAAAGAAGAAATCACAAGGGAAATTAGAAAATTCCCCAAGATGAATGAAAATAAAAATATGACATACTAAAAACTTACAGGATTCAATGAAAGCAGTGCTTACAGGGAAATTCACAGCTGTAATTGCCTACCTTAAAAAAAAGAAAGATCTAAAATGTAACCTAACTTTCCACCTTAAGGAACTACGGGAAAAAGAGCAAACCAGACCCAAAGCAAACAGAAAGAAGGAAATGGCAAAACTTATAGCAGAGATAAATGAAACAGAAAAGTGATATAATCAAGTAAACCAAATTTGGTTCTTTGGGGAAAAAAAATCAACAGAAATAGACAAGACTTTAGACTGACCAAAAAAAATGTTCGTTGTTGCTTTTCCTTGCTCTTTTTCAAATGTACATATAGATAGAAGGAACCAGTGAAAAGGGAAAAGATTAAAGGCAGCTGGCTATTATGTTCATCTTCAATAGTCAGAACAAGATACTCAATTTTTTTTTATCTTTATCTCAAAATTGAGTTTAGGTATAAAATTGAGAAAATGATGCTTATAGCATCTTTCTGATGATTAAATAAGGATGTATAAATTACAAGGTCCAACATTCATTACGAACTTGATAAGAGCATCTGCTACCAAATACTGATGCATTAAAGGTATTCACTGTGGCATTATTTACAATAGAAAAATACTGAAAAATAACCCAAACAATGAGAAATGTTCTGTAAATGGAGATAATCATACGATGGCATAATTTGAGAGTACCTAAAATATTCACTTTCAGAAGGTAGAAAGCCATTATTTTAATAACAATTTCTTCTCTGATGGTACTGGTTTCATTCTCCAAATGACTGCCCATCCCAAACAACTAAGAACATGTAGTTATACTTTCTTTGAATGCTTTTAGCTTCATGCTTTCAACACTCAACTTTTTAATATTTTAATTTTACTTTGATGAGGTAGAATCTACCTTAATTGCCCCACAAATATTTAGCCAGTTGTTAACATTATTTATTGAATAGCTCCTTTTTCTGCTAATGGGAAATGTTGTCGTTATTATAAATTCAACTCCTACGTGTTGGATCTGCTTCTGTAAATGTTCAACTGAATTCCACTGTTACTACCATGCTATCTTAACTCCTACAGCTTTATTTAAAAAGTTTAATACCCAATAAGAAAAATACTTCCTCATTACATTTTCTACTTTCTTGACTAGTCTCAGGACTTCTGGTGAAGAAACATGTAATCTGCTGATAACCATGAGGATAAAGGGTACAAACATCTGGTGTCACACAGAAGAGACGGAGAATGAGACTGAGGATCAAACCAAAGAGCTGAATTTGCAAGGCAGAATAAGCTTGAAAGGCTGTACACCTTCACAATTGTTCCTTTTGTTTCTTCTGTTGTCACAACTAATTGTTTTAGCATAACTTAATACATGTCACCACAAAATCTTTCCTTCTGTCTTTTGTAATCTGATAAAAATAGAGCACCAATGACTAGAAAGTTGTGCTAAGCTGGAATCCTTAAAAAACGATGTGCCAAACCAAACCTGATTCATGAAAGTCTGTGACATTTATGGTATTACACACAAAGAAATATTTCTTATAAAATTATGCAGTTAATAGGTGAAAACACCAATGCTAATACATCAAAGTTATAAAATTATATATACCATGCGTCAGCTATGTAAAGAAATATGCATAAAACAAAGACTAAGAAAATCTACCAAAATGTTATCAGACACATGATCATGATAAATTATCTTCTGTACATTTCTAAATTTTTAAAAATATTGAGCACATATTTTTTATTATGAGGAAAAGTTTCTTTTGCAGCCAGCAAGGTAAATCTATGGAATGTGTGAGATTCTAGGGCATTTATCAGACTACTCAGAGTAACTAGTTCTTTGTCCTTTTTATTATGCACATATATCTGCTTTCTCAGCTATGTGAGCTTTATAAAGAACAGAACATGTTTTGTATTACATCCAGCAGGGGGTTGATTATGTACTTCTTAAATGGTATCAACTGAAAAGTCTGGGTGTAGATTCAAGAGCCAGGTTTCAGACTGACACACCTAGGTTTGGAATAAAAACGATGCTCTAGAGCAACCCCTAACACAGTAGTAATAACAACAAAAAATACACTTCACAGTTCATCAGAGGCTAAGAGCCCACAGGCTTTTCCCACAAATAATGTAACTTCTGAATCTCATTATCCTCACCTACCCTGTAGTGTTACCATGATTCTAGCAATTAAGCAGACACCCAATAAATAACTATTTTATCAACCATGCCATACAGGCATATTTGACACCACCTCACTAGATGGGATTTGCTAAAGAATAAGTATTCAGACATCAGGAAAAGGGCTTGATGTTCTTTGAGATGGAACTGTAAGAATTCAGTAAGATTTTGTAACTTTACACAATAGGACAGACTAGACCAGGGTTTTCCAAGTGTGATCCTTGGAGCAGCAGCCTTGGTATCACCTAGAAATCTGTTAACAATGGACATTATTGGGGCGCCTAGGTGGCTCAGTTGGTTAAAAGTCTTCCTTCAGCTCAGATCATGATCCTGGGGTCCTGGGATGGAACCCCACGTCAGTCAGGCTCCCTTCCCTGCTCAGCCGGGAGTCTGCTTCTCCCTCTCCCCCCTACCCAATCCCTGCTTGTGTTCACTCACTTTCCCTCTCTCTCAAATAAAGAAAATCTTAACAACAACAACAGCAATGCACATTATCAGGCCTTGTTCCAGGTCTACTGAATCAGAAACGGGAGGGGGAAGGAGATAAAGGGGTGTGAACAGGGGAAGGAGACCAATAATAAAATTACTCTGATACATGCTCAAGTTTGAGAACCAGTGTACTAGACCTTCACAAAATCAACTGGCTCAATATGGATAAGTGGTCTTGGGATAGAGCCCCAAATCAGACTCCCTGCTTGGCTGGAAGCCTGTTTCTCCCCCTCCCTCTGCCTCTCCCAACTTTGTGCCCTTTCTCTCAAATAAATAAAATCTTTAAAAATTTTTTTTTATTTTTAAAGATTTTATTTGACAGCACAGGCAGAGGAGAGAGAGAAGCAGGCTCCCCACTGAGCAGGGAGCTGGATGCGGGGCTCGATCCTAGGACCCTAGGATCATGACCTGAGCCAAAGGCAGCCACTTAACCGAATGAACCACCCAGGAACCCCGAATAAATAAAATCTTTAAATAAAATTATCAAACTCAACACCCAAAGAACAAAGTCTAGTCAAGAAATGGACAGAAGACATGAATAGACATTTCTCCAAAGGAGACATACAAATAGCTAACAGACACATGAAAAAGTGCTCAACATCATTTGGCATCAGGGAATTACAAATCAAAACCACAATGAGATACCACCTCACACCTGTCAGAATGGCTCAAATGAACAACTCAGGAAACATGTTGGCAAGGAAGTGGACAAAGGGGAACCCTTTTACACTGTTGGTGGCAATGCAAACTGCTGTAGCCACTCTGGAAAACAGTATGAAGGTTCCTCAAAAAGTTGAAGAGAGAACTAACCTATGACCCAGCAACTGCGCTATAGGTATTTACCCAAAGGACACAAACGTTGTGATCCGAAGGGGTACCTGCACCCCAATGTTTATAGCAGCAATGTACTACAACAGCCAAACTATGGAAAGAGCCCAGATGTCCATCAACAGATAAATGGATAAAGAAGGTGTGTGTGTGTGTATGTGTACATGGAATATTACTTAGCCATCAAAACAAAATATTGCCACTTGCAAGATGTGGATGGAACTAGCGGGTATTATGCTAAGTGAAATCAGTCACAGAAAGACAAACACTATGATTTCACTCACATGTGGAAGGGAAGGAAAAATAAGATAAAAAGAGAGGGAGGCAAACCATAAGAGCCTCTTAACTATAGGAAACAAACTGAGGGCTGCTGGTGGGGGGAGGTCAGTGGGAGGATGGGATAATTGGGCAATCTCAGCATTAAGGAGGGCACTTGAAGTAGTAAGTACTGGGTGTTATATGCAACTGATAAATCACTAAATTCTACCCCTAATAGTACACTATATGTTAACTAAACTGAATTTACGTAAGAAATTTAAAACAACAACAGTAACAACAACAGCAACAAACCAACTGGCTTTCAACAATTCAGTAAGTCTTCTTGGAGAACTTTCTCTACATTTGCAGTTAACTAACCACTATTCATAGTCACAACTGGCCCACATGGTTAAGGGAGTCACCAAAAAAATATCATGAGAATAGATACCACATACAAAGTCATTTTTTCCTAAAGATCAAAACATGATGTTCAACATTTTTTCTAGAAGCCATTTACCCTTTTTTGAACCATTTTTGAAAACAGTATGTACATAAACACAATAAACAAAAACAACACAAAGATTTTGGGGAAAATACTTTTAACAGAGACAAAGGGCTAATATCTCCAACAGAGCTTTTATAGGAAAACACTAAACTAAGAGAAAAATGGGCAAATGAACAGACAATTCACAAGAGCAAATCCTAATAGCCAAACATGAAAAGACGCTCAAATTCACTATTCATTGGGTAAGGGCCAATTAAAGTAACATGGAGATTACTGGGACTCTTACACAGAATCAAAATTATCAGTAAGTAAGGACATATATATAAAATTGCTTAATGTAACAATCAATGTTCATAACAGGAAAAATAAGAATATGCGTTAACAGGGAAACAGCTGAATAAATTATGGAACATCCAAACTATGGAATATTATGTAGCCATTAAAAGAGTGACATAGTCACACAAGTGATTTAGCCAATTTAACAAACCATTAAATAAGAAAACTGAGATGCAAAAATGCCCTGCCTTTGTAATTCAAAGACAAAAATATGCTAAACATGTCAATATAATATGAAGAAAAAATACATATACAAGGATACATTTGTATGTACACAAGAGGAAAAAAAGACTACACCAAAAAACTGTGTGGCAATATGTATTTATGCAAAATAATGTATATATACGGTTTTAAAGTAAAGTAAATATAAAAGGGACTTATTTAGTTTATGTGCTGACAACCATCCTCAATGATAGTGTCCACTTATTATGTACTTTCAACGTGCTCAGCATTAAACCTAGGAATTTTACTTATGACCTCATTTAGTTTACACCTCAAATCTAAGAGGTAGATACCATAATCCCCAATTTACAGATATAGAAACTGACATTAATTTGATCTGCTGACAGAACTAGGTCCTTCTAAACCCAAGTTCTTAACCACATGCAAGTGAATACATGTAGTTGTTGCACAGGGCATGGATAACAAAAAGAATTCAGATTCAGGAAGCAGTCTAAAAAATGAAGAGACATGAACCAAATGTCTACTGAAGACCACTGTTATAAGAACTGTCACATTTCAAAAGAAGATGTAGGAGAAAGCAATGCATGTCAACAACTTACATTCTGGAGAAAAATTAAGTTTTAAAATTTTAACCATTTTAAGTAATGGTAGTTACTATTACTAAACACCTAGCATATTATGTCTTATCCCTCAAAAACCTTAAGATGCTCTTATTTGTAATAACAAAGCATCAAGCACGTAATATAGTAACAAAAGCTGCACCCATCAAGATTATAAATTGTCTGGGACTTAAAAGCAACCTTCCATCTATAGTCTTTACGTTAGCCCAATTCAGAGGAAAAAGGGAGCATATCCATCATACATGCCAAAAGGAGTCCAAAGCACAAAAGAACATACAGTAGTCCCCCCTTATCTGAAGTTTCACTTTCTACGGTTTCAGTTACCCACAGTCAACAGCAGTCTGAAAGATGATGATCCTCCTGATATACCATCAGATGGTCAACACCAGACCAAGGCTGTATCACGATTACTACGTCACAATGCCTAGTCATTCACCTCACTTCATCACATAGGCATTTTATCATAAGATGAAGAGGGAATACAGTACAGTAAATTATTTTCAGAGAAATCATATTCATGTAATTCTTATTATAGTATATTTTTATAACTATACTATTATTAAAGTTATTATTATTAATCTCTTACTGTGACTAATTTGCAGACTAAACTTTATCATAGGTATGTATAGGAAAAACATAGTATATATGGGTTTCAGTACTATTTCTGGTTTCAGGCATCCACTGGGGGGTCTTGGAATGTATCCCCTGTGGATAGGGTAGGGGGAGGCTACTATAACAGCAATCATTTAAGCAATCCTTCCTGGTGATAGAATGATCCAAGGGAAGAAAAGAACATGATAGTCCCGAACTACCCAAAAAATACAGCAAATGAATTCCACGCTTTGTCTATGTGTGCCATGTAAAAGTATAGTATGCATCTTAACTTTTACATTCTAAATGGTCAGAACAGTTAAATATAGTATGAAGTATTAGTTTTGCAGATTATCAGCCTCCAAGTGGGGTGCTATGATCTGACAAAAATATTAATTCTGATAGGTGCTGTTATGGCTCTACACAAAATACCAAATTAACTAGAGTACTCTTCTTCCACCTATAAACGTAAAGCTTGTTCTGAAATCTGAAAGCCATTCAATATGGTACATCCCCCAGAAAGGGTATGGCTCATATAAGCAAAGAGATCAGGTTTCAAACCCCAAATCACTGTCTGATTATGGGAATTATAAGCAAATCACTTCACTTTGCTTAACCTCATACCCTTCAGCTGTAAAATGAGGGTAAGAATTCATACTTCCAGAGTATTAAGAATATTACATATAGTAGGTATTAAATCAGGTAACAACTACAGCACAATGGAATGTTACAGTCATTAAAGATACATCTACAAAGTCATTACAAATTCTCACATTTAATTATAAAATATATAATACATTATAGCTATAAAACATTTAAAGCAGAGAATATAAAAAGGGAAACTGACCCATCATCTTTTCCCCCAATTCAATTCCCTTTCTAAGTTTACAATTAAGATATGTAACTTTCTGTACTTTATTAATATAGTTTTACTTTGGACTTTTAAAAAACCATAAATGGGGATCTTCAATGAACTGTTCTTGCTAAGAGATCCTTTCATGGGGGAGCTCTATTAGGGTCATATATAGACTCATGTCTTGTTAAACATCTTTCAAAATTTTTTTTCCAAACGATGGTGCAGTGAGAATACTTAAGCATAATTTTTGTGTACATCTAAATATGTTTCTAACATACTTTTCTTAAAATAGAACTACTAGATGAAATAAAATGTATACATTTTAAAATTAAAGGTGTGGCCAAATAACCCTACAAAAGGGCATTTTTACACCAACAGTTTATAAGTACCTCTAAGTACCTGTTTCCCCACACCCTAGCCAACTGTAGATAATACTGGCAATCTAATGGTAAAAAATGATCTCGCATAATGTACATTTCCCCATTATTCCTAGTGTAATCTTTTCATGTTTTCTTGACCAAGTTTAAAGATTATTTCATATTCCTTTATGAATTATCTGTCCATATACTTTCTTTTGCATGTTTTTCTACTGGATTATTTACATTTTTAATGATTTGTAAAAGCTGTTTACATGTTACTCCTTTGTTGTACATGGTCAAATACTTTTTCCCAGTTTAAGAAGTCATCTGCCTTTTATTTATAATTATTTTATCATACAGAAGTCTTAATATTTTCACATAAAATGTCAATTTTTAAAATGGCTTATAGGTTTTCTGACTTAGGAAATCCTTCCTCATGAAAGATGTTAAAGAGTTGCCTATATTTACTTCTATGTACGTTTGTAGGATTTATGTGAATAGTGTAAAGAAATGATCTAAACACATTTTTCCCTTGAACTGTCCCTTTTCTTTATAAACAACATGAGGCTTACTATTTCATTCTGAAGACATATTTGTTCCTATACTAATTAAAAAACTTAAAACATATTGAATAATGCAGCCTTGCTTGCAATCACTCTTTTGCTCCCACCAGTTATCTGTATGTATACCAAGACAGGTATTTGTCTCTAAACTCATTTATATCAATTGTATATAAGTAAGTTAAAATATTATATAGAATAATGATTTAAATTGAAAAGGAACCATTTTTATAAAAACTAATCTGAATATTTAGCAAAGGCTAAAAGGCAAGATATTAAAAAGTGTCAAATTAGGGAAAAGAGATTCAGGGGTAAATTATAAAAATTTCTAATTCTGTTTTCAGGTTCCTTTACAAACTGAAGTCTTTACACTGTTGTTGCTCTACTTTAAAGAAATCAGAGGGCGCCTGGGTGGCTCAGTGGGTTAAAGCCTCTGCCTTCGGGTCAGGTCATGATCTCAAGGGTCCTGGGGTGGAGGCCTGCATCGGCCTCCCTGCTCGGCGGGGAGCCTGCTTCCTCCTCTCTCTGTCTGCCTCTCTGCCTACTTGTGATCTCTCTCTCTCTCTCTGTCAAATAAATAAAATCTTAAAAAAAAAGAAATCAGAGATGATAGCTGTAGTTTATATAAGAGAACAGACTATTTCTGACTCGAAGTAGTGTCTGTGGCCTTACATTAGAAAGACAGGAAAAAGAATTGACATTTGTGTTTCAGTTTTTAAAAAGTGGTATGTACTGGGGCACCTAAGTGACTAGTTGGTTAAGCATCAGACTCTTGATTTTGGCTCACATTATGATCTTGGGGTCATGAGACTGAACCCCACAATGGGCTCTGTGCTCAGTCTGGAGTCTGCTTGAGATTCTCTCTCCCTCTGCCGCCTTCACAACCCCCTCCCCTGCTCACTCTCCTCTCTAAAAATAAAATCTTTTAAAAAAAGTGGTATGTATTAATGACATTTTTAAAAAAGATCTGCTTTAACATTTTAACAATAACTAACCTAACAACTATTGACCCTAATCTGATCAAAGAGGGATTCTTCTATACTGTGTCTTCCCATGCAAAAAATGGTATCCTGTCTCTGCTCATAAATTTAGATCATCTTTTAAATTTGTAAATAAACGTTTAATTTTGTTCTAACCGATCTTAAATACTGCTGGTTAGCTTTATTTTCTTTTACTTATTTATATAAACCATCTGTCTGATTATTGTCCATTCACATTCCTTTATTCTTGCCAAAGACAACACTTTTCACTTCTGGTATCTATAATTTTTTCCAAAACTTTATGTTGCTATGTGTGCACATTTTTAAGTTTTAGAAATGGTACTGACCAATAAACATTTTTAACTACCCCCCAGCATTATTTTTAAAGGCTACTGATGTTGCTACATGTAGTATTCGGTTTACTGCTTCTAACTGATACATATTCCATAATATGCATGTACCACATTTTACTTATCCAATCTACTAACTGCCACAATGATGTAATATTTTCCCAGATGTTACCTTATGGAATAATGTGATATATTCTTGGGACATATACCCAGGAGTGAGAGTCAAGGGTTCCTATAGCCTCACATGCCTGCTAACACTTACCATTACACAATTTTCTAACTTCTATTAATCTGATAGTTTTCTAAGTTGTATTTCTGTAATTACTAATGAGTTTCAACATCTATTAATGTGCTGAATTCCCTGGTCTGTGAATTATCTATCCATAGCCTTTGTTTAACATTATTAATTTGGAGGTGTTCCTTAAATATACTACACTGACACAGTTCCTTGACAGTTCTTTAAAAAGATTTATTTATTTTTAGTGGGGGGAGGAACATAGAGAGAGAGAGAGAGAGAGACTCATGCAGACTCCATGCTGAGTGTGGAGCCTGGGATCGTGACCTGATTCCATGACCCCGGGATCATGACATGAACCAAACCCAAGAGTCAGATGCTCAACTGACTGCACCACCAAAGCACCCCCCACTTGACAGTTTTAAAACATGGCTAAACCCTTATCGATCTATCATTCACTACTCTGTTAAATTTTATCTTTGGCAATGCTGCTTAATGTTGTACACAGGCCAGCTGATACTGCACCAATTGTTCGAATGTGGTATTGGCCCATAACAAAATGAGTCTGCACCAGAAATGTTAGTCAACCATATCAGTAAGTACACTGTTTATTTCAGCTGATGTTTTTCTTGTTCAAGGAAGCAGTGTGCTGATTTACATTCCAATTTAAGTGCCGGTAGGGAGTTATGATGTTTTTCATTGAAAGGGAAGTCTTAAATTTTATATTATCAAATTCAAATTTTTACAATAAAATTTATGCTTTAAGAGTTCCTTCCCTGCCAGTAACTCACACTATAACCTTCTACATTATCTTCTCTTAAATGTATGGCTTTACCCAGTATGGCTTATTTTAATATACTTGTTGATACTGTGGAATGGGGGTCTTCTTTCTAATCATCTAATTGGCTATTACTAATGTATGGAGGAAATATTTGTTTCTGTATAGTGATCATTTACTTGACTACCTCACTATATAATTGTATTAGTTCTAATAATTTTATACTATCTCCCCAGAAAACCAAAAGCCTCAATCCTACCACCTTCAAATAGTAACAAGTTTTCTTTTTTTTTTTAAGACTTATTTGAGAGAGAGAATACGCACGAGCAGGGGGAGAGGCAGAGGGAGAACCAGGCTTCCTGCTGAGTAGGGAGCATGATGCAGGGCTGGATCCCAATACCCTGGAATCATGACCTGAGCCAAAGGCAGATGCGTAACTGAATAAGCCACCCAAGTGCCCCAAGTTTTCTCTTATAATATGTATTATTGGGTGGCTTGGTTGGTTAAGCTACTGCCTTCGGCTCAGGTCATGATCCTAGAGTCCCAGGATCGAGTCCCACATCGGCTCCCAGCTCCATGGTGAGTCTGCTTCTCCCTCTGACCTTCTTCCCTCTCATGCTCTCTCTCTCTCTCTCAAATAAATAAAATCTTTTAAAAAATGTATGTATTCTTCATTTCTTTCTTTTCTCTTGTATTTGTTAGGACCTCTACCATAAATCTGAGTGGCAAAAGTAACAGCATTTTTATGTGACTTTTGAATTCAATGGCGATGCTTCAGTTTTTCCATTATGACTTCTGGTAGATGATTTATATATATTTAAAGTTTATCTTCCTAATTTTCTAAGAGTTTATATTAGTTTTAATTAATGTGTTGAATTTTATCAAGTACTTTTGAAGCATCTATTGAAATAAGGCTTCTTTCTCCTCTTACTATTACTTGGGAAGCCAATACTGAAATGTCTTACATTTTTTAATAACATGAAAAAATTATGTTAAAAAAATAGGCCGCACATCTGTATATACATATTTGCAAATACAAGAAGAAAATTTGCTCAAATTTTGAAGGAAGCTCCATCTGGATGAATTAAAAGTGATTAATATTCTCTTTATATTTTTCTGTATGTCCTAGAATAATACATGTTACATATAATATCATTCAAAAATTATTTTTAAGGAGGGGTGCCCGGGTGGTACAGTCAGTTGAGCATCCAACTCTTGGTTTCAGCTCAGGTCGTGATCTCAGGGTCGTGAGACTGAGCCCTGCGTTGGGCTCCACACTCAGTATGGAGTCTGCTTGAGACTCACTCTTCCTCTGCCTCTGCCCCTCCAGCCCCACCCTGGCTCTATCTCCTTCTCTAAAATAAATAAATCTTTAAAAAAAAAAGATTTTTAAGGATCATGTACCTAAAAATAGGCTGAAACTTAAGTTATATTATTTATGAGATAATCATTAATTGGCTTTTAAAAAGTCAGCCTTACCAATTTTTTTTAAAGATTTTATTTATTTGACAGAAAGACCACAAGCAGGGGGAGTGGCAGGCAGAGGGAGAGAGAGAAGAGCATGATATGGGGCTCGATCCCAGGACCCTGGGATCATGACCTGAACTAAAGGCAGTCACTTAACTGAATGAGCCACCGAGGCGCCCCTCAATTTTATTCTTTTTTAAAAAGATTTTATTTATTTATTTGAGTGAGAGAGACTGAGAGTGTGTGAGACAGAGCATGAGAGGGGAGAAGGTCAGAGGGAGAAGCAGGCTCCCCACGGAGCTGGGAGCCTGATGCGGGATTCAATCCCGGGACTCTAGGATCACGACCTGAGCCAAAGGCAGTTGCTTACCCAACTGAGCCACCCAGGTGTCCCACCTCAATTTTCTTCTAAAAGTTTTCTAGCAAAGCTCTCTAACCTCTCTCAAACCCTAAGTACATATGATTAATTTGTCTTTAGGAACACTGGACAATAGTTTGGTTGAGCTGAACTTTTATGAGAGGTTTTTTATTTTTTGCCTTCAGTTATAATTACTACTATCACAAACCAATTACTGAGCACAGCACTAAGTACCCCACATTTTATTTTATTCTGAAACTACTCCTAAGCTAAATATACTAAATTCTACGAGAAAACTAGTAAAAGAGCTAGTAAGCAAGGACAAGACTCAAATTCACATTGTACCATACTTCCTAAGTAGAATCTAATTATGAACTTTTCTTTCTAGAAAAGTTGTTGCCATTTTTGAACAAAGAGTGATTCCGCTTTGTGTGAAATTCATGAAATCCCTCAAAATTGCTTCATAACTGAGAATACTTCTTAGGTTTTGGTGGTTACTCAGTTAAGGGGGCCCCCATAATTCTATTCAATTAGGCCAATAAACTTATGATTATCCATTTTGACAATATATAAAACACCTGTGAAAAGGAACTATATGGTCCAAATTTTGTGTTCTTCTAACTCTTTACCCATGACTCACCTCTGCCAAGTGTTGCAGCCGGGTTAGCAGTGGGGTTCTCTTGTCAGATCCAAGGCGTGTGATATAGTTTGATCTTTTGCTAAATACATACAGAAGATTAAGGACTGCCAGCACCACTTGCATATCAGAGGAAGCCAATAAAGTTGTCAAATGCTACAGGGAACAAAAAGGGCAAGTTCATGGTATCGGGCAGACTAGGCCTTGAAAACTTAGAATACCTATGTAGTAATAGATTTGTTCATATATACAAAGCTATCAAGAAGTTTAATAATACAAAAAACCATTTATGAATATTTGAGCACCTACAACATGCAACCTTGTCCACAAGCAACTTATAATCTGGCAGCAAGCCAGAAAGTCCAATAAAATTAGAAAAAAAGTGAGAAGCAGCTCAAAATTGTATAGGTGTCCCCACAGGAAAAAGAGAGATTACAAGAGACCAAAGTGGAACTCAAGAACATTAAGTCTCCAACTAGACTATAAGTATTGTGAAAGAAAGGTAATTTTATGCTCCTTCTGTATCCTTTGAGACAAATATAAAATTGGAACTAATTAAAATGCAGGGTCCTCCATATAGAAGCTAAAGATATCAATAACAGCTGGTAGCATTTATGACTGTTACAGTATAGTGATGTATAGTGATGTAACAAGTTTACTTCCTACCTTTGCTTCTTTTTAAACCCCCTCACCAAGAGTGACTACTTAGATTTTTTAATAAAATCAAAGTTCATCAATATATTGAAGCATTTGGTCAGTGTTAAAATTATGCCATATAGCTAGCAAGAAACTTAGGTATTTCTGGTTTCTGATAACCCTGATGGCTATGTATTTCCTTTTGCAACTAATCTATTTTATCTTTAACAGACTGCTTATCTGTTCCTCACTTAAAACTGTGGGTGCTACACTTTAGTTCAGTTATTCCACTTTTCCCAAGCCATTTCCTTTCAACTCTGATCCTATTTCTTTACCAAAGACATGGGAAAATTAACACTAACAACAGGGCACTTAGGCAATGAGTAATGTATCAAAGAAATCAAACTATTTCTAATAGTTGGAGTGATTTGGGGCTGCTCTAATAATCTGAACAAAGATCGAATATCAATTTTTTTTGCAAATTCCCAAGAATACTTCAATACATCATGCATTACATTCTCATTAATTTCTTAAGTCTGGAAAGGCAGAGTAAAGGTGACAGTAAAGAACCCTCCCAGCGACCTGTGAAGGGTATCTATATCCAAGAAACACCATCATTGTCTTTGACACTGAAAACCCCAGGGCTCCATAATGAAAAGGAAAGAAGCAATCATCAGAAAGAAATAGCAATTTATCTCTGGACATGAACAATTCTACTTGAGAAGAGATCACATAGGCTTGAACCTTTCCTACCTCTATGGAACTGTACAGATGCCGGGAAAAGCTGTACTCAATGAGCAAGGCTGTGAAGTTCAACACAGCCAAGAGAAGCATTTTCAGTTGTTCTCTTTCCGGCCTATCACATACAAGCATCCACGACATATTCTCCACTGTTTGTCCAGCATCTGCCAGGATTCCATCAAAGCGGTCCAACAGATCCACCCAGTGGTATAACTCACACTGGAGAAGGGAAGAAAAAGAGGAACATCAAAAAATAAGGTACTAAGTACTGTGTGGGTGCTTTGCTACAATGGACTGCTGAGCATGACACCTAGACAAGTTCACCTCCTAACTTTGCTTCTTTTTAAACCCCCTCACCAGTACAGAAACCGACATGACAAATATCATACTCTGAGGCATATAAACCTGAGTTCATTATTACATCCATCAAAGTACAGATGGGCTAACACCAGTAGACACCTTAAATAGGTCCTCAGAGAAATCTGGCTACATTCTGAGGTCTACAAACACAATGACTCTCCCTGCCAGAACCCATTTTATCAGAAATGTTCATTTTTAGAGTTATCTAAAGAAGATTCTTTTAACTATCTCAAACTTATATTGTCGATCAAACTAAAGGAATTCTGTGGCTGAAATTCTTTGTCATTACCTGTGTAAACATTCTTCATCCTCAGCTAGCAAAATTTTCTTTCACAACTTCCTTGGTGTTCACAAGCTAAAAGCTACTGTCCAGAGCTGTATTAGACATACACTAGATACTTATTAAATAATTGATGAATGATGCTACCTCACTGTGGTTTCTCTTTTCATAATTAGAATACAAAATGATGTACTTAGTCCAGGGAGCCCTGTCTTTTGGGAGCATGGGTTCACATACCTTCCCAATGTTCCATGTTTTGATCTGCTGCAGTTCCAAGAGGAGTTGCTCATCATTACAAACTTTGAGTTTGTCTATTAAGGCTCTGCAGTCTGCAGGCTGAGAAAAACAGGTATTCACAAAGAGTGTTTTGGAGGATGAGGGATACACAGAAACAAAGAATAGGAAAAGGAATCTTTAGGCCAACACACTCAGCAATTTAACTTTTGAAAGAATATATTAGAAAATGAAAAATTTGCCAATCACCTGGGATTAAAGGGAAATATTATAATAAAACAATCCATCTGTGCATTTCTAACTTGGATAAACTTGTACATGTAGACAATCTACTTGGAAGGGTATAGACAACAGAAATAAAGGAAATGAGCTAGACACCAATAAAAACAAAATGAAAGAATCTGTACCACAGTCTGAAGTTAACTAGAATGACTGATAAGAAATGTTGAATCAGAGGAACACTGAAAAGCCCTAGTGAATTCACAGTTAAAGGTGAAGGTTAGCACTGGCTATATTTTTCTGCAACATTAAACTCTTTAACTGTAATAGGGCAAAGACATTCTAACTTGTAATACTGGGACTTCATTCTTATGGGATTCCCATTGCCATCCATATATTCCTGCTCTCTTTTACTGATGAAAGGGTCTATTTTTCAGGTAACAAGGTGTGGACTGAAAGCTTATACTAAAGTTTCTGAAAGTGGAGGAGGAAGAAGGCTAGGGACTGGGACAGAGAAGAAATCTTCTATTAATGGATGGCAACTGGAAATGATTACACTTGCTTTTTTTCTCTGTAAAGCAATATGGTATTCTGGAAACAGGCCTAGAGTTGCAACCAAACAAAACTGGGTTCGGTTCTTAGCTTGATGTTTAATAAGCTGTTTGATCAGGAGCTAGTCCAATCTCTCAGCCACAGTTTTCTTACCAGGAAAAGAGACCTAATAACTACCTTGATAATGTGAGGATCAAATGTTTACCACCTACTAAAGCACTTATTTCACATAACAGGGGCTTAAATATTGAGAAACAGCATAGTACTACAAAGAGTATGGGCTTTGGAATTAGATAGTTCGTAAGCTACCTCTTTGAATCTTAGTATCCTCTTCTGCAAAATGTACTAACACTACCTATTTATCCAGCAATACTATTGTGAGATATGAACTGGAGGTATTTTCAGTACCCAAAACAGAACAGGGAAAAACAAAAGGTTTTCTTTAAGCTAAGTCCCAAACCTTTTCTTCCCTCTGAGGAAGCATTATTAAGAGCTACTTCAAATTTCTATGGTAATTAAATGCATGTAAAATCCTCGGCATAAAATCCTTCCATAACCAGGCCTGCACTTTTTTCTCCTCTCCTTGAAGTCATATAGGTTGAGGGAGAGGTGATAAAGCAAGAGAAAAAGAACATGGGAGGAGTTTAAGCCACCTGCTCATGTAGTTCACTTGTGCCTTGTGGACGTACTCAGGCTTAGTATCAAATATACCACTTCAATGTCTAATGGAATGTAGTTATGCAGATCCAATTTTTTGATTCTGTGAGGTAGATTACACCCAATTCATGATGAATATTTGAATCCTATTATCACTTGGTATCTCATAATCAGATAGTCTTTATCAAGTTTCAGTTGCAAGCCAGAAGCTGCTTTTCTGAATGTTAGAATAGCTGTTGGCAGATAACAGCCTTGCCAAAATTCTAGGAATCTCAGCTGCACTTCTCCTATCACAGCTTGCCAGAGGCATCTTTGGCTGACATTGAAGTCAGACATCTCATTCTACTAGGTCAAAATGTCCACGTAGTAGTGCAGCTTATATCAAAACCTGAACCTTCCTCAGAGCCTTTTCTAGATCCAGACCTCACTATGACTTTAGAGGTTGTCCAGTAAATGAATCAAAACAGCAAGCCCAAATTTGATGTATGCTGTTTCCAAAATCCAAAGAGGCACCTCATATGTTGTTCCTTTGTTTTCATGGTATATGGTACAAAGTACAGCAGTTCATCTCTCACTTTAGAAGGGAACCTTCCCAGACCTCTGGATCCCTAGAAACTTTCCTGATGTGGAAGACCCTCAAGCTTCAAAGGGCAGTCAGTCTCTGTCACACATATGCCTAAGGCATCTAAGGTACTTGTGTTTTTTGCTCACAAGATTTAGTCAGCATAATGTTATCAATTTAATATACCAGCATGATGTTCTGTTTTATAAGCAGTATCAAGGTCCCTCTGGATCTTACAGTTTGCAGAATGCACCAGGGACAAAAATCTATCTTTACCATCTTGCTCCTGCTATGCAAATGCAAGCTGATTGTTATTTTCCTTCTCTCAGTAATGCAAAAGAAAGCACTTGCCAGTTCAATGGATGCATACTGATTGCCAAGGTTCACATTGATTTGCTCCAGTAAAGACATCAAATTTAGGGGAAAACTCCTTTGCACAGTTGCTGATATACAAAGTGATCAATAAATGCCTTTCTTGTGTAGTCACTATGGAAAACTGTGAGATTCCTCAAAAAACTTAAAAATAGAACTTCCATATCATCCAGCAATTCCACTTCTGGGTATTTAAACCCAAGAAAAGAAAACAATAATTTAAAAGGATATATGCACCCCCATGTTCACTCTAACATTTACAACGACCAAGATATGGAAATAACCTAGAGTCCATGGACAGATGAATGGATAAGGATGGGGTGTACACATATACAGTGGAATACTATTCATCCATAAAAAAGGATGAATTCTTGCCATTTGTGACAACATGGATGGACCTTGAGGGCATTATGCTAAGTGAAGTAAGTTAGAGAAAGACAAATACCATATAATCTCAACTTATATACAGAATTTAAAAAACAAAAAAAAAATTTAAAAGACCCAAGCTCATAGATACAGAGAATAGACTGGTGATTGCCATAGGTGGACAGGTGGGAAAAATGGGTAAAGGGGGTCAAAAGTTAAAAAAAATTTTTTAATGTTTTTCTTAAAATAATATCTAGTATCAACTCACAGTACAGAAAACTGGGTATGCTGCTCAAGAAAACCGGGCATCTTCAAGCCTTAAAAATGTATAGGGC